>OX451345.1:55886907-56262657 GCA_949629155.1 Myopa testacea | reverse complement strand
ACATAGAGAACAGAATCAGAAGTGAGACAGCAATAATATATTCTGTAGATTTATATACATAAGGACGAAATCATGAAGCTTTCCCCACTTAATATTTAAAGAGCTCAACATACTTTGAATATTCCGGTATCGAAACGATAATCTTTCCTTTAAATACTTGCAACCCTTGAGAAAACACATTATTAAAGAATGTAAAAGTACATTAAACCTACTCCACCTTTTCTACCCTCTTCATTCACCATTTCATTCAATCCTTGTTCTTGTTCGTAGTTAATTTGATCCTTTTGCTTCGGCAGAGTTGCGCGTTTCGGCATTAAAATAACTTTCAATTTTTCTAAAAAAGAGAGAGGGAGAGAGAGCAAAAACAATAAAAGGAAGGGGAAAGAAGAAAGGAAGGAAGTAAAAAAACTCCAAACACTAAAACAACCACAGTTAATAACGGGATACACGCTAAAGTTCTTTACTAACCAACCGGACAGACATCACAGAGCCACACAGACGGAGACCAGCAACTGAACGATCGACCGGACGACCGACCCGCCGACGACCCACCGACCGCAGTTGGACCCGGCCATAAGCATCGCCGGCATAATTAATTTAACACGAAGGTACGAACAAAGACTGAAAAGGTTAGCAAAATGTTCAAATGGCGAAAAATTAATTTCACAATTAAAATGATGGGGCGAAATTACGCCCGATTAAAAAAAATGCAACCGATTTTCGCAGTTTGCTTTAAACGAGCGACTGACTGTAAGCACAACAACAACACAGAGTTGTTAAGTTTTACGATTTAATTGCAAACCTATTATTAGAACCTAAGAATAACGAATAATATACTCGTAGCAACTTAATATAGCATTAATTGGATTGTAGAACTGGGGAAAAAATGTTCAAAGCAAGCGAAAAGACGGGAGAGCAAAACTTGAAGCGAATTTACATTGCGAGGCGAATGAGTTAAATCGATTCATGGGTGAGTTGAATGGTTCCATAAGTGGCTCACTGATTCATATTGTCGTAAACAATTGAATGGGGTTAAATGGATTCATGAGTGAGTTGAGTTGTTTCATGAGCGGTTGATGCAATACAAACATTTGTCAAAAGAGGAAACATTTGCTTTGCCGAATTTTCTTCTGACAGAAAATAGAAAATTCGATAAATAAACGAATATATGTGTTTTTTTGGATTTCTTATAATAAACTCTGAATTCTTTGAGTTACTCTTTCAGGTACCAAGTTTAGAAGGTAGCACAAGAATCCTTGAACTTCTCTAAACACCTTTTCTTAGTGTATTCGTATATAAAGTAAAGTATGGTAAAGAAATTCTTTACATGTTGTAAAAATGTTGTCTATTTTTATATACTAGAATTTCTAGTTTTCTCTAAACGAATTTAATTATGTTAATATTTCGAGCAGAATGATTGAATTCTTATCGTCCTCTTGTATATGCGTCTGTTCAACTGCCAAAGCAGGATTTGTCGCTCTCGGTTCTTGGATTTTATGGCCACCAGAAATCTAGTTTGATATGTGGCCAGACTTCAACTTCCACAAAAAAAAACAACAAAACTTTTGCAACAACTTCCACTGAAATTCAATTTTTCGTCCAGAGACGAACAATGCTCAAAAAACGAATGAATATGCGAGAAAATTGACGAATGCGTTTCCGCAGGATCTTCGAAATTTTGTGCAAAACTCCAAATAAATTTCCGCAATGTCATTGTGTGTATGTGCAACTGTTCTAAACACACACACACACACACATTGACATACATAGACACCATACACACACACGTATATACAAGCATAAACTACGAGTATATGCAGAAATCCGTTCATGCCAAAATTTCTGTCGCAGGACGTTTGGAAGTTTTTCTGTATATGTAAATCATAATTTTCCATCGATATTTTTAAGCAAAAGTTTTAATCTATTCGATTGCAGGACGAGAACCAGGATGGAGGAAAGGCTGAATAAAGGATGAAAGTCGGAGGACGAAGGACAAATGAACGAACAAAAACACAAACACAACGAAGAAGGATTTCACTCGTAGACCGGAAACGGCAAACGCCCTCATTCAGACTTTCTGGCTCACATCATGGCCAATAAATTTTCCATTGATTCGGCGGAATTGCATTTGACTGGCAGAGGAATTTAGGGTCAATTGAATCCATGCTGCAAGGAGTTCGGTGACACGGTTTCGCTAATGCGACTCTCGTCATGATCTATTTTGAGGTCGGGTTGACAACCAGATTTATACTAGAATTGTTATCAAAAGCAGAAAACAAAAAAGGAAGAAACAGTTTTCGAGGTGCGCGGATGCTCCATCTAGCAAAATATTGTAGTGGGAGGGCGGGGGGAGGGGGAGGAGTTGGGTGGTGGTATGGTGACATAAATTCATTCAAATAAATTTGAATTTGTGTAAAGTACACAATATAAACCAAACACATTTGCTATGATATACGAGTACGTGCAGGTATATACTAGGATTTCTATAAATAGAGGTCTCTGTGGAGGGTGGGGGGGGGGTCATTTGGACACGCAATAAATTTTAATAAATGAAGCAGTTTGGTCGATGAGTGCCGCCCAACAGAATTATCGAACATGTCAATGAAAATTGCTTTTGCTGCGATTGAGTTTACATTTTAACAAATACACACACACACATCATTAATGTCTGTGTCATTAACAAATGCTGTTCAACATTCGATGAGATTCAAGTGGTTTTTAGCGAGGGTTCATCGCAACAGATGAATAGCAACGCGTTGTCATCATCGTGAACAGCGAACATTCACTCATCGAGCATGAATATGAAGTGTTTTTCCAATTTTCCGTTTTATTGTCACCCATACATAAGCATACACGGATGGATACACACACACACTTATGCATTTCTTAATTAACTGATGTCAGCAGAGTCATTAAAAATGCGCTATCGACGAAGGCGAACTCGCCTCCCTTCTGCTCATCCTCCACCTCGTCCTCTCCCTGCCCCTTCACCTCGTCCTTCCTCTCCTGCTCAACCTCGTCTCCGTGTTCACCGTGTTCTCCTGCTCAACCTCAGTTCAGTACTCGCACGCTCACAGTTCGCACTCGCATCATCAACTGCGGTTGGCAGCACTGAACCCGGAGGACGACACGACTGTCGCAGAGGACATTCGCTGTATTATCGCCACGTACGTGAAAAGCCATTCATTTTACATTCGCTGATATTGATGTCGAGAATTACGCACACCGCCGCATACGCCGCACACACCGCATTTTCGCATAATGATGCGCCATCGCTCAGGGGGCAATCAGCGTTCCTCTTGTGATTTCATCAAAAAATTGCTGACCACTCATTTTAAATCTTGCACTTGACACTAATGCGAACTTGGTTTTTGGCAATCATTAAACAGTGATTAATATGTGCGAGTCAGTGTGTGGAGAGAGAGTGAAAGAGAGAGATAGAGTGAGAGTGAGTGGAAGCGAGTGGAATTGAGTGAATAACTACGGTTAAATGAGTGAAGCGAGTGCGAGTGAGCAGTTTATTAAGTGTGCATCATGATGATTGCTTGTGTATTTGCACTACAAAATCTGATTAATTTAGAATTATTATTATTAAATATTGTTAAAAGTATTCAACAAAAAGCACATTTAAATGAACTCGTATTAAACTCATATCCATACAAAGAGAAAAAGCTCACGAAAAGGAATACAAAAAGTGGTGAAAAATATCGTTTAACCACTTTCTTAATAAGAACAAATATTTTATCTGATTTTTCTTCACTGAACATGAATTTTTTTCATATACACATAACGGTAGTATTTATGTATATTATTAAAAACGTATCAACATTAAATGCTAATGTTACTGTTACTCTTTCCTGAATCTCTGTCTTTGGATTCGCGACGTGAAATTCTATATTTTTGACTATCTACGTTCTTTAGATAAGAACAAGATACAAGTACAAGCTTGATAATACCTCCATACCATACCTTGTACCTTTATACCATACCATATACCTTTATACCATACCTTATACCTTTATACCAAAATACAATCATGAGAACGACATGAAAGCTGTACGAAGTTCATCGGAAGCGGATGAGGATGCCTCTAAACAAGGTTACTCGTACTTTAGAACGTCTGAGATAAGAAATTCAATTTTAAATTTGCTCGATTTTGAAGCCTTTAAAGAAGCCTGATAAACGATATAAAAAATACAATGCAAACACACTCCCAACTGAATTTACTGAAGGAATTAATAAGAAGGAGGAAAAACGTGTAATGTAGTCAAATACAAATAAAAAGTAATGAAAAAGTAAGCCCAAGCAAGTAGCTTGAAAGAAGTTTCGTTATTCTCCGGGTTCGCGAAATCGTGTTAACAACTTTTGCATCAAGAGGCATAAAAAACGCCTTCGCAAGTGCCTCAAATATTGTAGCTTCTCTCAAGCAAATCGACGCGTGCGGAGATTGTTTTGTCGAATATCAAATCTCTAAATATACATTATTTTCCAATCAGATACGGATCTCATTCCTTGTGCTGAACACGTGTAGGCTCTAAACGACAGCCTTCTAAGCGTCAGGATATGCAAGTGTGTGTGTTTGGTTATGTGGAATCATGAACTTCCTATCAGATTGTCTTCTGTGATAATCCATTCATATCGTATGGAAGGAACTCGATTTAGATGAATATACAATCTTGTTGCTCCTTCAAACACGTGACTTCTGAAGTCTCTTAAGAATTAAAAGTGCCTGTTGAAGTATCAAGTGGCACATGAAATACAGTGGTTTGTGTTTTGTTAGAAAGGAGATGTTAACCATGCCTTAAAAACTCTTAAATATTCGATGCTTCATAGCCCTGTGCTTCATAACCACAATCATAACCATAAAATAACATTATTTCTTTTGAATGGCTTCAAAATAAAATGTGTCTTGGCGATATCTGGATGTTTTCACCATCTTCTATCCGTTTACGTAGATTTTACTGTAGGTTAGGAGATACAAAGTATAGATTTTACTTAATGAGACTTTTACTTTAAGAACATTTCCACCCCGAATTCTTCTTAACAGCGTAACATACAATAAAATATGTTAGAATATGTTTCTTTAAATACATAATAATAAATGTTTAACAGACTGTAAATTAAGTTTGATTGTACGTAATCCTTGTTTGTACAATATACATACATACATATATACACACGAGTATGTGTGCGTCTAACCCAAAATATTGACCCTTAATGAATAATGTGTTTACCATGAAAGATTACTGGCATGGAAGATCATCCATCAAAGCCGAAATATGAAACCGAAAGCGAAATCATTCAACCGACATCATTATCAGCAACCACAGCGCCAGCCTGAAAAGCAAGCGACAATATCGACAACAACAAGAGGCACAACCAACAAAGTTATCAACAATATAATAGTGATGTCTCTATATACATAAATAGGAAGAAGAAGACAAAACAATAAGAAAAACAACAACAACATTATCAGAGTTTTATTATAATTTAAACTCTTTCATTTATACATAAATTCATCAAAACTTCATTAGAGAGAGAGAGACAGAGAGAGAGAGAGAGAGAGAAAGAGAGAGGAGACGGGGAGGGAGATAGAGAACCAAACCACAACTTTTCATGAATGAAAAACCCGAAATGACAAAAGAAAACACGCAAAATTAAAGTATTGAGTGCAAATTTTCATACAAATCGCACAAAACATATCCCAAAAAAACGAAGTACATAAATTTAAGGCGTGGAAAATATGTATGTATGTATATTATATAGAAACAATTAATACATACTTATGTACATATAGTAGTAGTATATATATTAGTATATACGCATGTTTAAGTATATTAGGTTATCGATCAAACACAGATTTGATAAATTTATGTTTATTTAATATTATTTTTTAACTTTTAATACTTATTTAATACTTAATACTTATTTATTTAATATTATTTAATTTATTTGTTTATTTTAGTATTTTTTTTTTTTGTTAATTTGTAAAGCAGCCAAAACCACAGAAACATTTAAAATTTGCAACCACATTTTGTAGAGTAGGTTTTAGGATTTTGGTAAAAACACACACACCGACCCGAATGACCTCCTAGTGTTGACCTTCTGCTTCTATTGAAAGCTTAAATTTAATGCTTTCCCTTTTGACATTCAATGGATTACTCTTGGTTTACAGCATTGCAGTTTAATCATAAATCTATTTTTAATTCATCTTTTATTTATTTTAAATAACGTCCATTTTAAATGAGCTTTTTAAATTTTGCCCAAACTGCGGTTCTCTAATTAGTTGCTGCATAAAATAAACCAATTTTATTTCACTTTACACAGTTTCGTCCCGTTTGCTCAGAATTTATTTTACATTGCGACTAAAGTTGGATATATTTTAATTAGTGGATACATTTTATATTAATAAAACCAACTCGTCAAAAATTACAACTCGCTTCAAGACTGCTTTTTTAATTCCACTTTACAGAGAACCACTAAATTTGGTGTTACATTTAGAATTCATGTACATTGACGTATGACGAATTATGTAAATTCGTATAATTAACAATTTTAGCGGCGAACACAATTTTTTCTTTTTAAACACATGTTAATTATGTTGAAATAATAATGGACAGCTTTGATTGACTATTCAGTGTTTTTAATTAGCTACGCTAAGTAAAGTAAATACATTGGTTGAAAAAACACTGTAATGGGTGAATATCAATTAGTTGAACTTTATTTTGAATAGATTATATTTTATGGACGCATACATTTTATGAATAAATTAAAATCATCAACGTCAGAGTCATCGGAATCACCATCGGAAGCAGCAGCGTCGTTAGAGGCAATCAAATCATGAGCGGTTTCGTATTTCGAATAACCAGGCCCATCTCAATCATCATAATCTTAATCAACATCATCAGGAGTTACCGAAATATCATTAGAATAACAAGATTAGCATTCAAATTAACAGGAATATCATCATAATGAAAGGATTATCATCAGAATTATTATCAGATCAGAATTATTATCTATATTTAAAGGATTATCATCAGAATTATTATCAGAGTTAACCCCAAAATAACAAGATTATCAACAGAATCAATAGGAATATAAGGATTATCATCGGTCTTACAAGATCATCATTAGAATTAAGTTGATTACAGGAATCACAGGATTATCTCTGATTTAACAGGATTATCATCTGACTGAACAGGATTATCATCCTTATAAACAGGATGGTCATTAGAACTAACACGATTATCAGCATAATGAAAAGATTATCAATTTAATTAACGGCAATGATTAATTTAATGATTATAAGCGATTGTCATCAGAAATATAGAATTATTACCGGAAGTATCATGCAATATATAATATCCTATTTAAATATTATAAGATTATGACTATTATTTCTTCATTAAGGTTCT
This sequence comes from Myopa testacea, assembly GCA_949629155.1. Classification (NCBI taxonomy): domain Eukaryota; kingdom Metazoa; phylum Arthropoda; class Insecta; order Diptera; family Conopidae; genus Myopa; species Myopa testacea. The sequence goes on along the minus strand of OX451345.1, from coordinate 56,255,242 downwards.
TCTGATTGAAAGCGATGTTCAATAAAATATTCACAACAGATTGAATTTCCATATCAAATGCAAGCATTTATATGCTCTTTTACCACCAACGAAGTGAATCTGAGCCTCAGGGGGAAAATGAATAAATTCACTGAAAAAAATCACGAATGTAGTCACGTTAAATATTAATAACTATATAGAAATATGTAACTACAGGTATTCCGTCATGTTTGTGATGAAATAACTCAGAAATAACTAAATGTTGACAACCCAGTGAATTCTTAATGAACCCATCCGAAATTCGCTCCAAGAAAAATCGAGCTACAAAATATTACCGACAAAGTTGAGCGAAAAATGCAATTCAAGTGAATCTAATAAAATCCCAGAAGAGAAGCGATTCTCAACTTACTTGTGACAGGCAAACTGAATTTCTACCACAATCTATTTTGGCGATGTTGCTCTCCTGGTTGTTGTTGTTGTTTACTGCATGGTTGCCAGAAACCGACGCCAACAACAACGGGAATAACAACAAAGTCCACAGAAGAACGCATCCCAATGCGCTCAAATCGGACGCACGGTTGGAGATTTAAAAGAAGACTTCGGCGAGTGCCACCGTCATCGAGATTCAACTCAGCAGGACGACGATGCAACGTGCAACGCAACAATGTGCCATGTTGTTGGGTGTTAATATCAAGCGTTGCTGGGTGCGGCGTCTTCTCTTCAAATTCAGTTTTGTTCACTCAGCATCCTGCCTTGCATGCATGCTTCAGCGTTTTTTGCAATTCCATTAAATGGACTTCCACGAGTTGGTGTTCAGTGCGTCACTCAGTCGCAGCAGCAGCAGCGGCTACGAACAAAAAAAATGCTTAAAGTGCCTGCATCAAGGATGCATCACATCCATCGGATACCATCGTGGCGTCAAGCTGATTCAGCTTGGTAACCGTCGTGGGTGCGCAGCTCTACGATCGAGTGGCTGTGACAAGGGCAGTGAGCTGCGTTGCGTTGCGTTGACATATGGCCCGCGCTGTCAAAGCGACGCATATCTGGCATTCATTGGCGATGGCATGAATGCTCTATATGTATATATTCGTATGTGTGCTTGTTTGTATGTGTGTGAGTGTGCTTTTGTGCCATTTGAGTGTGCTGCTTGCTTTGTGTGTCCAGCACAAGCACAAGTAGCCACATCCGCCTTTTCCAATTTCACTTCAGCTGGTTGCGTATGCGTGCATCCGTCGGTTTGTCACTCAGGCTGTCTGTCTGTCGGTCTGTGGGACAAATGGGGGTACTCTATCACGCTTGTACGTGGACATAAAACTCTAATAATTACCCAGACAATCAAAGATATACGACTGAGTGTGATTCATGGAACTACTGAAAAATAATGAAAGCAACGAGAGACCTTCAAAGACCTTTAATTGTTTTTTGTTTTGAAATTTCGACTATATCATGACTCCGTTCTAAAGTGTAGAGTATTTTTTGTATTTAATACTTACAAGATACTCTGTTAATTACCACGGCAGCAGATTTAGAAACGGGACACCAGGACGTATGATTAATATTTTGCTTTTTTAGTACACGGCTCGTTAAATAAAGAATGAAAGCTTAAAGAAACTGAAATAAAGATAATGTTAGACATACTCATTAACGCGGAAACACATACACTCACACTCACATACATTCACACACAAACATGCTAACAAATAAACAGGAAACATATTAAGCGCTTGTTTACAGAGAACGCTTTTATATGCATTGAGTTCCGTAGCTGGAGATAAATAAAAAAAAAACGTTGAAAGGATAAAAAACACCTTCCAAAGCAGCTACGTTTCCCACAGACTTTATTCTATGCTACGCGGTGAAGGATACGAAACGCTTCCCAGCTGTTGTTGCATAAATTTTCACCTGCTCAAATGTTTTCAACTTTGCACAAAATAGTTTGCAACTTTTTGGTTCTTATCTCGGTTTTTGTTGTTGTTATTTTTGCTGTTGTTGTTGAATGTTTCGTTGCAATCATTTACGAAATGTTACAATTTTTCAGTCAAGTGCGTTGGTGTGAAATACGAAGCAGCATGTTTTTCGAGGATTAATAATTAATGAGTGTGCCATGAGCATAGCGTTGCCATCCTTTTTGAAACTAATACAGCTTTCCTATACATAATGCAAGAATAGCTGCGCAAAAAACGGAATAAAACAAAGGTAAAAAGGTGTTTGAGATTAGAAAAATATGTGTTAACCACGCAAACAGTGGCTGGAAGTACAAAGGAACTATGAGACTGTTACGTGAAATATTTTGTATCATATTCTGACAGCATGACTTGTATGCAATAATAGCAGAGTCATCTACGCACAGATCATTTATACTGTAAGTGTTGGAAAGGAATGAGGAAACAGTTACTCGATGATACACTCGATGTTTACAACGCAATCGTATTCAACATGTTGCGCAACATGAACATGAATGTTGCTCTACATGAATCGCTTAATAGAAGATATAATTTTACTACGACTTTTAGGACTCTTTTCGCTTATTTCTCCCAATTAAGAATGGTTGTTGTTGTTGTTTTTAATATCATTCGTTAGTCGTTGTTGTCCGGATATTTAATCAGTTCTGCAAAACTTGATGTCCACTGAATTTGATGTCACAAACTCACGTCACACAAAACAATTTCTAACCCAAATACATCACGTATCTTCATTATTACTTGCCACACAATCGAGAATAACTCGACTCGTCTTTTTCTGGGTGGCAACGCGGATGGTAAACGAACACAAACGTATGCACAAAACAGATGGAATTCGCTTCATCATTACTAAATTATTCTCACGTACTGCAACAATGTTGCATGCTTGCTTGCTTGCTTGGTATTTTCTCTTGCATTTCTTCTTCTTCTTCTTCTTCTTCTTCTCCGTTGTGCGCTTGTTTCAGAGCTGTTTTCTAACGGTAATTAATCCCAAATTCGCATGACAACTTCTTATCTTATAGCGTTGTTGCCGCACGAGTACAAGTTATGCGTGCGTGAAACTTTAGCGTCGCTTCTGTGTACGTTTTACTGCATGTTTAGTGAACGTATTTAGCATGTTAGAAAGCGTGTGAAAGTTGAGCATGGTTGAAAGTAGAACTTCGAATAATTTTGTACTAATATCAAAGGTCGTTTTCGCTAAATAATTTGTTGCTGGAAGAAGTGGCAAGAAGGATGGAATCAGGGACCTGAAAAGAAATGAGAGAAGATGGCACTTTATATGGGTCAATGTTTATTCTTAACATAATGGTTTCTTGAAATAATGTGTTCTTTTCGATTTTTATATTATAGAAATAATACTGAATTAATATTAATATATAATAAATTGTATAGCTTCGAGTTAACAACTTCTTATTCCTTAAGAAGGCTCGTTATAAGGCGTTCGTTGCCTCTCCATTGTATTTATATAGTATCTCTTGTAAAGAAGCTTCTTAAACCCACGCAAAATATATTAAAATGTCACCAGTTTGATTCCCAGTTTAATTTTAAATCATTGTAGCGTAAACCTTCTTCGAATTTCATAATTTTTTATGCGATTATGTTCAAAGTCTGTTAATGATAACACGAGAACTTTTAACTCCAATTTTAAATCTTAAATCGCCACGTGTTGAGTTTTATAGTTAATCTGAAAGTAAATACAGTTACGGCTTTTGTGATACTTACTTAATATAGCTTTTGTTATTTAAAAAAGTTCCCCAAAATTTTAAAAGCTTTCACTGTTATTACAAGTATTAAGGCTGTCTGTGGTTACGAGGTCCTCATCGATGCAGTCGTGTGTGTGGACAACGTAGAAATGAGTACCAAACCGAATCGCAGAGAGTGGCTGCTGATAGCATGGCTTGACCAAAGCATTCCTCTCCGTCTCCGTCTCCGTATCCTTTTCTGTCCCGTGTCCTTCATGGCTGCCTGCCTGCGTATCGTATGCAGCAGATGTGGGAAATGTTTGAACATTTCTACGATACAACAGAATGTATTTAGCATAAAAAGTTACGATAATGACAACAACGCTCAGGCGGGGTCGGACAACCAGTCGGAAGACAAAAAAACATGGAAGTTGTTACGGTTCATAGCATCAGCGGCGGTAAGAAAGAAGCAACAAGAAAGAAAAATCAAGAAGGTGGCAGCTCAGAACGCAGAACGTAGAATATGCTAATTTATTAAGGACAAGTTGAGGAAAGACTCCAAGGAATTTTATGAGAACAAAGACGCAAAGAAGAAAGCAAAATAATGGGAATAGTATTGTTATTAAAAATAAACACCTTGAGTTTGTTAAAGCAGAAAATTAAAAAAGAAACACCGAGTGAAGACTGATCACACGTTGATTGGGAAAACGTTTAAAAGATAAACTAATTTTCAATTAAAAATCTTCGTCGTGACACGAAAACTTTTCGTATTCCATTAAAGTTGCTCTAAACTGCTATTAAAGAAAATCATTAAACTGAATCACGAGTATTTAGAGGATCTTCAAGAAAACACGATGCCACAATTTTCAATTCTTCAATTTTTTGGGTTCGCAAAATCTTCATAGTTGATCGTTAGCGTTGTTTTTGTCTCCATTTGGGAGTGGCGCCAACGACGTCAATACTTGCAAATCCCACTCAGGCCGACCCTCGTTGTCCTTCATCGGAAAGTCCTTCGGAATTAACCAGAAAACAAAAATAACGCACAGCTCAAATGGATAATCATTCTGTCGACATTCACGCCAGAGTCTGTGTGGATATAAAAATTGATGAGCCTATTTTAATTTCCAATACGATTTCAGTGGGCTTTAAAACTTGTATCATTTGCTGTCACCAACACCATCCTCTAATCCTCTCTGTCTCCTTCCCTTTCTGCCCCCCAGTCTCGGTCTCTGTTTGGGGTTGTGAACATTTCTAGAAGGTCCTCCATGTTTACTGCCGAATTTTTTAGCTTTTATCTTTTAGTTTCCTTCCTCTCGAATGTTGTTTCTCTTTTTCTGTGTCCTTTGCTCTCCTAATATTGTAATTTTGTTCGATTTTACGATTTCGTCCATTAATCTTAATTGTTGCGCTTTTGGTGCCATGAGACGTCCTTAAAATCGATCCCAATAATTGTTTGTGTCTACCGAACACATGGATAAAATGGAATTTATTGCTTTTCCGATTAAACTCATGTCCGAATTTTTATTGTGACAATCTTATTTCTTTGCGAAGATAGTTTTATGCACTTATTTCTATTTTTATTACTCTTGATTATATGTGTTTATAATGGTGATTAAGTTCTTTTTTAATTAAGCCTTCACTTCTTATGTTTTATGATCCTTCTGAAGAATTCTGAGAAATTCTGAAGAATTTATAATAATTTCTATTATACGTTAAAATGTTAAAATGTTAAAATAAAATAACTTAAATTTAACTGACATTCAATAACTCTATCAACTTCGCTGTCGTTCGATTGACCGAACATTGATTCATTGATTCATGGAAAAGTAATGTTGAGTAATATAATTTTAAGGATCTTCTGAGTTCAGTGGAAATCTTGAGCTGATCGCATAGAAGTGTTCAAGAGATGAAGCTCTCAAACTTTTCCATCTATCATCAATCATGAAGGAAGGAGGGAAGGAGGGAAGGAAGGAGAATATGTAAAACATACAAGGAGTATATTGGACTAAAGGAGTCTTAAAGAAATCAATAGTTTCCATTGATTTTATTGCTTTCGCCCGTTTGCACCTAATTGAAAACATCACAAGAGCTAAAGTCTGTGATGATCATCTGATTCCTGCAATTTAAGCGATGATATGAAACGGCATCGAGTGGGGAATGCTTTTAACACGACATAAATTGAAAAGAAAGTACTAAAGCAAGAAGTGGCGCATCCTTCAGCGTGCGAAGCACTCAGAGGATGCAAGAAAAATAACTTTAAACATGGCAAACGGAAGAAATGAATGAATGAATGAATTATTTATCTCTTTTACGAACATCCTCAATGGCACGAAATCCATGTGTATCTGAATGCGTTTTTTAATGTAGGTGTGTGTGGGTGTTCATGTGTGTTGATGTGTGTGTGTTTATGTGTGTTGATGTGTGTGTGTTTGTGTGTGTGTTTGTGTGTGGTTGTGTCTCTTTGTGCATGTGAGTGTGTGTGTGCGGTGGTGTTTAAGTGTATTTATGTTGCCATTGTAAAAACACAAGAGTATACAAAAGAGAGTAAGAAAAAGAAGAATAAAATAAAACGTGGCCGGGTAAAGAATAAGAAATGGAAAGAATCTCTGCAGCTCTTTTTTTTGTAATCTTCACATTTGATTTTTTACCCTTCGAATTCAGCGCACATGCAACGATTGCAAACAAGAGTTTTTCCCCAGCAGAATCGGAAAATGCTTGGAAAACTGACACGAAAACAACGATAAAAATAGATTAAAGAGGGAGAGAGAGCCAAAGAAACAAGTGGGGAAAAAAAAGCATTAAAACAGGGCAAAAGAAAAGCAAAAACAAAAACTATGCGACCAATTTTCGAAAGTGAAAAATAAAGTGAAGATTTCGAAATATTTATTAAGATTATTATTTAGAAATATATTCAGGTGACAAAATGATGATATTCTATTATTTAGTATATTGATTTAATACAGGAATTTAGAGAAAATTAATAGAAGAATGAGAGTTCGGAGGTAAGAAAGATCTGGTCTATAGTATTGTGCTCTATTAATTCATATAAATTCGATGTTGAAACTTTATATAGGCTTTTTTCTAGTCTTGAAGTCTTTATTTTCTGCTTTGTGTTTTAGAAAATTGTTGTGATATTTTGTGTACCTTTTTCGTTTCTTTTTCTCCTGCTCCTGTTATTTTTTCATATTTTATTTGTATTTATTGCTTTGCGAATCCACTCGCTTTACGTTGATTTGTTTTGCATTCAGCTGCATCTTAAATTCAATGAAGGAATTCTTCTTATCTTATTAGCTCTTGCTTACTGCTGTGCTTCCGTTTCCGGTTGAAGCGCGAAGGTGCGCACTCGTCCGTGATGCCTACGCTGCAGATTCACAAACACTCCTTCACTTCTGTACGCTGATAAGCTTTGAGTGTGTGTGTGTGTGTACTTTTGTGGCGTAATAAATGAAAATAAACGATAATAAATTCTAAATAATGGCAGTGGATTAACCTCTCTGCTGTCCTCCAACTCGAGTGAATCTACAGAGAAACCGAAGAAAAAATCGTTAAGTTTAAAGTTAGGTAAACTTCTGGAACCAGAAAAGTAACCATTGAAGTGAAGTTTACATACATTTTTTAAGAATATGTAGAGTCATAAATGGTTGAGATTGGTTCCAGTCCATTTGCAACCATTAAAAATATTTAAAAATAGCCACAAGAAATACAAGAAATCATATCATCAGTGATTAAATGAAGTTAGTGTCCATTTTAACATGTAATTCAACCATCCGAAAATGCATGTTGTCAATAAACATGATTTGCCTGAGAAAAAGGACTCAAAAGGACACTGCTTCAGATCTTAAACCATTTTTACTGAAACTTAAATGTACCTTTATAAGTAGCTTAAGATTATTCAAGAGAATTTAATATGCTTCTAGACATTTGAACTTTAAATTGCAGTTATTAGATATTCAAAGTCAGTTTTAGACACTAGCAAATCATTTTTCGAGTAGCTCAGGAAGGTTAAACACTGGTTTCGTGAAAGTGTTGTTGCAATGGATTTCAAGACCGCTCTACTGCCTGCTGCTGCTGCTGTTTCTGCTTCCTTTCAAATAAAATGCTTCTCTTTATCTCTTTCTATTGCTTAGGCCATTGCGAATAACAAAACGAACAAAAAGAAAAAACCATCTGCATTTCAGGTTCTTATTGTTGTCAGTGCTTTTGTTCGCTACAACAACAATAACAATAACAAGCTTCTCTTTCTTACCTGTGAAGTGCATCAGCCTGAACATCAACATCGAGCAAACAGCCTTCAGTTCAGTGTAATGAAAATATTGGAATGAATGGAATTCAACGTATTCGCCATTCGAAATGTAATTTTATTAAAATAGAAGAACGGCACCGTTATTCTACTCGTTATTCTACCGTTATTCTGCTCAATCTAATTTTTAGAAGTACTCTTAAGGAACTTCTTCAAACCGCGTGCTTTGTGTTTCGATTTGAAGAAATTCATTGGTTGTGAGACTTTTTTCTGTTCAGTGTATTTGTGTATTTTATTAATTCTCCTATTGATGTTCTCTCTGTTGTTATTCCTTTATTGTTATCTAAATTCATGTACTCATATTTAAAGTATTGTTTAATTTCAATTTCAATTTTTGTATCGTTCCACAAGATATGCAATAAAATTGAAGATGTACTTTTCACATGTCTGCAGCATGTGCGAAGGCTTTAAAATCGACGACACATGCAAGTAGTTAAAGCAATACATTTGTGACCTTTGACACTGCAGAGATGTTTGAGCCCAAGCAGTGTGAGTGTCGTCAGTGCATAGTGTGAATTATGGCCGCTGACACAAACGGCTTTGGCACAGAATTCTACGAGTTCGTCTCCAACACTTCGAGCAGCAACAAGAAGCCTCAGCCCTCGGCAGGGGTTCGTAGTCCGTGCTGTTCGTCCGAGAAAATGGGACATTTGAAGTGTGTCACTGGAAAGTGACGCCGAAGAGCAGGCACAACATTCGGCGAATTGGAGAGCCTCACAACTTATCGAGGATGTGCTGCGCATGCTTCTTTTTGAGTTCTGTTACAACATTTACGAACTACACCCAAAACTTGACGTAGTGCTGAGAGCACGCAAGTCCTTGCAACTCGCTCGCTCCGGTTATGCTCATTCTGTGGTATCCTCGTGTCTTTACTCGTGCCCTACATTCCTGCCCTTCCTTCGTCACAACTTCAAGCTGCTGCATGCTGTTTTTTCGCACTTTTACGGCGAGCTACTCTCTCGCGCTGTGGCGGTGACGCATGCTGTAGAAAGCCGCTCTCCGGAGCCGCCCTCGGCTCTCTCACGCGTGTTTGGGGCGAATTGACTTCTGGTCCTCGTTGTGGCCGCTGCTCGTCGTTGCCACAGTCGCAGTTCGAGTGTTGTCGCTGCTCGTTCAACGTCGCATCGCCAGTCAAATCTTCGTCGCAGTGGCCGCTGGTGGTTCGCTAGTAATCGCTCGTGTCTGCGTGTCCTGCGTTTCGTTTCGTTCACGCGCGGTTACATCCTGCCTTATGACGCACTCAGCGAGTGGTTCTTCTCCACTCTCGCTTTGTTTACGTATGCTTCGAGGTGAATCGCTTTCGGTGCGTATGAATTTTAGTGCATTTTTATTGGATTTCCAAATCGAATCGGGAATAAAAGCGGGCGCGGTTACAAAGTTGCTGGTCTGCCAGCAAATTTAGGATCTAGAATGATCACAGAGATTTTATTGAATATCCCATTAAACTGTTAAAGTGACTAACGAATTGCGAAAATTACTGAAACTCCCAAACAGAGAGATTAACAAAGAAACCAAAAGAAGTGTTGTTGGTGTCACGTTGATTAAAGTATAAGAAGTCTCAATTTATAGTTCATTGAAATTCATACGTGACAAATATGGAAAGAGTGGTGTCTGTGAGAGAAACAAATCGAAATCAAATGGTTGAACCGAAGGATTAATAGAACAATTAACAACGATTTCCGGATCGAAGATTCTCCAGAAGGCATTCATTCCTTATATCGGCAGTTGTTTTAGCTTTTAGCTTGCATGTGAGTACTTCAACTAAAAGACCAAATACCCCGAAATGTTCCTGGATCGAACTCTTCTGGTCGCATTGCTTCTTTTACGCTTCAGTTGTTCAACTGTACAATGGGGCGTATGAGTGCCATTCGTGGAACCGGCAACAACCTGAACTGAGATGGTTTCGAGGTCTTTCGGTTGCTCAGTCTATCCTCAGAATATTATTGTCATTACGTACTACGTTATTACTGTGAATGATATTGTTTTTCGGCGAGAGAAAGAAATTTTAATCAGGTTTAGTATCTGAAATAAAAGAAATTTCATTCTTATATATTTATACAAAAAAGTCGCACTCGTAACTTTCCGTTGTTCGTACAAATTTAATGAAAAAATGAAAGCCACTTGCACCGTTTCACTTTCCTTATGTTATCAGATTCCCATAACCTCTGTAAGAAAACCTGTAAGAAATCCTGTTAGTAAAAGAAAAAGGGTGGTCCTGCTTATAGATTTCAGTAAAATAGACCATGAATGGATAAGAGTCATAATTGGATATTTTATACCCAATTATAGAAAAGGATAACAAAATAAGAAGTGTTGGTTTTTCGTTGTTCTTTTGAATTTATGATGTCTAAATATTCTTGGAATACAAAAATTGGTTGTCTTTCCTTCTTCTCTTCTTTTATTTTTTTCTCAATATTTTGTTTTTCCTTCTTTGGGCATCTACACGATATATATTATAATTCATATTATTTAAATTGACATATTTGAAAGTATTTTAACTATTAATTGTATATTTTATAAATGAAGTTTGTTAATTAAAAAATAATTGATTTTTTTATCTTGATTAAAAGAGAAATAATTAGCAGTTAAAATAATGGTTCTGATAAAAAATATACCATATTTTCTCCGATTCTATCAGCTTCTGTCACATGCCTTTCGTTAACATGTCTGTACTTGAAATGAAACGAAAGTATTCCGTAAAATATACGATATTTTAGGTTTATGTATTTTATTTTTCATTTGATTTTATTTTAATATTCATTTTACTCCTTTTTGTTTATTCGGATGAAACAAAAACTATCTGGTATCTGTTTGCAGTGTTGCCAACATGTTTTCTGCTCGTGTGACTGTTTGCAATGTCGTTTGTCATTCGTTTCATGCATTCATTCTAAGTGACGCTTACATGCATTGATATCACTGCCGCAGACTATATTTTTAACTGTTCCTTTGTTTGTTTATACAGGGTGTGTGTCTCTGTGTGTGTGAACCGACTTTTGTATAAATTATTTAGTTATCATGCACCGCAACCCTAATCGACACTCGCCAATCATTTCCGCCGCCGCGTCGCCGTCGCTGGCTTTTATGTTGTTGTTGTCTATGATGTTGTTGTATTGTCCACGTTGTTATTGTACGGGAATCGTTATGAAAACAGGCAAGTAAACATCATGTTTTCAGTTGGATGGATATTCATTTGTACGTTCTTTTAGTGCTGTTGTATTTGTTTTAATGAATTCTGTTCTGTTGTTATACTCGTACTTTGCAAAATACTTGATTATCAAATAAAACCCATGATCCGAGTCCAGAGCTTGAAGCTGATCACAGAAAAAATTTAAAGTTTTTTAAATTTTTTTTGTTTTAATCTTTTTTGTTTTTATAGTTAAAAATTTTTTTGTTTTCTCCAATTTATGCATCTGCAACTGAGCGAGGATACTTTTTTTCTTTGTGCAAATATAATAAATTTTTAATAATTATTTGTGGTTTCTCACCAACACAAATGAACTGTTTGAGCCACTCAAATTTCAAATTCAGTTTCAATTTCAGTTTCCACATTTTTTTCATATTTATTTGTACCGTGAATGAAAAAATAATTCTGTAAAATGAAATAAAATGCAGTATTTTATGATTTTTCACCAGAGACTGCTAAATTGTCCGAAACTGGCATCGAATATTTCGGCAAAAACAATATTTCGGTGCATCGCTTTCCCTCCGATAAAAACATGTGTGCATTTTTAAGTGTTTTTAGAGAGGCTTCTAAATAAAATGCTTTTGGGATTCGGTGAAAATATTTCCTTCAAAAATAAAGAAAAATTCAGTTGAAATGCTTTTTACACGATTCATACATATTCATGTACATAAATATTTGGAACCATCTAAAAAATCTTCCTTCCTTAGAACTGGGATATGGTTTGTGAATGCTTTTCCTTAGCTTGGTCCATATGAATAGTTGTCATGGTGATTTGAAATGAATCTGGAAGCCTTCAGTTATGTACGATATCACCGAATTGCTCGATAATCATATGTTATGAGCCATGAGACAAAAATAATCATGAATGCAAACACTATTCTCTTATATTGATTTTAATTATAATACAGTCGCCATGACTGTATCTGGTATCGCCATAATAAAAAATTCAGTTTCTAAAAAGAGGCTTCCTTTTGTAAGCTAAATGTTTGAAGTCGGTAGGTTTATGTGGTCCTTGCTCGACTCATTCGGGTGACTTCCATGCTGGGGCCTTGACTTTCCACATGCTATTAGTTCTGATGTTGATTGAACTTTATCGGGGCAAGACATGTATTCCTGAATTTAAGTTCAAGGATGTATAATGCCCTTCGACGAGTGTAATGGCTGTGCTTAAGTCTTTCCTTGAATCGGGATATAAGACTTGTTTTTATGGCTTATTCCCTCAAGTTGGAGAAATCCAAAATAGTTGTATGATTCTTCATTAGTTAGGTCTTCAATCAATTGATTATTGGTTGCCTTTTAACTTTCTTCATTAACTTCTATCTTTTCTTTGACTAAGTGGATCGCTTTACATTTGTCCATCCCGAATTCTAGTTGAATGTTTGCACTGAAGCTTTGCATTACTTAGATCATTCAATAAGTCGATACATTTTTTCCTTTCGTTAGCGTAGACCTTCGGGATCATCGACAGACAAGAGATGGTTAAAAAAGAGGTCGAGGTTCTCTGTTTTGATGGGAAGCCCCGGTTTCAAATTGGAGAGAAGTCGGCTGAGTAGGTTAAGGTCTAGGCAGAACCGGAATCAAGGTGAACTTAGGTCATCTCCTTGAAATATTCCAGATTTTATGGGGAGGATATTGCAAAAAATTTCATTTAGGCTTCACCTTGTGTTCCAGTTTCTTATTAATACCTTAACAGTTTATTATAATCGGTTTTTTCTATTATTATTATTATTTTGTTATTATTATTTTCATTATTTTCATTTTCATTACACCTCTCCTTTAGCTAAATCTACAGGATAAATTCTTTAAATACAGTCATTATCTAAACTCTTGTGCTTTTTATAAGTTTACAACTTTTTTCTCTTTTTCTTTTTTCTTGTGGTAAAGTTTTAAGTTTTTCTCTATCATTTGTTGTTAAATTTGCAGATGTTAGATAAATTAAAGCGTTTTTGTTGTTGTTCTTGTTGTTATCTTATCTGGCTGAATTCATCTCTGGTTGTATGTTGATGTAAAAAGTTGTGATGTAAAAAGTCGGCGAAGAATAGCGAAAAGTTTCTAAATAATTTCAATGTTTTTTTCGCATTTCTCTTGGTTCTTGTGCTGTTCTGTTTTCGGTTGTTTGCTGTTCTCCTGCATCGGTTGCTTGGTACTTTTTCCGCTTTTACAGACCATAATATTTTCTAACAATTTTTGTGTATGCATTGCATTATTTTGGCTTCCTCTGAAAAGTGCGATTTTGGCAAATGAAGTTGCTTTCTTTCTGTTGCTTAAGCTAACACGAAGATGCAGCAAATACTTCAGAGCTTCGCCAAGTTGCTGACATGACAACAACAACAACAACATCTCGCTGCATGAGATGTGAAAAACAGCTACGAGTGAAAAAAGAGAAAATTCAATTTTCCTGGCGTTGAAATTTCTTCATTAAGCGCAATATTATTATTATTAGTGTTAAGTCTGCTGTTGTTGTTATATTATTGTATTAAATTAAATTAAATTTTAATTTATATTTTTAGTTTTCCTTTCTTTAATGTTATTATCGAAGATATGAGGAATTACAGAGGAATGAAATAAATTATAATATATTGACAAAGTTTTAAAGCGAATTAAATTTTCATTAAGGAACTTTTTGCTTTGTTGTTGTCGTCGTCTTTGTTGCTCTTCACTTTGATAGCTGTAGATAGTAGTTTGTGCAGCATAAATTATTTTCCATTCTCGTTCATCAAAAGTGACACAGAAGACGAACGCAACAAAATTAAAAATTCAGAAATAAGCCAAATTAATTCCTTGACCTATGGCAAAACTAAAAATGGTCAAAAACAAGGCAACCTCATAAAAACAAAGTATGAAAGGGCAATAAAAGACCTTCACTACACCGACCCCCTTAATTTTGTGTGGGGGGGGGGGGGAAGGGGATCACAAAGATGACTCTAAATGATTAAATATGGAAAAGCGAAGTCGTGATTCAGAGTGGTTGAAACTGAAGGCAGGAGGGAATATTTTCAAAACAAATGCAATGAATAAAAATGCAAATTAGTGTATTAAAAATGATGTCGTCGAAATGGAGAAACTGGAGGAACATTTGCTCATTTTATTTCTTTGTTGGGAACGAAGCCAGAAAACTGAAATAATACCGAAAAACATCGAGACAATGAAAAGGAAAACGAATATAAAACAATGCGTCAGCCTCATTAAGAGGACTGCCCGCATTCTTCTACACGCTCGTGCGCTCACAGACGCATTTACACATATACAAACACACACACACACACGCATGCATAGAAATTCTTTTTTTTTACGAAGTGTTGTTTTGATCACCGTGAATAATTATAGAGCAACAGTGGCTGGTGGATGGGTGGGTCTATGGACATTCTGAAGGACTGAAGATGGAAGGACGTGGAGTATGTAGGAATTATTAAAAATATTACGAATTTAGTGTGGATAACGATAATAATAAAGCAATATAAAAGTGGGTAGATCATGGCCTTCAATGGTAGTTAACCTTGATGCTGGATGTACAAGTCCTAGATTTTTTCGTCACACTTGGTTGGCATAAATCAATTTATGATGATGTAAAAAAACGCTCCTTAAGTCTATGTCTAAAAACTGGGCGTGACTCTGCCGGAAGCTGTCAAAATTGATTTTCGATTCTACAGAACTTTTGAAGTAGCGTGCTTCTTTGGTTAAACTGGTGAATCAGTAACTAAACTCTAATTAAATCAATCAATTGTATGTCCATCATTTAAATTATTAATTATAGTACAATAATATCAAGCATTGCATTGTAATTAAAACCAAAAGCAGGAGCGCAACTTTTTACAAATGTTACTTTCGTGGTTTCTGTGGTTTTAATTACTGACTCAGCAAATTACTATAGCTACATGGCATTCATAGAACCAGAATTCTTGAAGATTATACAGTCATGGATTCTTTGGTCCCGGAAATAAATTCCTTTTTTTTTACACTTAATATAAGCATACAGTTTAACCTCTAAACCTTTTTTCTCCATCTGTTTGAATACTGATTAAACAAAAGGTTTTCATTATTTTCCATGACTATCGAAAATGTGTTTCTACAGTATTGTATCAAAGTATAGTCTACAGTATTGTTAAAGCAATGCAAGGTTTCATCGTGAGCTATGATTTTGCATTAATTAGGTTTTTTAAGGATGATTTGTAAATCTGTTTCCGAAAATTAGCCGATGCGTGCCTTTCAAAAGCAGTCGAATTCGCGAAATAGCCTTCTGGGTACACAGCTTTTCTAAAATCTCTCTCAGACTGTTTAAATTGGAATAAATTGAATTTAATTTGAGCAAACATTTTAAGCTCTCATCGAGGGTCAACTATTTTAAATATTAAATTAAAGCAATAGATAAAAACAAAGTAAATTTAAAATGCATGCATCCACGACTTCGCAATTTATTAAATGTTTTTTTAAATCAAAATTTCTACTATAATTAGTTTGGCAGAGCAGCGGAATTTTAATGAGTACAAATATTTTTATTCGAGATTATAGATTATAAGTTAATATGCAGCAACAAATACAATACAATTACAAAAACAACAACAGCAACAACACTAGTAGAAAAAAATGGTTTTGCTTTAATTGAAAAATTCTGAAAAACGAACTAATAAAACTTCGATAATGCCGAACAAGTTTACAATTAAAGCAGTTAAAAATGAGTTGAAATTAATTTAAGCTACTTAAATTAACATGAAAAACTCAATCGCGGGACGAGGTGCAAAAAAGCGCATTTAAAATGTTGCCAAGCTTTTCTCATAGTTCAAGTGAAGTTCTATTGAAAGCGAACACAAAGTTTAGCATGTGGTGCAGTTACAGGGATAATACTAAAAATAGACATCATCATTAAATATTCTGCTTGTTCCTCGCTCGGAAAAGTTTTACATTCAATACAAGTTTAAATATGTGTTTAATATAAATACACAAAAAATGTAACAATTTTTGAAACCTTAAATTAACCTTTAAAAATTAGGTTAACGTATAGAAAATGTGTATTATATTTCGTTATTCATAAATCGTTACTAGTAAAGGTTGAGTAGTGAACCGATGCCAACATGTTGCCAAACTACTGAGTGTTTGTTGCTAAAGTGTTGCTGAATGTTGCACGGAAAAGTAATTCTTAAATTATTGTAATCATCAACGTTTTCATTCGTGATTCAGAAGAGCTTTATAAATTGCATGTTACACAAAATATATGTATATATGTATGCAGTACATATGTATATATGTATATTGTACAAAGCTGCTCGAATTGCTGCTCAATTAAATTATAGTGGGCCTTATAATTGGCGAACATCATGCGATGCTTAACTTCTGCATGCAGAAGTTTCATTTCGTATCCTTTGGAAAGGAAACACTGACTTAAATATACTCGTGCTTCCGTCGCAAGCATCCTTCAGGATCGAGTGAATGAGAACGAGAATGAAAACGAGGAAAAACAATTATTGATTGTGAAGAGTGAACTTGTGCGGAAAAATGAGAACCAAATGAGAAAAGAAGGTCTCTTAAACAACAACAACAACAGCAACAATAGCAATAAAAACAACTCGACCCGAATGTTTGCAGTGAACGTTTGTCTCTCTGTCAGTCAGCTTGTCAGAGGAGCGGAAAGAAGGAAGCTCTGATGAATTATGTGGTTCCCCGGTTGACGCCCGCCCGCCCGCCAGACTCCTTGTTGTTCACGAAGCAATTCGCACGAATAACGTTCGAATTTTTCAGGTGAAAGCAAACGGAAAAAGAAACCCAGGAAAAAACAAAACAAACAATCGTACCAACAGAAAAAAAGAGGGAGAAAATAATTCTTCTTCTTCTTCTCCATTGTTTCCTTTTTGCTTTAAGCGATTTTTGGAAAGGATGATTGCAGCCTTCAGGGCGAAGATATGAGATACAAGATAGCAAAAACAACAAAGAAAAACAAAAACAAACTACGGAGCGAGACAAAATATAATAAAAAATCATAGCAATGGCAGGTCCCAGGATCATTTGAAATCCTTAAACTGCTGATGTGTAAATCGTTGTGTTTACTTTATTTAGTCGTTGTTTTTCTTTGCGTTTTCTGTTTTAATTTGTTTTTGTTTTTGTGATTTCTTTAAATTCTTTCATTCTTGGTTTCGTAGTGATTTTAGGAATTTTTGTTATTTTTCTGTTTTAGTTTTCCTTATTCTTGTATAATATACACTATAATTTATATATAATAGTATAGAACAGTTTCTATTAATTTAACTTAAACTTCAGAAAAAGTTTCCTCGTAGTCAAAATATGGAGCATGCTTTCCATTAAAGCGCTTTCATCGAAGACCATCTAATCACCGAACATGATTTCTATCTTAAGTAGAAACCAGTACAGAATGAGATGGGAGAAGTGAGGACACGACGAAGAATAGCGAAATCACACCCTCTACGAAGCACATGGAAAGAAAGAACATAATAGAAAGAGGATATCTAAATAAATATCGCTTACGATGCGTGACTCCGCATAAATGCTTAACTCTGCTGTAAGCAGGTTTGTTTCTGGTTCACTGGAGACGTAGTCATTACTTAGTGTATGTGCACAACTGAACGAAAAACAATTCGCCACAACACCCCAACCCAACACCCTCCCAGTGTTGGTCAAAATGGCGGGCGGTCTACTCACGGTTTTTCACTCTCTGATCGGAGATTTCATGAAAAATGTATCACGTGTCGCACAATGAAACCGCACAATATTTTGGCTTCATTCATGACGAGTATAAAGTTGAACATTTCACCCCTCTCGTAGTTTTCGCTAAAACATTGCGTGACATTTCGATTCTGATATGCTTGTATGTGATGAACATAGCATTTTCTCACATTAACAATATGTTGAAACTTATTTAGTTGATGTACTTTCAAAGTAACGAACAGTAAAAAGCACAGGTTACATTCTGCGACACTGTAATTAGCACAACTATCGCCCTTCTCGAGCTAACAAAGTGTCAAACAGCTGAACATGAGAAGGGGTCGAAAATTGGTTTCAAGGAACTCAAACCAGTGATGAGATTAAAAATCTGCTGTTACATTTTGTGTCGAAAGTACGGCAGCATTAAAATACAGCATTAAATGTATGCACATTTAGTAGAAGTCGAAGAGAACTGAAACTCCGAATTAGCTGATGAAGCGAAGCGCGGTGAAATTGGCGTGTAATCACGAACGAGTGGCACGCGTTTATTTCATGGAGCGCAACAGCGATTCCCCGTCATCACTGCGTGGAGTGACAAAGTAATAACAGAAAAACATTTGTTATTATTGTTATTATAATTGTTATTATCATTTAATATAAACACTGTATTAAAAATCAACGTAATATTCACCTTGCTTTTGCTTTTATTCAATTTTTCTACTCTATTTAATGTGGATATCTTTCCCGCTGCTCATATTTAAGAACCGCTGCTCCAAAACAATAATCACACCAACAGCAATGAAGTTAGTGCATCATGAAAGTCTTAATAACGCTTTCAACATGCTGCATGCATGCAGCACTCGCAGTGCGAAGCTCCTTCATTTCTTTCGTTCCATGCTTCCCAGCTTTTATGCTGCGTCGTCTTTCCAGATGCTTCTACCTGAGTTTAGAACTTTATTTATTATGCTTTCGTCAGCTTGATTGCATTTCTGGGCGAACGACCACCTCACCAACCCAAGAAGCAGCATCAGCAACTGCAGCAGACGAACGAAAACTCATAGAACGATATTCGACATTCCACATTCGACAGTGTTACAGATCGACATGTGAGAAGAACAAAAAAACAGTGAAAACAATGCAATTATGTAACCTATCCCAACTTATAACCTGGCTATTGTGGTAAAGTGGCTATCAACGCATGATGCTAAACGGAAGCTATCGCTATTATTAAATAGAACAGTATTCATGGTACCTACATACCTAGGTATTCATGGTACCTACATGGTACCTACATGGTACATACATTTGTGGAGGTATTTGAAATGAATTCGCGGTTGAATCGCGGTGACTGCGATTGAAATACCTCTACCGGTAGTTTTGAGGCCCCGCTTGTGGCCAACAAACGCATTCAGTCGTCATTTAAATTCATGTGCCGACAATTAATACAATTCTACTTCATGCTATACACATGTACGAGTGTGTCTATCGCATGTGTGTATTTTTCATATATTATATTAGATATGCCAACATAAAACTATTAACGAACTGCAGCGAGTATTTGAAACTTAGGAAATTCCGTTTCTTTGTGGAAACTAATAAATCGAAATCGAAGTCTATGATTTATAATAATTCTACTATAAATTTAAAAAAAACAATCTAAAAACAATTAAAAGTTATTCATCAGAAGAGTAGTCAATGATTTCTATCTCTACAGCAAAATTCATTAACTATTTACACTATCTATTAACTTGTTATAGACGCTTTTACCTTTTCTCGTTAACAACGATATTCTTCGTACTTTTCAAGTGTTCACAATTGAGATTCACTGCCACAACGAATGCCTTTTCTGCCACCTCTGAAGTCAAAGTTTTTATTCCCTCGAAGTGTTTTGAGAGATGTGTTTGTCTTTGTTTTTCATTATTTTGCTTTTTGGTTTACACGAAACTTTTTGCCGAATTTCTTGCTGAATGAATCCTTGTGAATGAATCTTCTTCTTCTTCTGTATCAACGGTCTGCGCCTTGTTTCAGTGTTGATAAAGACACCGATAATGATAATGATGATGATGGCGATGATTATGATGGTGCTGATCATAATAATCACCATGACAATGATGACAACTGTGCTTGTGAATGTTTCTTTCAATCGTTTACAATTTATAGCACTTAGCTCAGACATACAAATAAAGTGTTTTTAATCTATTCCAGTTTCAGCCTTCGGTTGTGTTGGTTCTGGGATTAGACATCGCTTGAACCCCGCCCCAAGCAGCCGCCGCCTACTTGCGAGTGGCTGGCTTCAATAAACACGCAGCAAGGAACGACGACAAGCGGAACAGCTGACAGGCTTCTGAGCCCCCTACATTTGTTTCAATTATTATTGGCTTTGCACGCAAGTCGTAAAAAAGAAGTGGTTGGCAACGCGGGAGGAAGCGCTCGCCGAACGGAAGCAAAGAAAAATGTACAGAATTTCAATTAAAATGGTTCTTTAAATGCATTTCGTGTTGTGTGTTTGTGTTTCCTTTCGTTCTTTGTTTTTCCTGAGAAAGGAAATTTTATTGGAAACACGGAAGAAAGCTTAAAAGTTTAATTATCGGATGATTTGCTCATTCCGCGGATGCGTGCTTCTCAGCCAATTCGCAGTATTTATCGTCTTTCTGTCTGATTGTCCACTTTGTGGATTTCCTTGACCGCGTTGAGTTGCTGAGAAGAGAGATGAGGCAAAAGACGAGGGTGGGGTTTGAAACACTGATCAAATAACTGTTCTTTTTTTATATTAAGTGCTCTACTTTTATATTGAATGATCTATTTTTATATTAAATCTTCTATTTTTATGTTGGAATTGAATTTAATGATTCCTTGTTCTTTCTGCTAGTGAGAAACTACTTAAGAAAAATAAACTTATTAAGAATTCGCATCTGCAGCTTTTCTCACATTCTGAACTCGTCCGAGAAGTTTTCGGTTTAAAGTATTTAATGGCTCTTAAGTCTTTAAATTCCATTCAAACGTTATTCTCACAGTTTAAAGTTAGTTTTGTTAAAAAAGCTCTGCACTCTGAAGAAAAACAGAGGAAAGAACAACAGCGCGAAACTTTTAAAGTAGCATAAATTTAACTCTCTTTTTTCTTTCATTGGTTGAATGCTCACTTCAAGAGTTAAAACGAAAATTAAAATGTGTTCTGATGAAGGAGGAAAGCAGTAGTTCTGTTGTTTTTAATTTTAAAATTTTGCTACATGTTATTTTCTATTTAAACTGAGTTTAAACGTTGTTTGGTTATAAAAAACGAATTCGAAACGACAATCCAAAAAACGGGCCAATCAAACATTCGACCAACTTGTAAACAATAAAAAAATGCATCCTAACACACTCGAAAAACTTCCGTCAACACAAACACACACGAGTCAGAGTTACGTTTTTTCTCTTACATGTATTTTAGTGGGTGAGTGTGTGTGTGAGCGGGTGAGTGTGTGAGTGAGTTAAGCGAAGTTGCAGGTGTATAAAATAGCATTTCATAAATCGATTTCGTTACTCTTTAATGGTGCGAGGGACCTTCTTTAACCCTTTACAAATAAATGCCTACAACACCAGCAACAGCAAGAACAACACCCAAAAAACACTCGATAACCTGAAGCTTTGTATTTTGGAAACAACTCTTGTGCGAACTTTTTAAGCAGTGTTTCCTTTCCTTTCTGTCCTGTTTTCATTACGCTGCTGTGGGTGTAACTTTGTTGTTGGCTTTTCGTATCCACTTCTAGAATATCCACTACGAGAATCTCCATTAATTCCATGAAGGTACTCTGTATGAGTTGTGTTTTTATTCCTCTGGACACAGACGAATAACTATGTTTCTATGTATGTATATATGTTGTTTTTGTAGAATGTTTTGTAGGTAGTTTATTATTATATACAGGATCGTTTTCCAGTAAAGGAGTAACTTGTGCCGTTGTGTGAATGTGTGTGTATTTTGGTAAAAAAATTACTGCTCTTTTTGATAATAAATGGCTCACACTTTGTTTTGGGAAACTACGATAGATGAACTCTGTTAAAAATTACTTGAAGAATAGAGTGATGAAGATTGGGATTTTAAAGCGAATCCAGGTTGCTTTTCAAAAGTGAGCGAGAAGAAGTGTCTCTAAAATATTTATTAAAGATTCTTTAAATATTTAATTTGTATGTAGTATATGCCAATTTAGTGAAATATTTATTATGTAATTAAATCAGAATCAGAATTTGTTTTCATACATCGTATAAAATATTTTCAGTTTTAGAAGATTTTCTTGATAAATTCTTAGCCTGAGATTTTAGCTCAGAGCTTCGAACGAATCTCTCTTTCCGTCACACACACACGCACACCCATACTCATACACATCCTTAAAATTTCTCCTTAAATTTCTGCTTGTGTAATTTTGTGTAATTTGGATTTTCTACTGAAGAATTCTCGAATTAAGTTTCATTACTCAGAAAGGAGAAGTTCACTGAGACCACTTTTTTGCACCCTACTCACAGTATTCGTGAGGTTTTCACAAATATTTTATGTGCGTGCAATTAGACTCAGAAAATGTAACCCTTGGAAAACTTCGAATATTCGTACATATTTTTAGGAAGCTCTCCCTCTTCAAATTAACCCAATTTTCAAATAAAAACTCTTTACAAGAAACGAGCGCCTTCATTCGAAAATAGATTTGAGTTGCACGAAACGAACGCAATCCAGGATCATAAAAGATTGACTAAAAGGAAATAAAGAATGTACCTTCATGTTGATAGGGTTAAGAGTATCCCACCCCCAGGGAATCACTCGGGTGTGGGTCAAGAAAACACAACAAGAAAACATTATAAGAAGTGTATAAATAAGAACTGTGGTAGTAAATGAATGCGTCTTCTATGACTACAAATTGTCTCTGAATGCGAGAATATCTCCAGGATAAGATTCCGGACAACAACTGCCACGCCTGTCTACCATATCAAGCATCATATGAATTAATTTAATTAAAAAATGCTTGCAAGAACTTTTAAAAACAATTTAATTTGGAAGTAATTTTTAAGGAATGCACGAATGTAAATTAGGTCAACAGATGATGATGATGACTCACGTTTGGATATGGAATAAAAAAGGGCACTCCGTCTTCTAAAAACCTTTTCAAAAATTATAAGTTCTGAAATTTCGTATAGAGTCAGAATAAATCATCAAAGTTATGTGTGAGTGTACCTGCATTTAATGTAAATATATTTAAATGTATGAAAAGACCTGAAACAAGTCCTTATTTTAGGGTTATCCTCCACTTGAAAAAGCACAGTTTTCAGTTTCATTCGTAAATGCTGCAAACACACATACACATGCACACACACACACACACACAATTTGTATCAACATTTTATGCATCAACGACTTGCAGAACATTCCTTTAAATTTTATACATCAATATGAGAGGGTTCTTTAATTGTGGGTCCGTGTGTATGTGTTTAAGTGTGTTTGTGTGTGTATGTGTATAACTCTTGACTAATTCGGGTTAAAGGCTGACAGAGCTTCGGGCACGTAGCGACTCTGGCAACAACAAAACAACCAGTCTTGTGAAAAAGTTTCTGCACAACCTTTGATTTTTTACAATATAAAACTCCATCAATCATTCGTTCTGCTTTTTTACCTTCCATTTAGTTTTCTTCGATATCCTCTTTCGGGTAATTAGTGAATGAAAAATAATAATAGGACAAAATAATACCATTTCTCCGATGAGTTTCTACAATATACGATATATGAATACAAATTAGGAGTTATTTTTATGGTTTATTATGCTCGTATTCGAGTTACTTGTATTCGAATTAACTTTATTAACATTTATTAACGAGCGGATTATTTAATGAGTCTTTCAATTTGTTTCTATGTTAACATATGAAATGTAGTATAAAAAGATGCTGGATTCACATTTTTATGATTCAGAATGAAGAATTTCATTTTGTGGAATTTTTTTGTATGTGTTCTTTAACAAAACGCCGTCAAGCTTGAATGATTCAAGCTTACGATATTCTTAATAAAGTTGCATATTCAGTTCACAAAATTCTACACCCTTGCAAGGATTTGTATAGCGTTTACCCAGAGACCCAGCGAGAAATGTGTTTTGTTCATGGAGTTTTGTTTGGGGGTTGAATTTAAGTGAATTGGAGATTTTACTTTAGATCTGATATTTAAACTCTTGTGGTTTCGGACAAGGAATTATGTTTAATGAAATAGATCAAGATCTTTGATGTTGCTTATAATATTCTGTTTGCTATAAAGTAGGATATTAAATTTGATCTGTGATTTTGTCAACACAAAAGCTTATCTGCTAAAGACTCAGCAACGTATTACGTAAAAAAGGATCAACGTTTTCTGTGTGCCGACAATAAAATGTACTCGTATATGCATCTTTATTTGCACACAGGTTTATAGAGCGGTAGCTAGCAGCTATCTCTCTCTGTAAAATTGAGAAATGAGTCGAGCACACATTCGTTGGTTCCGTTGTGAAATCAAAAATTGATGGCGTCAATACATCCCGTCATCACCAGCATTATTTCCAAATGGGTGAACAACGTGGACGAGCACAAGGATGGGTACGTGGATGTAGATCCGGATGTGGATGGAGACGTGAGTTTTTTTTGCTTCGAGTGGAGTTTATCTATCATTTATGCGTATGTGTGTGTGTGTGTCTGTGTGCCTGTTTGTATAAAAAATTAACAAGAACTGGCATTTTTCCCCTATCTGCTATCAGGGCGAAAAGCCTTCCGTGTGTACTTTTTTCTAAAAAATCTGCTGGGACGTGTTAAAGTGTAAAAGTGAGTGATGAATCGTTGGACGTCGGGGACGAGAGTGTTTGTGAGAGTGATTTAGTAAGTGTTGTTGTCTGAGACGAACATCCGTTGTGCTGAAAAATTTAATATACATTTTTTGCGTCCCTTTTTTACTGAAAAATTAAGGTACCGAAAAAAGAAACGAAAGAAATACTTTTCAGTCCGTCTTTTCGCAGCTCGAGTAAGCTTGAAAGAAGTTTAACAGGACAGTGAAAATGTTGAAGAATTATTTGTAATCATAGTTATACAAAAACAAAGTTGTTATTGATATTATTTGGTAATTGATACAAATTATTAGCAGATCATCAAAAGTAAAAAACGAATTTGTAATTCAGTAAAAACTTTACAACAACCACAGATATAAAAAGAATAACAAACAAGAAAAAGCAGCTTAAGCAAGGTGCTAATAAACAGGGACCAAGTTCGACTGTCTTCCTCTCTTCCTCCTCTCTTCCTCCTTCTTTAGAGATTACGTACAGAGCAGAGATTCAGTACGAAAAATCAGTTTGCAGCAACTGCAGATTTTCTAAAATGATTTCGAAACTCTAAGCAACTCTATAAAGTATATAAAACCCTACAAAATTAATGGAATTTCCTAATATTAAATTTGCACATACAAATACATATATGGGAGTGTTATAACATACATACGCATACAAGCAAACTCACTCACACACACACACACACACACAAATACAGCTGAAGGTACGCACTACCGCACTAATAAGCTTTAGTCTAGTCTCCGGAAAACACACCCGCAGTTGCCATTATTAATTACTGAAAACTTCTTAGTGCAAAATAAGCTCCGGTTACCAGCCAACGCTTGAAGCGAGGCAAGCAACCGGAAAAACTTCTAGTTTAAACTACGTTGGGTTTAAATTATTAACTGTAAGTAAACAAATCCTAGGAGAAATTAGTTAAATATTCTTTTTCTAAACACCACAACATTTGGCCTTTATTAACTTTGAACTACGAATTAAATAATTTATACATTTAACTTGTATATTGAACTTGTTTAATAAACTTGTCCAATTATGTTCTATAGCAAGAATATTTTATATGAAAATAATAGCAACATTTTATGTATCGTATCTCTGAAATCTCTGGGAATATTATTATTATTACGAAAGGAAATAAAACAAAACGAAACAATTAAATAACTAATACAATGAAAATGTTTATATGCAGATCATATAAAAACCAAGTATAGATTTTAGTACTGGCATTATATTCGGCATCTACATATTTCGCAAAGGTTACTTTATATGTTTACGAGTACTCTGATATACGAATATGTACTGGAATAAATGGAATATTCTAACACCTCTCTGGTGGAGTGGTCATGTTGTCCGTATCGGTTCTCGGACTCATCCAATTTAGTATCACGTCTGATATACACTCCGCTGGTGACTAACGAAGCATAATAAAGTGAATTTCACACCCATTTCCACTCCATCCCCCTCTCCGCCCTGCTGTATGTCCGCCGAAGCCTTAATTGCATTGGGGAATAAAGTGTGCATGTTATTTTTGTGTTTTCAGGAAATTAGTAACCAGCTCGTGCGAGATTCAAGAATAATCAAAGACGACATCTAATTTCGGGAGTGAGCAACGAGTTGAGACAGGACTCAGTTTGTGTAATTGACCCTGAGTAGTTAGTTTATTGTCTTTAGGTTCTATATTTATGGAAGAAACGATTTCGATCCATTTATTTAATTAAGTGACATGTATTAATATGATTTTAAGACGCAAAATCAGCGAACTTTAGTGAACTTCACTAAGCAAAAATTTCACCAAATCCATCACGAACTCTGAGTATCATTAACTAATGTATAAATACGATTTCACACAAATTGATTGAATTAGCGAATGAAGGAATTAATCAAGACTTGTTGTTTGTTTTCAACTTATGCCAAAACGCGATTCGTACCCCAAAATTTTCGACTGACTGGCGAGAAAACTTTTAACATTCCTCATAGCTAAGAACAGAATGCTATATATACACATACACATATAAACATACTTATATATACACACCGATATATAGTATGTAGGTGCCAGATTAATAGTTATTAATACATCAAATGTTGCCAAGTTTATGCGAAACTTTGTTTTATGCTCTAGATATGTAAAAGCATCTTATGTACAATATAATACGTTAAGTATAAACATATGTACATATATCATAAATATACAGATATATTCTACTATCTGGATGTTAAAATAGAAACTGCGATGTTCTGAAATTAATTCAAACTCTCTTAAAAACTTTCAAACTATACGAGTCTTAAAAATCTCGAATTTTTATAGATCATGTCAGATGATAAGACATTAAATGTTGCCCTCGCGGAATACCTGAAATAATCAAATTTCATATCAAAACAAGAAGAAGAGACAAGCAACACCTTTGCAAGTTCCATGATTTTTGAGTGTGTGCATAGGAAACGTTATACTATATTTTCTTCGGGTGTATAAACTAAAGAATTTAGCGAAATCCTGTTATATTTGACTTCATTTGTTATTTGAAGCAAGAAATTATTTACGTGTAGATGCGATGCCTTTTAGTTATAATGTAATCTCTTCTGTAATTCTTTAAGTTTTGCCATTTTAAGTTAAGTTTCAAAGCCAAAGATAAAATAAGTAAAGTTTCTGGGAAACATTTTGTGCAAGTTGAGAGGCCTGGAGAATGGTAAAGAGAAAAATAAAAGGAGGCAGAGACGATGGAGAAAGTGTGTTTCTGTGATGTATGCTTGTGAAATAGGTTAAAAAATGGGACAGCAAAGGGAAATATCTTGCGAATTTGTGATAAAGGCACAAAGGACAAAGTACAAAGTATTTCAATGGAAGCGGTTGTCATTTCGAATACTCACAGCATGTTCTCACATCTTCGTCAGCTTGTTGTGCGTAGAGTCTGTGATTAGAGTGAAAGAGAAATAGATAAGGTCTTTAAATAGACCTGGCGGCTGGCTGTCTATGAGACTATTTTATATCCTATTATTTTCATTCAAGAAGTAAACAAATTCAAGCAAAGGTTGCCAAACCCAATGATAACCAAATCGTTATTCTTAACTTCCATTTCATAAATTTACTAAATATCATTAATAATAAAGGTTAGATTAATTAAGCAATCTATTTGGGATAAACAAAGAATAAAGGAAGATCCACTCTTCTCACTCCCTTTAAGCTCTCCCTCTATTATTCGAGTCCCTTTAACACTAATCTATCAAATAATTGATGACTTCCTTAAAGGGTATTTTTATGACAGCTAATAATTTCCGAAAGTCATTAATTAAAATGTAATTCAGTTCATTCAGTTTATTTTTATATAACGTAGAAGCGCTAGAAACACTAAATTATCCCTTTTTAGATATTATTTGATAGCAGTTACATTATCAATTATAATTTCAATTTTAACAATTATTTCTAAAAGGGGTACTCTTTCTAAATGATAAAATAAACAAAACTTTTGTGTGAACGCAAGCAACTAATTCGTGCGTAAATACTATCAACAAAGATGACGTAACAAATGAAAAGAAAATTAAGGCTTTTAAAAGATGTGGTATGCATTTAACCCGTTAGCGTGCGACATTTACTAAGAGTACCTTCCACCAACAGATACACATCTAAACCCTTTTTATTGATCTCTAATGGATTCGGACATTTTCTTTGCAGGCAGGAATAACAAATCAGCAAAGGTTGGAAAAATGTAAATGTAAAGCCAAGAGCAGGGCGAACAGATAGAGAAAGAGGTCGACATTGCAGCGAGCAGAAATACCATTCAACGAACGAATATATTCGCAAGAAAATCATTGAGATGAGATTGCATGAGATTAAAAGACATATACACATCTACTGATATATAGAAACTATAACGTTAGAAAGGAACTTCGTTTTAATGGAAAGAAGAATCGATGCTCGTAATCTTAAGCTTAAAGCTTAAACGGAAGAGAAATCAACAGCTTTGCATGAAAACAAGGTAGTTCGTTTAATCTCGTCCGTTTTATCGGTTGAACATAAGTGGGTTTTGCCAGCATTTAAAACATCCTTGCCAGCATAAACAAGCAGTGATAATATGCGCCATTTTGAAATCCTGTGTAACAAAACCAAAACCAACGCTCTTTGAATACTCTTAAACGCCAAGTAAATAAGTAAAAATGAAAAATTATTCTCGCTAAAGTCAGAGTGGAAGATTAAATTTAGAACTGAACGCTGCTGCTTACAAGGACACTCATCGTTAAATGTTGCAATAGAATGTGGTCCATAATGTGCAGCCACAGAAGAGTATTTCCGAGAACTTAGACAAACAGAAAAGCGAAAGCAAAGCGACAAAATTTCCACCAGAGGTTTCAGCCTTGCGCAAAAGTTCAAGGATTTTATAATAGAGAGTGAGAATTGCTGATTGTGACAAGTGACAAGTGATGCACTTGCGGAAAAATCGCACAAAAATGCGGATCTGCATGAAAATGAATTCGCAGGACTATCGTTCGCAAGTGCTGAGTTTCTTTATGGCGGCCCTGTTTTATTTTAATATGGGTGAGTATATATACAAAGTTAAATAAAAGAACATCCATTCAAATTCATGCATTTACTCAAGTAGATTATTGCTAAGTCAGTCTTCTAATAAACTATGTATTGTTATTAGATGTTAGAGAGTTTATCTATTGATGAGTGTATTTCTCTGGACTGCACGATCTTAGATTCTAGATCTTTAGAATCTAATATAAGATTCTAGACAAAGTATTCTTTCGGTATGTAAGAGTTGCTACAGTACAGTGTGTCATTTAATTGCGAGTGTGATTGTAGAAGTGCAACCACCTCATTTCACGCCGGATGTTATTGCTTTTAACCACTCTATACTTGCATTAAGAGCAATTAGTTTCAGAATTTATGCTTTATTCTCCTCTGTGAAAGCGTAACCAAGTGAAGTCGTCGTAAAATTACTACAACATACGAGAGAAAAGTACTCGCAGCAAGACACAGCTCGTTAAATTGTTGGCAGCAACATTGAAAGAGATTTTGGCAACACCTGGTTGTTGCTGCAACAATGTGTCTCACTTACAATGAGTCTGCAATATTTTTGCAGCATCGAATATTTTTTATTGTACATTCTTTGTGTAATGAATTTCGGAATTTTTCATAACTATGAAGAAACAGCTTTAAACTTTTATAACATATAAATAACCAAACTCTATTTATACATTTTTTATATGTACATGTAATCTTATTTTTGTGTTGAAAACTAAAATGGAATCATGTGAGCGGTAGTGATTTTCAGCCAAAAGTTTGCAAAAGGGGAGGAAATATAGAACAGAGAATAAATTATAGATTTTACTTTGGCGAAAACATAACTTGGTATATAAAATATGTTTGTATATGTAACAAAATTAATAACTTATACTTGTATGTGTGTGTGTTTGTATTTATGTAAGAGTGCCGCGTTCCAAAAGTACGAGCACAGACTTGAGACAATATTGCAACATTTTGGCAACAATTCAGAATCGAAACTAACTTTAAATATATCAGTATTTTTAACAAGCTCAGTTCTGTGTTGGCACAGATAACATTTCGAAATCACAAATTGTATTAATTTAAATTGAAAATTCTTCAATTTCAAATTCAACGCTTACTGTAATAAACGATGCAGTTTTCATTTAAATGCATTTTATTTTAAATTTCTTCAATACTAAATTCATTCAATTCTATAAAAATGTATTTAAAGTCGTTGAAATTATTTTAAATAATTTTGAAATAAAGGATTCTCAAGATTTAATTTTAAATAATTTACTTTCCAGACTTAGTTTCAAATAAATAACTTTCCATACTTAATTTTAAATAAATTACTTTCCAGACTTGATTTTAAATAAATTACTTTCCGGACTTAATTTTAAATAACTTACTTAGAAGACAGTTGAAGTTGTATTGAAACTTTTCGAATTATCTTTATTACAGAATGTGGTTTACTGTTATGATTCTGTGGGGCAACAAACATAACTGTATCTGTATTTTGTGTGTCATTATACGAGTATTCGAATACATAGCTATCGAAATCTCTCTCTTTCTCTCTCTTCGCTGTTTTACCATCACTTCCTCCGCGTATTTACAATCTCATGACACATTGCTCGAAATTTTTTGATGTATTGCCAACACTATAATTTAGAATATGCATGAAAAATGTTACAGAGTGTATGTATGTATGGGTGGATGTGGGTCTGTGTTTGTCTGTCTGCCTGTGTGTCTGTGTGAGCTTGGGTGTGTGTATGTTTTCCCTTGTGTTTATTATACAAATGAATGCTTTCACAATAACAGAATTTATATCTACTAGTATAAAAGCATATGAGACATACATATAGAAGAAGAAAAAGAAGAAGAAGAAGAGGCAGGAGCATATCTTTGTAGATACGAATTGGAGCACAGGTAAGATATGATCCCGTTATACGAGTATGAGTACAGTATCGAATGCCGAATACAGCATACAAACTAAAAGCTTCATTTCAAACGAAAGCATTTGAAATAAAATACAATAAAAATAAAACCCATCGAGTTACTAAAGCGATGTGGCGGTGTTGGTGTTGTTGTTGTTGTTGTTGCTTGTGATTTGTTTGGAAATATTTATGTTGAGATTTAAAAGGTTTTGGAGTGGGATTTGTTGATTGTCGTTGTTGTGTTACTGATTGTGTTGAAATATATTCTTTAAAATTTGTGAAATTTTAGAGAAATATTTGGACATTGAAATTCTGTTTGGAACTTTGGTGTTATTTTCTTTTTCGTCTTGTCTTTTTATCTTGTCTGAGTTTCTTCCATTCTCTATTCGGCTTTGTTTGAAAATCTTACAAGCGAGTACTCAGATAATCTGAACGCTTTTCAAATCAACTCACTTGAGGATACTTAAAGCTGAGATAAAAAATAATGGCTGAAGCTTTTCTTCCTCCGCTCTGGAGAAGTCCATCCGCTGGACTAAAAACTAGCCATTGTTGTAACTTTGGACGAAATCATTTTTCAATCCTTGTGATTGTGCATCGTTTCTCTTAACAGTGACTCTTAACTGTTACTGTGGTTTTTCTTATTTACCAAACCCCCTCCTCTCCGTTTTGTCCACTCCTTCATGAATCCCGATTAACTCTTTGACAAACTTCACAACTGATGAGGAGGTGTTTTTGACAAAATTTCACCACAAATGATCATTTTTCTGATGTGATGTGATGTCATTTTATGTTGCTGGAAACCTCGAAGAGTAACAAAAGCATAAAAGCAAAAACGTTTTGTTGCTGTGGCTGATGTTGAGTGAAAGTCACTCGAACGTCGTTTATCATCGCATAAACTTTATGACAGTCACACGAAAGACGTGAATGAAGAGTATAAAACTACAAAAGTATAAAAATAGAAAAAGTTGCATAAAAAAATGTGTCAGTTCGATATAGAAAAACTAATAATAAAAGCCAGGTCTCAACACCCACAAAAGGAATACTTGTAGTTAATGTTACAAGCTGACGCTTCCACGTTCCTCATCGTTCTCCTCGCCGATTCGCTGCTTTTACACTTCATGAGACTTGACAGTGAGACGTCATGCAACGGAAAGGATTATAAATGATTGCAACTGATTACATCAGAGTGATATTGATTTCGAAACGGTTCTTCGTTGCACTTCTATCGTAGTTCTGTTCTATCAGCGTGTGTTCCGTTTCTCACCACAGGATGCGGCTTGTAAGAAGAAGAAGAAGAAGAATCGTCAACGTCTGGATATGAAGACCAGAATAACGACAGGAGAATTAATTATAGAAATATGTACATATGTGTTAGTAATCACACCATGGAATTCGATCTATGTTTTAGACTCTCCGGCACGAATCCTTAACAATAACTTCAAATATATGTTAATTTATAGATAATCTTCAAGAATCACTCAGATAATTAATTATTTTAGTCTTAGCTAAGAGATTCTGAAGTTATATGCGTCTTTTAGACACTCTCCTGAAAACCGTGTCATGAAGAATGTCATTAGAGGGTTAATGATACTGCTTTCCGTAATGCATCCAGTACTACAACTGCACTTAATGCTTTTTGGAGCAAATTTAAAAATGAAGTTAAAAACAAAATGTTGTATTTTGTGTGTTGTATTCTGGGAACATTTTCGCACTTCGTATAGCGTCCGTCTCTCATTAAATTTGCATTTTCAATTCTTCATCCGCATTCATTCCACGGATGCAAATGTGCTCTGGTCCTGGCAAGGATTGGATCGCTTTTTATATGCAAGGAATGCTTTGACACACGGGCTCTCGGGGGGGTGCGGGGGGCTTTGATAGAAGTTGCGGTGGTTCTGCTTCAAACCAGCCACCGTTGTACTTGTCAACCACAGCCACAAAATTGCGCCAGCGCTGTCGCTACATGCATCCATTCGTCGTCTGTCGTTCGTCCGTCCATGCGCCCGTTCCGTTTCTATCGCAATCGTCGTTATACTCACATGAATATCTTTCTAATAATGGGTGGAAATTCGTTGTCGAAATTGCTTGAATTGCTAATGTTATTACGAAGATACGATTTTTGCATCCTTCTCGTGGTACTCGAAGTTTGGCCTTTTATGCATGGGGCACGTTTACGCCGGAGCAATTCGCAGAACCGACTAAAAGCGGTGATCGAAATGAAACGAAATAGTTTGGCCTTCACACCAGCGAATTGAGTGTGCATGGAGTTAGTAACAAGTTTAGTTGTGAATTACATACAATTTTGTTGCAAGTCCAACTGGAATAGTTTCGGTAACGGTTTTAGTTCACCCTCTTCATTCATTGTGGTTTCCGAAAATAGTTTCGTAAATTGGCGATACAGTGCATTAAAGTTGCATTTCGCTTTATAATATGTTTAGCTAAGCGTTAAGTCAAAAAACCAATCTTTAATAGAAGCAATGAAATACCACGCTAGTCCCAGAAGTAGAAACAATTTGGGAAAAAATGCCTTTAGTTCTCGCCTTTTAGCTTCCCTGATACTCTGCTGTCGCGTTGAGCTTCTCAAAGTAGCTATCATCCGCTGTCTCAATATTTTTATTCCATGTTTCAAATCTCTGACCATCGAGCCATTTTTTCAGTTTTCGAAATGGAAGCTAATTCGTAGGCGCTAAATCTGGAGAATAGGAGGTCTTAGGAACTTCGAACTCGAAAATCATTGACTCACTGATTAACGGATGTGTGATTTGGGGCATTTTCTTGGTCGGCGACTTCTGGGACTGCCATCGAACACATTAAAAGAAGAATATATGAATTAAATTAAATATATTTTAAAATAAGGTTAAAAGAATGCGTTGCGATGTGTGAGTTCACGTTACACGCGACACGCGACACTTGATACGCGACACTCAACACTTTCTCTCGGATCTACACCCCAAAATCAATCCCAACGCGCAGGAGGACTATCGATGGTGTCATTGTACCCATTTATAATCTATCTAAGAATTATAATGTCTATCTAAGTTTTAGTTATTGTTATAAAATCGTTTCAGGGAAATATATGTGTGTATGTACATATGTACGACTATAGAGGTTGAGGGTGAGGGTGGGATAGATATTTACATATGTAAAACTTTGTATGATCCATAAAAAGAGAAAAACTTTTAAGATTTGATCAAATATTTGTGAAAAAATTTCATAAATCAATCCTGGTTATTTGCGAAATTTGTCAACATTTTTATTATATTTTCGGTTCTACTCATTTGATTTTTTTTCTTTGGAATGTATTCTAAAATTTACTTGGATTTTGTGAAAATTGTTTGCATTTTGTTTGTATTATTTTAAGCTTCATTCTCACAGAAAAGTAAACTGAAAGCAAAACTCAAAGCAGACGCCTCGAGTCAATTGAGAAAATGAGCCAAATTAATGAAAGAATAAAAGAAGCTTGAATGCAGTATAGATTGAAACAAATACACATAAAAAGTGGACCAACTTTGTGTAATATATACTCTTGTTTGTTGTTCTTTTCGTTGTTTCTGTGGTTGTTGTTTGCTCTTAAAGAGTTTTTATGTGTTAACTAATGTTTCATGTTTTTACGAATGCTTATTTTATTTTTACCCTTTTTTAAAGTGTTCTTTTTCTGAACTGATACAAAATTACTGCAGTATTTAGAGTTGTTGTCGTCGTTTCTCCATTCTTCGGAATGAATCTGTGTTTAAAAGGTTCTCTTTTATTTAATTCAACACCGTCCTTATATTGGAATCGTCCTTAGAATGGAATCGTCCTTAGAATGGAATCGTCCTTAGAATAGAACCATGCATGGCATAGAATGCATCTACACGTATCTCCCATGAAAAAGAAGTGGGTTCAACATCCAGGAAGTACTTCGGCCAGATAACCGTCTGCTGCTGCTGGGACAGAAAGAAAAACCAACCAACCAACAAAGAAAAAAAAGGAACCCAACTCTTTAGAAAACTAAAAGTAAACGCAAGTTGTTTGTACTCGTATGTTGACGGTTTTTAATGTTGCATTCAATTCTCTCAGCGAGCAGCGAACAAGTACGAGGCTGTGTCTGTGTGGCACGCCCATCTTTTCAGAGGTTTCCTTCTGCACTCGCCTTTCATGCGGAATTTATTGCGTATGTTATTCATTCAAAGTGCTCTTGTATTTTGCGAGAACTCTCAACGTTTCTCTCGGCAACGTTTTTGCGGCTTTCATCATCATTCATTTCGTGGTTTGACAACAAATAAGAGTTTTCACACACTTCCTTGTTTCTAGGCTTTTTGTTGGCGTTTTACGGCTGAATGTTTTTAGATCATTTGTGAAGATAACAAAAAAGGGTAAAAAAAGTAGTGAATACCATAAATTTGTCAGCTTCACCAGCGAAACCAGCTCAGAATTTTGAAGAACATTTAAGAACGTTAAATGAAGATAGAAGTCTGAGAAACGAATTCGCAATAAATTCGGCCAAATATTAAGAAGACGTTACATAGTTTTTCTCCATTGAATTCTATTCACAAAACTTCGTTCCGAAAAAAGTTCACTAACCTTTGATAACACTCTCGGTTATCTGTCGCCTAAGCCTAAGTTTCCCCTCCTTTCTTTATCACGTCCTTGCCATATGATTTGGCATATCCTCTACTTACTTCATTTCTTTTTCGAAAATTCATTTATCCTTTATAGTTAGAGCCGAGTGCGGTAAAACACTTAAAACACTCAAATGTGCTGCCAACAAATTATACTACTTTGCGTCAAGATTTGCCAAGCGACACGCTTTAGTGTCGCAATTTTCTGGCTTCAGAACAGCGACGACGTGCTTTTAAGGAAGGAACCACCCACTCCGAAGAATAGAGTTTTCCTGAGAAGGAGCTGAGGTGCGAACAACATCTCCGAAGAAGAGGAGAAAAGCTCCGAGAACAAAAGCCCAGCAGATGAAGTGCCATGTTTGAGCCTCTATTTTGACAAAACCCGTTAAGAGCTTTCTTTTGTCCCATTTTTTGTAGGTTTTTATTTTATTTTATATGTGACAGGGTTGTCTTTAAGCACGTACAAGCGTTTCTTAAGGCTTTCTTTCAAAGCATGCTAAACGGGTGCCTAACGGGTTAAAAGATGTGTCTGAAGGTGATTAGAAGAAGCACACCTGATGTACATATGTATATGTTTGTATGTACGAGTAAATGTATGATTGTGCACGTGAAAGAAAAGCAAAAGCAAAAGCAAAAGCAAAAGAAAAGACAAACTCATTCATCAGGCTATCAGCCTGTTTCGTTGTTGTTGTGGTGGAAAACCATTCAACCGATTTTCATTCGTTTTCGTTGTTTCAATTAAATTGTTTTTGTTACACATTTAAAATGTATTTAAAAACCACAAACGACTCTATTTAATCAATACACTCTTCACACTTCAAACCGCAAGCCACCGAATTCAACATTTGGTTTGGCCTTTAAAGGTTTTCAATTAAATGCAAAAACAACGACCAACATTTTACAACAACATTAGCAATTAGCTGTTAATCAGATGCATTTTTTAATGGACTTTAATTTCGTGTGGTTTTTGTTACACTAAAATAATCGCCATCATGGACTTTAAACGAGTACTTCAAAGTAGCACATTTAAATGTTGCAGCAACTCGTTTAGCTTGTTTTTTATTCTTCTATTTACCAACATAACACCATGGAACGCGGTCGCTCATATCTGAGGTCACCGGATCCAGCTGACCACAGCGCTGTGACGGAAAATATTCCGCTTAATTACGTCATCAAATTATAATGTTTTAAGAGAGTGAGAGAGAGAGAGAGAGAGCGGGAGTATTCAGAGTTTCAAATTATAATGGCAGAGGTAAAATGATACTTGACATTGTATTTAAATGGTTTTATTCGCAGAAATAAATACGGGACAAAAGAAGGTCGGATTTATATTTATACATATCATATTTTATGCAAAGATTTTCCTATGCTTCTATAACTCACAAAGTGAATCAGTAGCTTTTCTTTGTTATTTTGACTTCTTTATTCATACTACCTATTATACTATATAGTATTTTTAAAATGTTAAGAGCAATTATAAAAAAAGTGTAAAAATCACCGTTTATCCTCGCTAGAAGTTTATCGTGCCTCGAAAAGAGCTTTTGTCAACCTTCTTCATTTGGTTGGATTTTGATAGATGTCCAACATGATTTCAATTTTCACTGAATGGCAACAATTCTTGTACGACTTTACGATTTATTGAGGGACGATTTAAAGAGGGGGAGGTTGGTAGTGGTTCAGAATCTTCAAAACCACTGCATCAGAAGCAGCAACACTTGATATCGACTCGATTCGACTCGATTGCAATGTGTCAAAAAATGTTCTGCGAAAAACACGCGTCATATTTTAGAAGCACTTTGAAAAGGGAGAAAAATCATCCGCTGACAACGCCCACGAAACACGCACTGACATGAGAGATCGTCACGTGCTTCAGAGCTGTCGTACGTAGCATATTTTTTGGCGCAATCAATTGTTGGGTCCTCGTTTTTTGTTCTCGGTATATTTACACTGTATTCTCTCTCACACAACAAAAGCATTCTTTACAGAGTATGTGTACATATATATTTGTCCCCGTTGTTGTTGTATTCGTTTTTATTTTATTTCCATTTACAAGGGAAATAAATCTATGAATGGATGGCTCAAGAGCTTTCGAAAATAAGTGATTGGCATGGAAATTCTAAAAGAAAAAACGAAATTGAATAGAGTATAATTC
This sequence comes from Myopa testacea, assembly GCA_949629155.1. Classification (NCBI taxonomy): domain Eukaryota; kingdom Metazoa; phylum Arthropoda; class Insecta; order Diptera; family Conopidae; genus Myopa; species Myopa testacea. The sequence goes on along the minus strand of OX451345.1, from coordinate 56,217,500 downwards.
TATATATACACAGTCGTATATGTATGAGTGTTTTGTTGTAGCCCGTATTAAATAATAAAATCTTCTTCTTTCGGTTTAAACCTTTTCAAGAGGTTTCGATAATTGAATGGTCTTTAGAATTAATAATGGAATCCTCTAAGAATAAAGAACAAAAATATTCTTTCTACTAAAAGTGGCCCACTTTGTTTTGAATAGGTTTGTGTTTGAAATTAATAGCAATTAAAATAAATAGCATTTAATAGCATATCCTTAAGGATTTATTTCAGGACTTCAGTAATCATAAAATGAGAGTAATACAGTTCTTTGTAGTTCTTTGTAGTTCTTTTCCGATTTTGACAGTGAGGGTTAGAAAGTACACATATTTATATACTATTGCTCCACTTTTAGCTTTATGGATTTACGTAGGAGTTCTTGTTCCCAGAAATTGTGTACTCTCTCTTGGACAGAGCTTATCGATTGTAGGCCTCTTTATCTACTTCACCGGTTTCTAGTGTTTATAATTTCATCTACCATTCGACATCTGACCCGTTCTTTCGATATGCGTTGTCCAAAATTTCCAAATTTACATGATCTACAATCATGTTTATAAATTTTGCTAAATAACGTAGCAAACTTGGGCATAAACGTTAAGTTTCAGTTTGAGAAGGATGGCATTTTCTACTGTACTAATATTTAAAATAACAACAACAACCGCTATTTATGTATACATCATGGCCGGGTACTTCTTGCACTACCCTCGTTTTTACTATGATGATGCCGATGATGATGATTGATGATGATAAAGTGACATTAGTCTCATCGCGAAATCACCAAAATACAACCCGTTTTTGACATGTCACGTTTTTCGTCATCATCATCATCGTCGTTGTTGTTGTGGTTATTCTTGTTGTTGGTTGTTAGCGTTGTTTAGTATCCACATATAAGCATTTTTTTGTCTTAATTCTATACCGCGAATTCTGGCTGAAAGTGAGTGAATGACAGCGATTGAATTGACATGCGTATGAGTGGCAGTTCATGCAGTTGACATCGCTGTCGCATGTGCCACATGAACACATCAATTGTTCCGAAGCTTAAAAACAATTCCAAAAAATGTAGTTTTTTTCTTTTTAATAGAGTTTTTTTATGAACCTTTTTTTATAATGGTTTTTATACGTTTTTTTCTCTTTTTTGCACAGATTTTGTTCATCATGTGGGTCCTTTTGGTCTTTTCACAAACTTTTTGTATTATTATTTCGAACTGTTGTGTGGTCTTTGATGTACATACTACATACATACATACATACATACATACATCCATACATACATACAAACACACAAACGTTTACAGAGCTCTTATCCATACATGGAGTATGGTGATGATTTTTTCTCAAAATTTAATCCAATTAAAATGACTCTGAAGAACTGCAGAAAATCAAATGTTTAAATTTTGCTGATGTTGTTTTTGATGTTTTAATTGGAGGCTGAATCTCTGAAGTGATGGAAGCCTCTAAAAAAACAAAAACAAACCCAGTTGTGAATCAAGGCATTTTATAGACCATTCTATTCAATAATTGGCGATAATTTTGACTGCTGATTTCATTCGATTCTTTAACGGTAAACTTATTGTCATTCCATCTTCACATTAACTGAGATAACTTCTTCTGATTTTATAGTTTTAGGGAGGGAGGGAGGGACGGATCCTTAAAGGAAGGTTTTTACTCTGAGCAAAGTCTCTTGATAGCTTTGATATAACAATAAGTATTTCGTTGAAGGTATCGTAGATATATTTATGAGTATATCATTAAGTATAAGATTAGCATATAAATAATTCCGTTGTATTTTATTTATTCTAGATTATTGTCATGCGGAAGCCAATCGCAATAACAATAATAATAACAACAACAAGCAGGACGATACACAACAACAATTCACAAGTTCATCGGCAGCTGAAGCGTTCGCGACAGCAGGCTCGGGTGTGGATACCGTGGAACCTTATCTGGAAGGTTTCGCCACTACAAACGTAACGGCACAAATCGGCACACACGCCTACTTGCCGTGTCGGGTAAGTTTTTCTATAAAAATACTATAAATCAGTGAATCATCATTAAATTCTCGCATTAAACAAACTATCAACAATATGTAACGTATTTCATTACCAACAACTAATTATTAAATAATTATTGATTTATTATAATTTTTTTTGAATTTTATTTTATAAGCTATAATTAAACAATTATTAATTTATTCTATAGCAGCATGTTTTAATAGTTCATTGGCAACATGTTTACATAGAATTTTTTTTGTAAAATCGAAAATATTTGTAGTTTTTCTTTTCTTGCGTTTTTTTTTGTGAAAAAAAGGTGCCAAGACTCTTTTCAAAAATATTTCTAATAAATATTCAGCTCCTGTATTTTATGTGGTAATTAAGCTCTTCATTAGCAGCCGTAGCGGTCTTTAGAAGCCATTCACCGAAGAGTAGCTGTTGACAGCCGCTTCGGCTGCGATACCTTTTCAGTTACACGTTTGAAACTTTGAGCTTTTCAATTCCTTGAGGGTTACTTTGTTTACACGTGTTGAATCCTTTCATCGCAAGTCATGTGGGAGTTAAAATTTAATTATATATCAGAGCGCTGACATGAACATACATCTACACAAACACAAACACACAAATACTTGTATATTTGTGCTGAGATGCGAACACGTACTTAAGTAATTGCTTGTTCCATTCATAGAAAAGGTTCCACATCGTTTTATAAGCTGAACCTGTTGCGGTTGCTATAAAGTCTACGGTTCATACAAGTGAGGAGCACAAAACACAACCGCGTATCGTCAAATTACCGAAAACTGATATAGAATCGATCTATTTTTAATGGAAGTTTAAGTGAAGACTTAACTACTTTACTAGGACTTAACTAGTCTAACTAAAGACCATAAGATATAAACACTTGAAGGTTTTGATTAATAAAATTTAATCACCGAAAAGCGATCGGATATCGAATAAGTTTTTAATGTGGCTTTAATGTGTCTTAAATGTGTCTTAAATGTGCTCTTAGTGTATCTCGTATGTGGATTACCTAATTTCAAGCTGTCAACCTGATTGAGCGTAACTTCATCATCACGTTCTGTGTGAGTTTTGATCCGTGACTTATTTAATTTGCATTTGAAAACAAACGTGATGCTTCGTCATGATAAACGGGGGGAGGAGGCTGCGAAATGGAAACCCACAAAATGTATGTCATCGTCATCGACAAGCAAATAAAGCAACGCAGAGACATAAATATCAACACATCTCTTCCTTACACATAACTATATCGCAGACATATATTTCCTTAATATACACTCTGAAAATATGGAAGAATGTGGAATGTGTTCATCATCGAAGAAATGTTAGCTTGGAAAATAGTTTTGGCTCAATGAATTGCTTGTTCTTTTTCAATTTAGTTCTTTTACTTTCTGCTAGAATATTGCTTTTAGTTTTCCGTCTTTGACTTCATCATTCGTGATGAAGAAGTGACGTATTATGAGTGATATATTCTCATATATACACCCACACATCTGCTATATTATCTGGTTCACGTACTCACTGTGACTCTTTATTTCCTGTCTTTTTCCCTCGCTCTCTCTCACTCTCTCCCTCTTTCTTTTTCCTTGCAGGTTAAGCAGCTCGGAAATAAATCGGTTTCGTGGATACGTGTTCGAGATGGTCACATTCTAACTGTTGACAGGTAATTATTAAGAAATGTCGGATGGTTGGAGTTCTAGCTGAGCACCGTACTTCACTGTGTGTGTGTGCCTTCGCACGCGTTGATGGTGGAAAGGGGGCGGGGCTCTATATAATTTTGCTACCTCTTCACTGCGGATGGGGTTGATAAGGGTTTGTAAAGGTCACCGCTACTTCTTTGTTGGAAAACATGCACCTAATTACATGTTACCCACACACAAACACGAGCATAGACACACACACACACGCACAACTGACATTTCCCTGTGTGACTATGAACCTCATTCTTTTTTATGTCGTCCCTTTGCAGAAATTCCCCTTTGAAAAGTCCGGGTGTATTTTATTTTTTAGAAATTGCCGCTCTTAATTGCACAATTTTACCAAGATTACAGGCTGTCCGAACCACAGAGTTAATTAATGGGTAAAAAAAAGCAAATTACAATTATAGCATCATTTGAAGTTATCTTTTATACTCGTACTTACGTACTTCACAGACTTTACTTGTGTTAACAGAACTACTCAAGAGTTTCCTTTTACTTTTCCTCTTCTTTAGTCTAATATACCGCAAATACATACAGTATACATTGATACTTCTTCCGTAAAGCACAGCTATTATGGAAATGAAGTATTCAATTCGACTCATCACATCTTTCAATTCAATTAAATCATTAGGAAATCTTGTTTTTTGTGTGGTTTCGGTGACCGAATCTCAACGAAATTGAATATTTCAATCATTCGCAATGCATTTTATAGGAATTTTCAAGAAAACACTTCTAGGTACATATAGATGTATACGATTATGTAAATCCGTCACTGATTGTGCTTCATCACTGAAAACAATGAGATGTGGAGACAAAATATAGACTCTGTAAATAACAAATCTAATGACACAGAGACAGATAGCAAAGTAGACAACCACCCTACCAACATATTGCCTGATATTTATATGGATAGATAGATGAATAGATAGAAATATACTCGAACACAGGAGTTTGTCTCTTTGCTTCTAGGCTTTTGTACATCCAAAATGTACGTATTTACACAAATATCACCACAAACTTGTAATTATTTAGATTGAGGACAGATTTTGTGTGAAAATGACAAAATAATCGCTGTATAGAATGAACACAGGATTGAGCTGCATATCCTGCTCTATTCTGACATGTCACAACTCTTCTTTAATGTGTTTCACATGTAAATTAATTGAGATTTGATTCAGATTTGATTCAGATTTGTACGAGGTTTTGTCTCGTATTTCCCTTGTGATGTGATGATTGCATTTTAGCAGGTATTTAATTTAGTGTAATTACTTCAATTACTTTTACATTTATTATATATAAACGAGATCTATAAGAGTATCTACAATAGTAACATGGGCATTAAAATTTTATCCAAACTTAGACTTAGACTTTATATCAAACCTGTACTGAATAGCTGGAATGTACAGCTCACTATTAACTTAGTACTACTTTACTACTGGATGTTTAGTAATACATAAGAAAGTATGATATGTATTCGTAGTTCCCCTTTATTGAAACATATATAGGCTCACATATATTTGTAGACAGTCAGTCATTCGTTTATATGTATATCCATGGAGTATAAATTTCAAGTGCCTTCGAGTTGGCTCGACCGCTTTTGAATTAAACTGCCTGTAGAACGTTTTGAACTTTGCTCGAGACAATCATCAAGTGAGTTGATGTCGGAAGTGGAGTGCATGGACATCTATACGAACACTTACGTTGGTGCCTAACCGACGCATAGACAGAAGATTGCAAGTAAGCTAAAAGAAGAATCAATAAAGATGGAAACAAAACCGCATTCAAGAACTAAAGTGATGTCTAGTGTTTGTGTTGTTGACTTTGATGTGTTTGTGTGTCTGCAGTTTCTTTAGAAAGTTGGTCTCATTCCTTTACGCTTTTGTATTACTGGTTGTTGTTGTTGTGTCGTTGTGGTGATTGTGTACCTACCTAGTTGACTGAATACCTTGTGACAACCCGTTATCGGCTTAACTAACATGGAGCAGTTCGTTGGCTGGTTGCACTCTTCAAAAGCATAAAGACAATAGTTGAACGTTTCGGAAATGCGACGAAATAGAGGACGTCCGCTTCCGATTATGATTAGAAACGAATTCAAATGCTATGAATTCACTTGTAACCCATTTTTGACGACTACTTTTCAGATCTTTTAACGGAAATTCACTCATAATTGTATTAAATATACGTAATTTACTTAATATTCTCTTATTTTAATAGATACAGCTTAAGACAAGATACTCGTAATGGCTTAAAACAAGATATTAAAGAGACTTAAATCAATGTACCTTTAGTTTTATCGCTTCTTTAAGATTTCTACTATTTGTTCACATAATTTAAGGGGACTTTGTTATAATTTCCGTATAGCTTCGGTCCTAATTCAATCCATTTGCAAGTTCAAATATTTATAGTAGATTTTCATTTATGGTATTTTTCAATATTATGCTGATGATGTTCCCAATAGACAAGATTTTATTCTTAGACCCGAGTTCGTATTCGCCAAGAGAATCTAAAAACTTTCCCACTTTGTTGTTATTCGTAGAAGCGTCTTTATTTATTTCTTTCTTTGTTTTTCCTGGCACATTTTTCCATTAAATTGCTTTTGCACGAGAGCAAGAAAATAATTGCTACACTAGTATATGAAGAGCTTCATGGCCATGCTTGGTAACCTGGGCTACACTTCTGTTTTACACGTAAATAAATTCTTACGTAATTCTTAAAATATTCCCGGCTTCACCCGTCGTTTGAAGGTTACTGTTGCACTTAATATCAATGATGTGAGGCTTTTTAAAAACAATACATAATTAAATCCAGTCGCCCTTCTCTTTTCACTGCCATACAATTTGATATTTCAAGACCTTGATGCATTTTTATTTGTGAATAGATATCATTATAGAGATGCGGTGCCTTCGTTGCGAGAAAACGTTGCCTTCTGACCCACCTCTGGTGAAATCACTTGCCTAACCAAACCAACCCAAAATAGAAAAAAATCCAAAATAATCCAATTAAAAATGTTTTATAAAGTGTCAAGAACTGGAAGCTATAGTGCTTCCTTTTGAACATTAAACATAACGTAAAACTTTCAAGAACTTTCCTCTGGTTCTACTAAGATAAGTTTCTGCTTTTCATTTCCAGAGCTGTTTTCATTGCCGACCAACGATTTCTCTCTCTAAAGCAACCGGACAAATTCTGGACGCTGCAGATAAAATATGTTCAGGCGCGTGATGCTGGCGCATATGAATGTCAAGTGTCGACGGAGCCGAAAGTCAGTGCCCGGGTGCATCTACAAGTAGTTGGTAAGTTTTTTAATTAATTTACATTTTTTGTTGTTGTTATTGTAAATGTAAAGGAAATTAGGAGCATTTCCCTTAATTATTTCTCTGAGAAGACCTTCAACTCAACTCTCAACGCTACGCTCAAATTTTAGCATAAGGAAAACATTATTTTCTAGATTTCAGAAAAGTTTCGCTTTGGCCACTTCGTAGAACCGGAAAAGATTTTTCAAAGCTCTTTAAAGACTGTCAAAATCTTCTCTGCTGGGAATTTATTACAGTCCAGCCGGGATTTGAAGGCTATAAGGTCTTTCCATCCATGTCAGGTTGGTGTCAGGAGTGATATTCATGTCATCAGTCAGGCTAAAGACTATATTATTTCTGAGGGTTATAGGATTTCTTAATCGTCCGAAGAAATTAATTATATCCTCGGACAGTCAGAAATGATTTCGAACAGCTATCGTATTTTCCCAATCCATCGATCGTCCTTTTTTTCAGTGCAGAGGGGAACGGTGAAGTACGGATATCTACACATGTGAACTGTGAACTGTGAAGCATCTCAGCCTTAGGAACAGACCTATTGTACCTTCTTTAATCAAATTTATCCATCGGTTTTTATATTTTAAAACAATGTCGGCCCAATGTATGGGTTAAATTAATAATAATAATCGAATAAATGATTACGCTTTCGATTAGATGTTTTAAAATCTTCAGGAATTATTATGGTAAATAACACATGTAACCAGGAATCTTATAGACATTTTTAAGACCTACCTACACTAACCTAAGTTAACCGTGCCTACATCACACTTTCGACTGTTTTTTTTTTGAATTAGAGTCGATTATCAAGGTTTGAATATTTTAAAAATGGTACCAATTCCATTTGCAAAATTAAACCAAATCTAACCAAAAGTAAAGCAAAGTTGATGTAGGCTCAGAACTCCCCACAGACTCAGAATAAAATATTTTTGGTACGTAAAAATGTGATTTGCTTAGTTGGCATCACTGCGTTAACTGCGAGTATTATCATGAAATGCAAAAACCAGATAGGAAACAGAAATTCTATTCAGTTCACTAACATCCTGAAAAGAAATTCAGCGGATTCAGCACTAAAAGAGATGAAAAATATAGAGAAAAAACCTCAAAAAACATTCAGCTTATTGCTCATCCGAGCGAAAATGAGGCGAATCTGGTGAACAGACACCAGAGAAATCCCGGAATATTTTGTTGAACAAATCGAGCGAAAACTCGATGCTCCGCATTGAATACGAAGAAGAACAAGCAAAAGGGAATTTCACCAGATTTCACAGATAAAACGACGATGTTCCCATAAATACAAATCACCGATCATTATAGAAGATACGGCTTTTGCTCGTACGTAGCAGATACTGTTTATCGGAGCCGGTGGGGATTGCAGTGCAGCTCCCAGGAGTGAAGGTGTGTTTACCGTTTAATGAGTGCCGACGTGAGGTGGCCAGATATGCATTTCAATTATGTTAATAGGCTACGACATAGAAGGAGAACAAGCATTTAGGATTACGTTCGTAGGTGATGATAGCGAGTGAGGTACGAGCAGGTGATGATAGTACTCTTAACAAAATTAACGGTTAGTTGGGGAAGAATTTCTCAAGAGTTTATGTTAACAGCTTAAAAAAATATTCTCCTCATCAGCTTCAATATAATTTTCTTCAAAAGTGTTCTTTAATGTCTGTATATGCATAAGTTCTTTAATGTCTTTAAAAACGTTTACTTAATCCGCTTGAACAAATAGGAATCACTGTTAAGTAGGCAACACTAAATGGTAATCATCCCAGAAAATGCTCTCTACTCCATCTTTCTTCATTCCTCTCCACCTCTCTCGACACCTCTTCTCTTTTACGAGTAAATCGTTAAAATGGGCTCTGAAACAATGGGTGGGCTGTTGGCAAGCCGATTGCTAGGTGTTTTTTTCTGAGAAAGTGGGTTAAGGTACCTGTTGTAGTTGTAGAAGCCATGGTGATGTGACTCGAAAGGGCGGTTATGTGTTCCTGTGTCTCTGGTTAAGCATACGAATTTGCTGAATTGAAAGGATATGCATTTAGGTGCGATTTGGGAACAGGACGTTTAATAAATGCCGTGAAATTGAGTGCGAAATGGAGCTTACAGCAACGTGTTGGTGGGAGATGGAGACGTGGGCCTGGGCTCGACAATAAAGTGGAGAAATATAAAGGAAAACCTTTTGTTTAAGAGGCTGATGATTATATGCTTAAGATTCATTGATGTCTCTATCTATACAAATATTTTCGGAGAGAAGGAGGAATCGACAGAATAGGATTATTTCAATGTGAAAGGTTTCAAAAGTTTAGAAATCAGAAATATTGAACTACGTAGAAATTTAATTCTATGAGTATAATATACGCAATATAAATATAAACCATAATATGGTTTAATAATATTATTTAATACTATAAAATGTGACATTTTCAAGCTGTGGCCATTTCAGAAGGAGATTTAAAATTAAATATTATTTTGAGACACTCTTTTCAAAGGAGTCATAACTTTCCAAAAATTTCCATGAATCTGGTTCTTTTGTTTCACTTTTAAAGTGAGGTTTCTAGTAAGATTCCAGTAAAGTTTGGTTACCCGAATTCACTAGCCACGAAATTACGTAAATCTTGAATCTAGGATAAATCTCGTTAAGTCGAAGAAACGCAACAATTTGCGAAATTTTGGGTCCCCAAATTTTATTTCCATTTCTACTCAATGATTTCGAGTAAAATAGAATTTGCGGCGCTTCCGTTTTCGGGTTTCGCACGTGATTGCGATGATAGAAGAAGCACGTGGATAGGAGCAGCAGCAGGAGTGAAGATGGGGGAGCAGCAGCAGCACGAAGAACTTCAGCACAGCAGGGAGTACTGCGATGCATACGAAAATAGAATAGAATGTGACATGTGACATGGAGTGAAGAAGTGGCAAGTGAAGAAGTGGCAGGTGAAGATTTGCCCCAAAAATGTTGAACGAATAAATAAACGATGACGTATGCAGGAGTAGTTGACAATCATGTCAGTTTCATGCTACTTTGTACAGACTTGTATGCTTGTATAGTTGGAAAGACATGAGTTGTTGTGTATTATTGTGTATATTCTTGTTCGCTTTCTAATTTCAGTTCCCCGCACCGAAATCCTTGGAGATCCCGATCGCTATGTCAAAGCGGGAAGCACTGTTGTATTACGTTGCATTGTGCGTGGCGCTCTGGAGCCGCCCACTTTCATCATGTGGTACCATGGTGCTGAACAACTGGCAACAGATTCACGACGCCATCGCTGGCAAGTCGACAGAAATCCGCCGGAAGTCGAAGGCGAGGCACAGAGCACGGTACGCATTTCTCATAGATATTCATTTCATATACACATAGTATTCGGCTATATGTACAATATATATACGCAGTTCATGAAAATAAGGCATATATATTTCAGTTATTTTATTAATAAAAAACTTTTTTATATATAAAGTATATTGGCACAAAATAATGTTGAAAAGAATTTCCATTTCTTCCCTTTTTTATTTTCTGTTTTCTTTAATTATCATCTTCGTCATTTAACTGTCAGAGAGAAAATAAATTGTCCATCACATAATAAAGTAGAGCACAGAATCGGAACAGACCATAAAAGAAATTGAAATAAATATCGTATACTGAAAAATTGTAATAAAAAATCAAAGAAATATGATTGATTGGAAAATCTTTCCATTGCATAAGAATAAACGAGACAAACTCATAAAAATTAGTTAATAATAAGACTAAAGAATCAATCAAAACTGATTTCTGTGATTTTTAAACATTCTAATTTAAACAGTTCGAAAATGAGTTCGTAAAAAGTCAGTTCGCTCCACTGTAAATCGTATCATCGCCATTTTGGTGCCGAAACAAATCAACTCTGACTACAGTTACAATGAAGCCAGAACAGTTGTCTTTGTATTGCAACTTGTCACAGTCAAGTGGACAGATATATGGACAGACAGACAGACAGATTGAACCAAACCTCGACAACCATCTCATCAGCAACTCTGAAGTTTCGGATGTTGCTGCTGTTCTGGCGGTTGTCTTGCATTCGTTTTATTTTACTACGGTTGTCATTGGCACCGGTTCATTTATGTATTGTAGTTTATTTTTTCTGCTACTGATGACTATTAATGCATTTGCAACTCTTTCTCTTTCATTGCTTTTGGGCTCGTGTTTGGCGATTGGCTTTCAATTGGCGAGCAGATTGGCTCGTTAATCATCGAGATGGCGAAAAAACGAGATACTGGCAATTATACGTGTAGCCCGTCGAATAGTCCCAGTGTGACCGTTACTCTGAACGTTATTAATGGTAAGTTCGAGATCCGGATACCACAAAAATATCGCATACACACACAGCATACACGCGCACACACACACAAATGCACACACAATTGAACACACTGAAACTAAGGATGTGTTCACAGTGCGGCGCTGCAGCAAGCGTTTAACTGAGCGTTGAACTCCTGCTGAATGCGATGAAACCAGACTGTGCTAAGCTTCTCCTGCTGATGACGGCGTCGATGATATTTGCGACTTCGATGTTTACAAGGAAACAACGTACATCGTTTGTAGGAAATTTTTTTCAATTTTTTCTCCCTTTTCGTGTGTTCACAAGATGTTGTCTTGATTTGCACAAACATTGCACAGAGAATTTATTAAAAACAGGGTGTGTAGTGATTGTTTGATACTTGAAATTTGTTGGAGTTAATAGATTATTATTAAAACTATAATATTAAAACTGTTACAAAACTATTTAAGAAACTACTTAAAAAAGAAAGTAGCAAACATGGAAAAGACAAACCTTATTTTTAATTATATTTTTTGTCCTTAGCATCTTTTGTTTGAAAAAAGATGTAGAAAACGATGAAATAGATACCATTTTTAAATACATATTATAATATATTATATACAGCCTTATCTAAAATATAATATGTAATGCTAATGATTGTCCTAGTAAAATATTCATAACTAAGCCCGTGTTTGTGATGTAAGCAGAATGTTAAATTTAGTTCACGTTTCCTAAACGAAAGCTAATGAAATGAAACTGAATACGATCGTTTTTTTGGTTTTGCATTTAACGTAATAGTTTGGTAAATAATTCAGAATGTCTAACAACACCAACAACAAATAATTTCAAAATACCGACAGCACACACACACACTCACACGAATGCATATCTGCTAAATAGATATACAAATACTCGTGTACGACTGAATAAATATTGAAAACGGTGAAAACAAACATAGAATAACCACAACCACAAATGCAGATGATGTCACAAATTTATTTAAATTGAATTAATGTCATAGAAACATCCACACAATGATAGCAATTCGACGTAAACTAATGAGTAATTGTTTATTTTAAGCAGACATCCATGAGTGCAGAATAGAATTACGTAACGAGCTGCGTATTTCTGTAGTACGATTATAGTATAAATAGAAATAGATTTCTAATAAATATTATTACGCATTTATTAATAGGTCACAACCTATTCTAAATCTTTGTAAATATTCGCACAATATATTGCTTTATTCTGTATTTAATTAACCCTCTTAGTTATTAATTAACAATATGTTATTAATATTATATTTTAATATATAATTAATGCATAAATAGTATATCTATACTCCAATTATTAATAAAGCTCTTTATTAAATGCTTTACTTTAACAATTTATTTACATTATTTAACTTTGCATATTTTAAAGTTAAATTAAGTTAAGTCAAAGGCAAAAGTTTATTCATAACTTTAGCCGTGAGTGTCTATTTTCAATCTACTTAAATCGATTGACTATAATTGTGTTCGATTAACATATTAAATATATTATACGCAAGTGCATTTATTTGTTGTTGGGTAATAAGTCGTAAGTGATGGTTTCCTGTCACGAGGGGGGGTGCGCTGTGGTGGTGGGTGGCGGAAAAGTCTTCAACTAATTAAACCAATTAAATCAAAGCAAATGTTTTTCACATTCGACGCCGCTAGCGTTTCGCAGCGTTTTCATTGCTCTCATTTCAATTGAATGGAAATTGAAAAGCACGCAAATGAAATGAATTGATTTCGATTTGAGCATGAAATCTTTGGCACACGACGCATCGTGAACATTTTCGAAACGTTCGTTCGTTCGTTCGTTCGTTCGTTCGTTCGTTTGCAATTATTTGCACTTGTGATTCAAGAAGTGTAGAGGCGAGTGCGTGAGTGAGAGTGCTTCACTGTGCGTGTGTATGTGTGTGTGTGTTTGTCTTTTTTAGCACATTTGTGCGCGAACGGCATTAATTCAATTTTCCGCCATTTTGGAATTCAATTCATTTATTAGTTTCGCGAAAACGTGTTCAATTCAAACAAATTCAATTTCCGATGATGAGCTTCTCTTTCTCTATACATACGCTCACAGATATCTGGTTGTATATACAGATATATGAATGTATATGTGAGTAACGTAGTAAAATTATTCGCCAAATTATAATGGAGGTGTAGAGACTATAATTAAATTAATGCACTCGTATTGAGTAAAGTTTAGAACATTTATGATTAGAAAGAAACTTTATTTGGTGACAGTTAAAGTTAGTTATTATATTTGTAATTCTATCTTAAGTTGGTGGCAAATTATAATTCACACGCTGTAAGGTTCATTTTACACATTTGTTTGAGCAAAGATATACTTTTACGTTAAATACAATTACATTTCATCGATTAATTAAATTCGTTTTCTTTGTTCTCTTTGAATTTTTTGCGACTGTCCTGTAAACACATTAAATTTCATCACGTTGGACTACAATCAAATGAACCAACCAAACAACCAACCAACCCATCAATAAACCAAACAATCAACCAATCCAACAGGCGAATCGTCTGCTTCTGCCGTTACTTCATCCGCTCCAGTTACAAAAGCATACACAGCTTGTATCCTGGCCTTGATATGCAGTGTATTTTTAATTGGAGGACATCGCACATGACATGCTGATGAGGGACACCATCACAAGCAACAACAAATTCAAGTCAAAGCAGTCAACATGCATGCCGTGTAAATTGATTTCACTCTTCAAAGCATGGAAAACCAGAAGACAAGAGAACCAGATCCAGTTTCTGGTGAGATATTTGTTAGGTCAAAGACAACTACAACAACAACAAGTACTACTGTTATTAGTACTAGTATTCGTACTTATTATCTGCTGCAACTTTTAACATACACTCATACATACACACATACTAAGATGCTAAAATAGAGGTTTTAAATGCATCACCTTTGTAAAAATTAAGCCCAGCAGTTTATTTCGAATTAATTTTTAGTTATGTAATTTTTTGTTACCATCAAATAACATGAATTAGTTAAATTTTAAGTGTAGGATTACGAGTATGTATATAAGGTGTGTGCGTCTGTGTGAGAGAGTGTGTGTGTGAAGTTGAGATTTCCAAACATAACAAATTTAATTTAAGCAGAAGCCATAAAAAAACCATTTGTAAATATAAATACACAATATATACATTTATTAGAGTGTAAAGTTCATTTAGAAAAAAATCTTCTAATAAAAACTACAACAACTCATCTACAGAACCATAGAGTTCTGTTACTAATCTAATGCTATCTTGTAAAATAGTTAATGTTAACATTTAAGATAGAAATGCGGTTGCATCTGTGGTTAAACTAATAAAATAAAATATCTACCCAACAACCAAGTTTAACCGAGGTTTAGTCATCAACTCCTGACCTTTCGAGTAGTACTAAAAAGTAATAAAATCCCAGCAAACTGATTTCAAATCAACGACGTCCATATTCACTTACGATGTCCATATTATTTACTCATTAAGTTATCAAAATGTTCCCTTCCCTTCGCTTTAATAACCTTTAATATCCTTCATAATCTGCTTAAGTTTTTATGTCTATTTTTACCTTTAATAAGATGAATAATATTGTGATTTGGTTTTAAGAACGAATTAATTACAAGTACAATAATTACGAAAGGATAACTGAAGAAAGTTTTTTGTCACATGACACATTTTATTGCTTGTCATTGTGTTTTAATTTGCGGCATGTGAGTTATTCATTCCTTTCAGTTGTTTTTCATTCGTGCGATTGTACATTCTTCATTTTACTTTTCCGCCCTCGTAAGTTTATTAAGGTTCTGAAAGGCTTTTTCCCAGAACGTAATTGGGTTAATTTCAGGTCACGTCAAAGGTCAATCGATTCAAATGACGTGAGAAATAACGAGTGTGGCCGAATAACTGCGTGTTATCCACTGGACAACAAACGACGGTTACAAGCTGAAAAGTTTGCACAAAAGAAACATCTGACACACATACTTCGGACACATACATATGTACATCTACAATGTATCTATCTGCAAATACATGGACATATGAAAGAAGCAGTAAATTTATAGAGAAAAATAAAATACCAAAAACAAACACTATAACAACGCTAATTCTATGTAGAAATAAAGAAGCATTTTGTAAATATTAAAAATACCATAAAAATATGAAAAGTACTATATAGTGTACATCATACATTGCAAGTATGGTTTGTACATTATTTAGTGCACCCAATTTTTCAATTTAAGACTCTATAAACTCAACCAAGTGTATAAAATATAAGTAAACTTTTAAAGAAGAGAAAGATATCTGATTAGAAATTCCTGCTAATTCAAATCTGTCACTGGAGCTATTTCAATACTGATAAAAAATAGATATTCACACACACACACACACACACACACAACGGTCTCTGATCTGAACCCTGATCTAAATTAACTCAAAATACTTGTTGTTTTTTTGAGATATTCGTACATAAAGAGACATTATTAAATTTATTATAAAAAAAAAACAAAAAATTGCATTTAATACAGACACAAATTAAGAGATTTGCTAAAAACATTTCTCTATCTAAAAGATGGAGAAACGACAAATAATCTTTGAAGGAATTTGTACTTGATTAAAGTTTAAAACATTGATAAAGTGATTAACACCGTAATCGATCGTAGAATAATTTAAGCTGTCAAACAAGAATCAAAATAATCCACTGTATATACAATTCTTATTATAAATAACGGAATTATGAATGTATAATTAAATGACTAAAGAAATGAACGCATTCAGAATGTAAAACCTAAAGCTCGAACTTCATTATAATAAAAGAGGAAATGTAACAAGAAACAAGGATGTGGTGTTATTTTTATATAAGAATTTGAGGAGAGATTCCATTTATTTCAGGAAGAGGAAGGGTGAAGAGAAAAGAATGGAGTAGGGATGACAGGGAAAGAAGAAGGTTCCTACGGAAGCCTACGTTCGTCAGAATGTTTCCCTCCAATTCGATTAGTTACGTTACAGCCCACTTTGCCATAAGATCCACGAATCATAAGGTTGTAGGATAGCCAGGCCTCAAGTGGTCCTACATACATAATTCTGGTCGCTTACATAATTTAAGTTCCTTTAACACTTATGTTGCTATTAAATATAGATTAATTTTTTTTTTAATATGTGTTTTTTAAATGAAAAGAAGTGTTTCTTGCGTGTTTTTTAAATAAAATAGTATTAATAATAAAAGAGAACAAAGGATAATAATAAATAATCACTGTGAGTAAAATTGTTTATAACAAGGAAAGAAATATTTTAAAGATGAGATTCCATTAAAATATGAAGCTGAAACGTTGCCGAATGGTTATGTAAGAAAAAATAAAGCTGATGGATATAAATTAAAAGCGTGGTGGACTCAATGTGCCGGAAGTTACACAATTTGTCTCACAAAAATAGGGAAACGCAACGAATTTCAACGAATTTCAACGAATTTAAAATGACAAAAAAGTGTACAGGATGCATTCTTTGGGTCACCACTCACAGTTACCGTTGCAGTTGCACTTCACTGCAAACTGTGTATTCATATAGACGATAAATGATAAATGCGAGGGTTAAACACCCTGTAGGCTGTGTTTGTTTTGCTGTAAATCCACTTACGCTTTTCGAATAGAGTTTTTCACTCGCGTTGCCATTTTTTACAGTTCCCTCAGACGCCCGTCGGGAGGAGTCGAAAACAGTGTTGCCAACTCAAAAGTGAAATTCGCCAACCACGCATCGGAGGCGTTTTTTTTTATTTTATTCAATCAAATAATCCGAATACACGCGAATTTCAATGAAGCCTTCAAATGTATGCAAATTAAACAAGATTTAAAGCTACTTTTTGAGGATTCAACAGAACGGGATAAAGTTAAGCGAATATCTTATTTAACCTTTGCTATTTAATATAATTTTTAAAATATTGGTAAAAATAAATTTATACAATATATCAAAATAAGTGCGTTAAATAAATTTTTGAAAGTAATCGATTGCAATTTAATGCATTCGTAGAGTTCGTGATGAGTTTATTTAATCATCAATCGGCTGAAACACCGATACTCCAGTTGACCTCAGTTTTGTTTAAATACAACACCAGAATTTAAGCAGATTTTGAATTGAAATTCCGCAGAGTAGATATACTAAAATTTGCTCTTAAAGCAGAAAGAGTGCATTCTTTGATCGGATCGAAGTTCAAATACGCTCATGATGTGTATGACGTATGGAAACTGGAAACCCTCTTTAGATGAAAATTATTAACCTCCTTTTTAAATATTATTTGTACTTTCGTAGGTCGAGTGTCGGTCGTCAGCATCCCTCAAAGTAGTGGCTCTGTATTCATATATGTGTTACTTAAATAATACTTACTTAAGCCCTAACAGAACAATTCTCTATTTTAATTTGTTCATTTTCTCCAGCCTTCATTTTATTAACCAAAACCCTGAAGAAACTCTTAAACGTTTCCTGAATCTTTGTTGATATTCAGCATCTGTACCATTGCTCCAACAGCCAACATGACAAACAGAGTACCTTATCACTATGTAGTGGATCGGCAAAGGACACGTGCTGAGGAAACGAAAGGGACAGAGAGTGAGAGAGATTCCCTGCTGCAATGCAACTAACTTGTAACCCAACAAATGCTGTTCAGTAATCACGAGCTCTATCTGTACTGACGACGAGGTCATCAACGACAGCTACAACACACCACATCACATCGCCATCAACTTTATTATCATCATTATCATCACCGTCACCCACAACAACACAACATCATCGTCAACAAAGCGTGTGTACTGCATTTTCTTGAAAACATTTCCACTGCTGAGTTGAAATCGTGTTTTGATGAGAAACGTTCGCATAGGAATTCCATGGAGCACTTATGACACCAGACTGAACTCCACATCATATGTGCCAGTATACGAGTATGTTTGTATATTATACGTGTTTATGTATCATATCACTTGTATGCAGATATGTTTAGTTAAATTGACATTTTTTTTACAAAGAATTCAAATTATCATGAGATGTTTTTTATAGAGTCCTTCTCCCCGTTGTTGTTGTTGTGGTGTAGTTTTATTTGTGTTTGTGGAAGAAAAGAAACGCTTAACACATCGTCGTGGTATATTCGGAAAACCATCGATGACTTAAGTTGCCAGAGACAAGTTAAAGACTCCAGTTCAAGACTGAGTTTCAGATTCATTCTTCGTTTAGTACTCGTAGTAGTCGAAATTTCAAAATTCGCTGTATATAAAATAAACAATGAATGACCCGACATCGTCGACCGAGTTAATAATGTTAATGTTCGGTTTGTCGTTGGGTTTTTTTATGGCCAGCTTAGTTGCGAGCGCATCCTTAAAGCGAGCGAATATCAGTACGTTTTTAATGGGTTCTCTTTGCACTCCCCGCTGCTCGTTTCATGACGCTTATTATTAGTTTGTTGTCCTTAGCAAGGACATCGCAGTAAAGTTAAGTGTCGTGGAAGGACAGCAGTCCATAAAGGAAAGCAAAATAAATACGTTAAGGAGACAATTAAGTTTATAGACTTTAAGTTTAGAGAAGGTTCATCGCAAGATTACACGAGAAGCTTTTCTAAAGAAAACGATAATGCAGCAGATAAAGGAATTAAAATCCATTTAAGAAGCACAAAAGGCTGCAATTAAATTCATTTTAATGCTTTTATTTTAAGTAATGATATTCGATAAATACTTTAAATCTAAAAACATATATAGTGTGGGCCATCGGCTAGTTTCTTTCGAAAACTTTAATTCTTTAAAATTGAGTTTAAATGTTTTTTATTTTATTTTCCTATTTTAAAAGGAAAGAAATTCTAAAAAGAAACCAAGCGATGGTCGAATCCAATTACTGTTAATTTCTGAACATCTGAATGAAATGTAGAAGCACGAGAGTACATAAGAAAATGTTTTTAATGAACTCTGTATAAGATCTTAAGTAAAGCTGGGTACGTTTTCTAACCATGAACACGCCCACTTGTTCAACACCAACAACGGTGTTATTTTCCTTCCTCTTATTTTATGTTCAATGGGAATTTCGAGTTACTTGTGTTCCAACGAAGCGTGCCAATCTTAAGAGGAACCAGCAACCTCTGCCGAAGAAACAAAGCGTAGATTCCTGAAGCATTTGAATACCATCACACACACACACTCATACGTATGTATGTATATACATACATATGCATAAACACTGAACGTATGTAGATCACTGGAGTAGACAGGAGAAAGTATTAAAAAATGCATCAAGTTGCACCGGGGCAGAGTTTCAGAGCCTCAGAAGTGGAGCAGCTGGATCTTTCATTGATGTTTTGCACTCCAAAGTAAAGTACGAGAGTGTTGTGTATGGGTATGTGTGTGTGTGTGTTTATGTTCATATTGAGGTTAATTTAACATTACTTGAACCCAGCCTGAACTCCAGTTTTTAGCTTGAACACCACAAGAAATACACTCGAGCATTGTTTTTCATGCTAATGCACGTGTTGTTGTTATTGATGCCATTGCTTGTTGTTGGTGATGGTGTTGTTCTTGTTGTTGGTTTTGTTTCTATTGTTTTTGTTGCCAATGTGACCCAAATAAAAAGGAACTCTTAAGAGGAAACCATTCGAGCTTTTCCAAGACTTTTAGGTTAATTTGAGGGCGAAGAAATGTTGCACTCGTAGAACTCAAGGAATATACTACTACATATACATATACATATATATTTTAAGTATTATGAATGTTTTCTTATTGTTTTTTTAAGTTTTTGGTAGAATGTTGAGATGCTCCGCCAGCGATACAGTACGCCCCCGCTCAGTGTGCTTAAATGAGGCGTATATCTGATGGGATTTTCTTTCACATGAACCATTATTTATACATACTTACTTTGTGAAAGATGTGAATGTGAGGAAAATTTATCTGGAACAGCCTTCTTTACTTAATTTCTGCGTAAAATATAATATTTGGTGGGAGTTCAATAAATGAATGTTACTTTAAGTAAAAATTACTCACGAACTAAAAACTAAGTTCGACTTGAGAACGATTAAAATGATCGGTTAACCTGCTCCACTTCAGTTTTCGAGCTTCAATATTATCACAGTTCAGATTTATAACAAATATAAATAGTTTCGTGCTAAAATAAAAATAAATAAAATAAATCCATATTCAATAACTATATAAATTATCTTATATAATCTACTCTCAGAATCTACTGTTTTCTATTAAATTCCAGGTTTGTAATATTCTTCAATTACGTAGAAGCGATTTATTAATAAACGATTTACTACACAATGAATATTTTAAATGAATTCTCTTTAAACTACCCATCGAAATTATTGTAAAACCTGCAGAACAACAAAAAATAAAACTCAAATTAGTTTTCAACTACGTTTTCCGATGCTCTGGATTAATAAGTTTCGAACTTTTTAAGCGACTTTTCCGCTTTGCATACCTCAAAACCAACCATCAAAGTTTTTCCATTTGCACGGAACTCGAATCGAATCGAATCGATCGAAGTTTCAAACACTGATTCGAATCGTTGTCATCGTCATGGTTTAAACTCGTTTGCAGGACAAAGGATTGGGTCGCAATGCAATACTTCAAAATCCAAAATCCACTCTATTCAATCTCTCTGAAGAAGAGTTTCGATTTGATGAAAATAAAACCGATTTATACAACAAACTTATGCAGAAAAACATGAAATGACGGAAACTTTTGATAAAAAATGCAAATAAATAAATAAAAATACAACAGACATGAAATTTTGGCGCTGATGAATGCATCGACAGATGTTCTGGACTTCAACATACATACATCGGGTATATCGCTCGATGGAATGGATTAGTTTTGGAGGGGGGGGGGGGGGGGGGTGAAGGGATGGTGTAGTAGTCCCTCCCTCGATGCACAGATAAAGCTCGGTCTCTATTTTGACGTTGAGTCTTTTTTTCGTTTAGTATTTTCAACTAATTTGAATGCTGATCTTCTGCTTGACGTTTGTGGCTGCGTTTAGTCAATTGTTGTTATTGTTGCCACCTTGCTGCCCAACTACCCCCCACGCCTCCCTTTTTTCTGTTCACGTGCGTGTATTTTTTATATACTTCATGTAGGTTTTTTATTTTGTTGCAACAACTTGTTGTAAATCAGTTGAATGCAATAGAATCCTCGATAAGCTTCGATTCGTGTTGTTGTGTAGAAGGGTGGCAGGGGTGGGCAAAGCCACACAATTTTGTGGTTCTATTGTGCAGAACGAACGACTCAAGGACATTTCAAAATGTTCTCGATCTCATCCACGTTAGCCGAAAAAAGTCGGACAGATCTGGTAAAACTCTTGTATTATATTGTGTTCGATTTTCTCTTCTGTGCTTTTCTCGCGATTTTCAAAAATTATTTTTAGTATTCAATGCATTGCCAAATGTATGTATTAATAGAGTATACAATAAAATTAATTCAAAATATATTTTTAATAACTATAAAGAACATTCAAGCAAAAAGTATTAATAGGTAAAGAGATGAATACTCTTATTAATACGCTTTATTAATACACTATTAAAGACTCTTTGCTCTATGATTCAAGTGCCATGAATTCCTTTGTGTTTAAACAATCAAAGTACACATTGTATATACACATTGTATATATTAATCAATAGTTTCAGTTCTATGAACAACAATGAAGTTAATTAAATCAGTGCTAATTACATAAAAGTCAATACATAAAAGGCACATCAATTTTATTTGCGGCGATAATTTCATGTAATTCTTAATGAAACACTTCAATTAAATAGCCACAAAAAGATTGGCGAAAATAAATACATTGAACACTTCTGTAACTTGAAATTGTAACGTGAAATATTCAAATTACCCCGCTAATTATAAAGCAGGAGGCTGGCTGGCTGGCTGGCTGACTGCCCCGCATTATAATGGACCAAAAGAGCAGCAGAACAGCAACAAAATATCGCTGAGGGATTAAAAGCCAGGACGGAGCTGTACTGTACACTTTTGCATAAGTGCTGACCCAAAATAAACTGTTTTTTTCTTTTATTTGCGGTGCTTTCTTTAATTTTATTCTCATTTCAGTTGGTCTGAAATTAAGCGAGGACCACCAACAACTGGCGCAACATCGGACTCATTTGCACCACGACAGGACCTCGACAGCTACAAGAACAACAACAACAGTAACAAGAATAAAAGCAGTAACAATAACAGCAACAACCACTATAACTACAATAATTCCTTTAGCAATGGCAATAAGAACAACAACGGAACGAAGTAACAAAGCAGAAATGCGCCATCTGTTGGTGGGCAAAATAAACCCCAAAAAGAGGACAAAAAAGTGCCAAAAGTAATGCTGGCCATAAAAACAACACTGAGAAGAAGAAGGAGAACGAGAAGCAGATGGAGATGGAGCAGCTTAAGAACTCAAAACCGTGGCAACACTCGCAGATTATTCCCAGCTGATTAGTCCAAGCGTCAAGTGAATTATTTGGCGTAGCATTTCGTGGAAACGCAAAAGTTTGGAGTTCTCGAAACCGTTCCCTGTTTTCTGTTCTTGAAATTTGATTAAGAATTTAAATTTAGTTTAGGAATTCTTTGGGATATTTTCAATGGATTCGTCTTTGTCTTTCATAACCTTTTTTTCACTCACAACCCGTTTCTTTCATCACGTTCTTAAAGGTACCCTTCTTTCTCCCAGTTCTCAAGGATACTCATTATATTTAATATTCGTTATAATTTCTCCGGTTGCTGAAATAATTTAACCACATGAAATAAAATAAAAAAGCATCCAAAATCAACTTGCTAATTAATGATGGAATGGAAACTAAGTGCCATGAACTTAAGGATCATGAAGAAAAGGTCAGAAAAAAAACCTAACACTATGTTCAGACTCAAAGATTATTAATTAATCTATAAATGATGAAACAATGACTGTACTTATTTATAGAAAATAATCCCCTTTTTTTATTATATTATACTTTATTATATTTATACATATATACTATTATACTTTATTAATATTCGAAGTCACTTGAGTCACCCAACATAAAGAGTGAAAGCAGCTTTTTAAGGTTGTTGAGAAGTGGAGCTCTTCGCCAAATTTTGAAAAAATTAAGGGTATCCAATTCTATGTATATGATTCTTTTGTAACTAAACTCTTTCTAATGAATTAAATTTAATGAGATTTCATTCCTTAAAAACGTTTTTACCTTTTCTCTGCTGTTTCTCTTCCACTCCCCCCCCCCTCTCCTTCACCTGTTCAAGTTGCGGTTTCGGGTGGTACTCGTATATATGCCCAAAACGTGCTCATTTATGTGCTCGGTGACTTTTTAGCTTTTCATGCTTCTTTTTTCACAAATATTCAGCTGCATTCATTTGGAAAGCGGCGGCTTTTCTTTCAAACCTCTTCCTGCTTCTTTTTCCCACTTCCCCAATCCCCACCGCCACCCTTTCAATTTATTCATCGGCGTTATAATTAAAATTTTAATAAATTCAAGTTTGACTTCGAGTCGTCCTGCTGTTGAATTGAAAAGGAGGAAAATTATTCGCTGCGATGTTCATTTTTCTTTGATTCCGATTTTTATAAATGAACCACTTTTTTTTTGCGAATACGGACGAAGTGACGAAGCGAAAAGAAGTTGTGTGAACTCCAAAGAAAAGCTACCGAGGAATGTCGTCTACGTTTGGTTTAGTGTCAAGTGTCAAAAAGTTTGTCGTAATTACAAAAAAACGAAGAAAAGTTCACCAAATATTTTATAATGAAATTAAAAAATTTAGTTATTGAAATGAATCATTGAATGTCCTTAGATTTTTTTAAAAACAACTGATTAAATATTGCTTAACATAATAAATGGACGTGGTTAACTTATAGAACTGAAACTAGTCATAATTTAAAGTGAATAATAATGAATATTCTAATTAATCTAGTGAATTGAAACTAGTAATAAAAGTTCAAGTCCACAAATTTTGTTCAGATATCAAAGCAATCTCCTTTCTTGAGGGTTCATAGACAGCATATCATGTAGATACACTTGAGGGTATTTAAACAGTCCGTATATGACTGTATGTGTATTTAATTAATATCGTTAATGAAGCTTTGTTCAGTGCTGGAAGCTGCCCGTCCTTGAGTTCTATTAAATAGTGAAGACGTATGGCGATGAATGAACGATGAGGTGCATGAGGTGCATGTACGAGAGGGTAGTCCCAGAATTACCGGACCCTGACGTATAGATGGCGATTGTTGTTCGAAAGATTTAATAAGTAAAAAAACAGGAATTAATTCGAATACCTTTGGGACGACCCTCGGGCTTCATCGGAGCGTAGAATTTACTGAAGTTAATTTGAAATAACTTCATGTGCTTCCTTTACATACTATATAGCTAAGTGATTAAAATGAATTACAACAACAACAACAACAAAATAAACAAACACTACGCATCGATATTTTACATATTATATTATGATCTACATACTATACAACCCCCATGCTACAGCAGACGGACGTATTCAATCAAGACAGAAGACAGCAGACGGATGACAGCAGACGGATGACAGGATACGGAAGACGGAAGGAGAAAACAGAAGTCTCACTCGTCTCGCTTCAGAAGTAATCAACGTGTTTCCTTCCATCCGAAATAACGAACGAACAAACGAACGAAAGTCTTCGAATCAATGCGAATGAGACGCGTTTCCGTCTCCTTTCAATTCTAGAAATGAACATGAATTGGAAAAAATTGTACACGAAACATACGCAGTCATCAGGGAAACATAGTCATGGGAATGATGGGGGGGTGGGGGGGTGGGGTAGGGGGGGCAAGGGACCCAAGCTACGCAGGGTAACAAGAGAGAGAGAGAGAGAGCTGGGTAAGGTTCTGGAATGATACTGAAGACATGGAGACATGCAAGGAACCTGATTGAAAATGTCGCATTTCCGCTGAGTTCAATTCAATGCCGTCTCGGAGTCTCATTTGCATTTCCCGCTCAGTATAATCTAAAGAAATGTAAATAATCTTCTTTGTAAAGCGACTGCACGGAAGGATTTCTTTACTGCAACGTTGATTGCGAACAAAAACTTTTTGCGAGTAACCTCTGAGTCACTTAAAGAAGTCACTTAAAAGCTATGCACATCTACAAACATTTTCCCCAGATTCTGCTCGATAGACACAAAGTCTCTGAAATGGGCTAAGAACAGGTGCTAGTAACAAGTGAACTGCTTAGGGAGCTAAGCAGGGTGAATTATATTTTTAACTCTATCCTTTAAATTGAAACTTCTTTATTCATCATTCTTCATCATCATTTAAAGCAGAGTTCTCATATGACAAACATGCTGCTTAATTAATTGCTTTCTATGCACGAGTATTTGATTTGCTTTTGATTTCGATTTTTGATTTTCCATTTCATGGAGTAAAGAAAAGCAAAGAGAGAGAGAGTGAGTCTTCTACTTGATTGAAGCTGAAATACACACTACACCCTCATGACCTCTGTTGAAGGATCCTTGTTACGTACTGAGAACCTTTAGAATGAAATGCTTAAGGAAGGGCATTCCTATACCTGCCCTACCTCCTTCTCTGCGTTACACATGGAAGGACATACTTACGTATATTCTTTCACCTTCGTATGCAGGGTATAAAAGGAATTCTAGACTTTCATCAATAAAGGGAGAAAGAGAGAGAGAGAGAGAGACAGAGACTGAATCAGAGGAAGAGATGACAGCGAAAAGATATCCACTTGCAATCTTTCTTCAAAAAGGGTGAGCCATCGGCTGGTTTTTTTTTTAATGAAGTAATTATTTTAAAATAATTAGTTTAATGAAATAATTCATTTAAACTGAAAGAAACCAACAAATGGTTTCTTCTGATTAAAATTACTAGAAATTGAAAACAGGATAACTTAAAACTACGCATGATAACTTAAAACAAACGCGAGTTTTCTATTTCATAAAAGTATTCTCACATAATATTTTCTGAAAGTATTTTCGCAAAATTCTATACTGAGTTTCCTTCATAAAGTTTATACTTTAGTAAAGCAAACTCCGTTGTTTAGTTTTCATTAACCTGAAAACTGTTTGTTGTTGCTTTATTTGGTCTGAAATAATAAACCAACTAACGCTTGCAGAGTCCTGTCTGGAATTAGTATGAGCACATATCTCGAACACATACATACATACATACATACATACAAACATACATACATAAAGTGTATAAGCAACACATGAATAAACACACGTTCTCAGAACTCATCATAGGTTCCGATTTAATTACCTCACCGCCACTTAAATGTGGTTGTGTTGTGAGCTTGTGATCATGTTCTGGTTGTTATGCTTGTGTTGTTCTTATCATGTGATAAACATGTTTATAATTTACGAGTATTTATTTCAAGTTGTGGTTTTAAGTTAATTTCTTATTTAAATAATATTAAAAATACGCACTATAAATTATCACACAAAATAATGAATGAATGAATCTATATTTAAATCGAAGGTATTTCAATGTTGCACTGCTTTATCGAAACTCTTGTCGATTTTTTCTTTATATAATATTTTATTACAATGCATTTAGTCACAAAGATTTCAAGATTAAGTCAAGAATAGACATGGTTATGAATAATTGCTAATTTATTTATTTTTAAAGGTATTCCTTTTGAGATATTTTCTTAAGGTGTTATATAAGGTTTTATTATTAAGTTGTTTTATATATTTTTTATATCCTTCTTCTAAGGTTTTACAGGTTTTTTGTGCACTCGTAAAAACGATTTCAGCATTACTTTGAATTCAATGTTAGTGGAAGTAAAAAAATTTAATTAAGCTGAGTGGAAAAACCTACAAAAAGACTTCCGAAAGCAGTGATTGAAAATGAAATCAGGTGTAGATATCTTATCGTGAAATTGAAGTATTTTAAGTACCTGGACAGTCAAGATTTATATGCGTATTGAATGCATGATGAGATGGCGATGTTAAGATTCACAGCAGATTAATTAATTACATTGAAAGTCGATTCTATTTAAAGGTAATAACGTTCTCGTAACGCTTACGAATGCGAATGGACAAGGTTGCATTTTAAGCACGATTAACTAATTAATTTCCACTCAATACTGAACGATAATAATAGATACTGTATAGAAAATTGTACTGATTTATACCGATTTACATAAATATAATATTAAATTCCATTTAAGGGCTCTTACGCCCTTACGCCATTTCTGTATTACGATTAATTTCTTATGTTATGTATTTAATTTCTTTCAAAGACATCAAAGTTTTCTGGTGGTATTTTTTCGTTTTTTCTGTTTTTTATATTATAATAAAAACGATAATCTTGTAGTAAAAAACTGATATCATATGAAAGGTCATCAAATGGAAAAGGTAATAAATGAAATTTTAAACATCTGTTCATTGAATATTGAGAATTTACTCGAGAAAAAGTAATGCTCAAATGTCGAAAGATGCCTAAATGTCAAGAAATGCTAATATTTATATTGCAAAAGTGTTACTTAAGTGTAGCAATAAAACCCAATTGTTTGTGTTTATGTAAGCATGAATCGTAAGTATATGAGTACGATTAGTGCGAAGATGGTGATTGGGAGATGTAAGGAGTGGTTGGGGTCCCATAATAAGGAGGACCATAAAAAGCAGGCAACACTGAAGGTCGATAATTTGAAAATAACGCATCAAGCTGACAGTAATAATCGCTGCAGCAACGTTGGCCAAATTTAATGGCGAAAACTACAACAACTGTGCGTGTGTATTGCGAATGTATGGATGTGTGTGTAAGCGTGTGTGCGTGTGTGTGTGTCTGTGTGACAGATCGAGAAAGCAAGCTTCTTGTTTCTTTACTTGCATGAAATTAACAGCGTTCACGTAATTACTGCCATGAAAAGAAATGAGAAAACTATTTTCATTAACATTGAAATACGTTTATAGCCAGGATTTTCATCCTTTTCTGTTTTTGCTTCCCCTTTTCGTCGTCGTCATCATCGTTGCTTCTCGTTACTTGTGTTTTCCTTCTCTTCTTTCTTTCTTGAACACTTTAATTACGCTTATTCTCTCTGTAGCACAACAAATTTTATTACAATACTATCGTGATACACATGAGTAGATATTAATACGTATGTATGTGTGTTTATATGGATATATGATAACATATTTATGCATGTATTAAGCGAATATGTTGATTATATTCATCGAATGTTCAAGTCCTTTCTGTTCTGAGACTGCATATAGTCTCCTTTTATTGAGCAATTGAAATACTCTTGAATTCACGATCGATTTATCATATTTCAAGCTTAAGGATCATATAAGGTATGTATTTATTATAAGACTGGGTTGTGACACATTCTCACAATTATAAGTGTTCATAATGACCCCTTCTTGAGCCTAACCTAATCCATTCCAAGTAATGCCAAGAGAACTCAAGCCTAGAAAGTCAAGATATTGTTAATGACTTTTCACAACTTTAGTGACCCATCAAAAATTATCCAATGAAGCTGGATCGATCCATAGCATGACTGGCATCAGAGTTTCGTTTTCGTTCTCCAAACAACTGCTTTTGTGGTGTAATTTTGGCCTCAAATAAGACTGCTGAATTCTTCAATATTTCTAAACTTACTCAAGGGTCTAATTTAGTACTAAAATCGAAAGAGTAACAGTTTAATGCTTTAAATGCTTTAATATCAGTCCATTTTCACTAATTTTGGTCAATACATGAAATTATTGACATACAAGCGACTTCTTCTTCCTATTTTCGCTTTTCTTCTTCTTCGATTTCTCTTCCTTCCTCATCTTCTCTTCTTCCTAGTCTACTTCTCCTTGATGTGCGTCTTGTACGTATACAGACACAACATTATATATAAATATTTGGCATTTTCAACCGATCCAACTTCAAATTAATCGAAAGCAATTAAAAGCCAACGTAATTGACAATTAAATACGCTTGTAATGCGCTGTAATTGCTTTTCGGACGATGCCAACGATTGTTCCGCTTCTTGTTTGCTTGATTGTTTTTGTTTGTTGTTCGCACTTTCGTACTTTTTGGCGTCTCAGCAACACGAATGCTTCCGCTAGTTGTTCGATAATTGGAAATAAACTTCTGTAGCTATGGAGATGTTGCACAATATTTATAAATATGACGCACCTATAATTATACGTGTATTATCGAAAACATCCTGTGTTTATTTTATTTCATTACATTGCATTATTGCATCCTGTACACTGTAAACTCGCTCAAAACCTTTTAATAGGTATTTAGTACTTGTTTTTTTGTATTCTTTAATATATTTTTATTGCTTTAATATGTCTACGAACTAAACGACTAAAAAAGTTTTTATTTCTTCAGCAGGGCCGAAAATTTATCTCTCTGCAGCTTTTAATATTTACTAAAATTCGCTTGTGCGAGACGGGCGATAAGCTTGTTCGGGCGTCAGCTCCGTGGCTAGTAAAATCAAAATAATAAACATAATTCATACTTTAATTTATGGCATCAGTGTGTAGCACTCAGTGTGTCCATCCATTCGACACACTTGCGCCTCGTTGGAGTCCATGAGAAGTTCATGGAGTAGCTGCTGGTAGATACTCGTAGCTGTTGGTTGTTAGCCGATGATAGGCTCGTCGTTAGTCATAATATATGAGTGGGTGAGATTCGACTGGAAGCCATTGGACAAAAGAGCAAAAACATGCAGTCGTTACTAAAATATTGTAAAATATTGTGAAAGTGAGTGCAGGGGACTAAAAATCTTCCAAAAAATGAACAACAAAGAAAAGCTTTGAAATTTGAAAAGTATTTGAGAACTATATAATATTATATATTGTATAAAATTTTGTTAAGTGTAAAGGCACTAAAGATTTTATGTGGTCCATTTGTAATTCGAATAGAATAGTTTATCCATTAAAATCTGTTTATGTTAAAATCTGTATTTTGTGTCTTAGAAAACACAACGACAGAGGCATCGATTTTAATGCCTTTAGTGACTCTACAACTATCGCTATTAACGATTGTAAATCCATCTATCAATATCTAGCGTTTAATATTGATGACTCTTAAAAACATACTAAACAACGTAGCGTCTTCAAAACTTATGGAATGTTACGAGTATTTTCGACTATAGACATTTCGCAAATATCTGGGATCCCTCGTAGACATGGTAGACATCCCCTAGATCTACAAATCACGAATTAATAACTGATATACCAGCGATTTAAGTTTCAATCTCTTCGTCCCAAAGAAGATAGAAGAATTCACTCGTATTCGGATTTCGAAAGAACTGCAAGAAAACTATTTTTCACAGTGGTCAGTGAGCTAATAAATAAACCCAATAATGTTCAGATTATTATAGTGCTTTTTGTGAAATAGTCGAGTGTATAATAAATCACATTTCGGAACACTTCCCCATCGTTGAGGATCCCATAGAGAAAAACTTGAATAAATTTGTTATATTGTACAAGCAATTCAAAAACATAAAAACCATCTCTGGTGTAGTACTACATGCTCTGTTACACAGATGCACGCACACACAATCACACATACACACAAGCACGCACACACACAAGCGTGTCTACATGGAAACACAACCAAACAAACTACAAAGCAACACATTAAAAATCACAGTAGAACGTGCGTGAAAATGTGAAACCGAATTTATTGCCCCAGGACATGAGCGTGTGTGAGTGCATATGTATGTATGTGTATGAACGTGTTCGTATATATGTGTGCATGTGTATCTGCTAGTGAGTTGTTGTAGTTGCGAGTATTTCTGTGGATGTGTTTTGTTTATAATTATTATTGTTTTGAATTGAGTTTTAAATTGAATCAACTTGCGTGGTCAATAGAGTGTTTCATTTCACCCTACACCCGTCCATCTGTGTTACATCTGCAGACTACTAAAAAAGAAAACCCGTATCAACCGACGACAACTACATCGTATCTGCTGAAGTATGGAGAACCACATCGGAGGGCACCTCCATCGGACAAGAATAATTATTCATTTGATTCATGTTGTCAGGACCCTGGTTGTGGTTATCGTCATTTTTGCTCTACGACTTTAATTTGAAATTCTGTCATTTGATGTTTTTCAAAATAGGTTTGCGTGTGTATGTGTAACACACACACGTACACAAAATCTAACAAACTCTTGAAGAATCAAACGTGTAGATGCTCGAATTTGAATGAAGGAGGTGGGAGTTGGGACAAAATTGATAGAATAAAGTGGTCTATCTACGTGTGTGTGTGTGCATATATGTATGAGGACATATACATACGTACATACGTCTGTCTGTTTATAGTTATACAACAGATGGCTTTGCAAGTTCAAATTATTCTAGGAACCTGCATGCGAACAACTTCTTTGGGAAGAAGGAAATTAAATTAAACTTTATAACAAGTGATGCTATAATAATAAAAAAAATCAGAACTGGCCACCACAAAAGAGACACCTTTGATATGTGTTTCTACTTCTGGTTGAGCAAATAATCAATTTATAATTCGGTATACTAACAAAGTACGATAACAGAATCTCGACATTTTTTTGATTTTTCCAATTTCAGATGACATTTTTTCGAAGAATTCCAATTATTTCAATAATATGATGTAACATAAGGTAAAAAACAAATTCTTTGATGTGGTTCAAAAGGGGTTTTGTTGTGATAGAATAGTGAACTCTCCCAGATATTTGTAACTATCAACTACTTTAATAAGCACATCGCATGCACAATTTATATTGTCCGTCAATTTGTTTTTGTGTAAACAATGATTGAATGATGACACTTTAATACAATTGTCATTTATTTCTCTTGTATACTTAAAGATTGGTAAAACATACGATTTGGATGCATTAATCACTGCTAATTGTCAACTGTTAATTTTAGAGAGATTCAGGTTTAAATGAGAGGCCAAATCATCTACAATATTAGGGCTACACGAAAGATATAATTGCACATCATCTGCATAGGCATGTACCCTCCCTTGTGGCACTCCGCTCTAATCTTATCTCTGGTTTCACTATCACTATTTTCACTATCACCACTAACTCGGAACTCATCCAATCCTTTGCTCTGCTCAGTTTTCTTCTCTTAATTATTCGCGATCTTTCATAGATATTTGTAAATACTTGCTGTAGTTTTTTGCATGTTTCATCAACGTCATCAATTTTCAGAATCTCATTCCAATTTATCAATCATAATCAAGTCGAGTCAAATCGTAATCTAATAATGATAACTTCATTATTATTATTTCTAACTTTCCTTCAGTTAGAAAATTTTATAGTTTTTAATATTCGGCAACATCTTTTTTTGTACTTTCTCTTTATTTTCTGTAAACACGCTTTTGACAGTGCATTTTTTCTCTTCCACCGAATTAACTTTATTTTCACGTAGCCTAAAGCTAAGCTTTTTTTGGGGCTTGTTTGTTCTTGTGATATAAATCCTAACTACCATGAAATCCCAAAGAATTTTTTCTCTTTTCCCTTTCGTACGTTCGAAAAGAAAGTGACTAACGACCAAATATATTACCAGCTAAATAAATTATCAAGAGAGCAAAAACATCCTTCCCACCCCCCTCCTTCAGTCGCCAATCGGCAACACTACTACTGCTCCTGCTGCTATTTATATACCTATGCGAATTTAAGAGGGTGTACTAAACTAAAGGAGGGTGAACTAAAGAAGTGAGATTTATAAGTAGTGAAAATAATGACAAAAGAAAGCTCAAAAGCACGCGGAAGCAAATCCAAAGTTTCCAGCACGGCTTTAATTCATTCCGTGTCTGAGGAGCTCCCAGCCCCCCGCAGACGCTTCACCCCTCGCAACCATCGCCGATCCTCGTGATGACCTACCTCCCCCTCCACCCCTTTTGACACTTCAGCGGATGGACCGGAAGAGGCACAACTTTTGTACGACTGCTTTTTTTTGTTCTGCAGCAGCATCAGCAGCGGCATCGATAGAAGAAGAAGAAGAAGAAGAAGATGTGTGGGTAAGAAAGAAAATGCAACGTAGACAAATAAAAACGAAATGAAAGAGTGACAAAAAAAGGCGAACGCTTTCGAAAGACCCTGAAGTATTATTATTGTTCTTAGTTTCGCTCGGTTTTTCTTTCGATTTTCGTTTTCGCTTTTATTTTCGTTTCGTTTGCCAACAGATCCTCCTTGAATGACGTAATTGTGGCCACATCGTTGCGCTCACCGAGATGCGCTCGAATTGAAACGAATCTACTTAGCGAAATCCTGGAAGACAGCAAAGAATTGAAATAAAGTAAATCTTGGCGAGGATTTCGTTGCCTGAAGGATTTCGTTTCGCTTTTGTGCCTTTCACTGTGCGCTTTCTTTCTAAAAGTTATCGATAGATAACTACTCAAGTAGCACAATTAGTAACATAGAAAAACCTCTTCTCTTTCAGATTTCTTTGTGCTTCTATTATTGCTCTATATGCTAAAAGTGAAGACTTCATTAGGAAATCCTTCAAGTGATAGCTTCGGTTGAGTATATAGTATTTATTCTAGTTGTAAAGATTCTTATGACCTCTTTATACTTCTGGGTGTAATAATAATTAATATGAAGATATTACATAGAATTAAACTCTTTACGTTTAACAGGATAATGATGCCGATAGTATTTTCTGTTAATAAAGATGCTTATTTTCTACAGACGCCGCAAACAAGGAGTCAATCCTTGAATCGCAGAAACTGCGTCCTAGAATCGCAGTATCAACATACAAGTAGACACGATATACCATGTATCGCTATATAACGGTACTCAGTGTTGTTACAACTGCTTGTGTTCGGTTCTGTTTGTTGCTGCTTTTGTGTTGATGTTTCGTATTAAAATGTAAAATACTCTCATTGCAATGGCTAAAAATTCGTCCTGTGCAAACTTTATGCACGAACACGACACATGTACACAAAATACACAGACATACATACATACTCACACACCCACACATACGTCTACTCCTTGCTGTCATCCCTTCATTTTGGCGTGTTCTTGTTTTACTTTAAATTAAAATTTTTAAATGACTGACTGCCACCGACATCGTGTTGGCTGCTGTTGTTGTTGTTGTAGTTGTTGTTGATATTGCTGTGGTTGTTTTTGCTGCCTCCTGTCGAGAACATGTTGGAAGCTCGTCTCTGGCAGCAGCAGCTAGGATTCGGATTCCTTCATGCATTCGTTCATTCATCCTTGCAAGCGTTCACCCTTGTATTTGTATAATAAGTCAAAATAAAATATTTTTGTTAAGGCATAAAAAGCTGTCACTCGGTGTTGGTTGACGTTATGGTGATGTTCATCAACACGCATACAAATGAAAACATGCTTTTATTCTTGATGCGCTGGCTTCTTCCAGCGCTAAATCTTGATGATGTTTTTAGCACACTTACTTAATACACGTGTGTCTGTCTGTGTGTGTGTATATTTATCTTTACTTGTGTTTGTGAAGGAGACATTTTAATATTATTTGGTGCAATTAAGCCGTGTATTGAATGCATGAAGCTAAGAGAGAGAGAAAGAAAGAAAAGAAAGAAAGAAAGAAAAGAAAAATGTAGAAGATGTTGATGTAAGCAGGTGATATCTTTCCTTATCCATCCTTTTAACCGATGCTTATACATCTAAAACACTGCAAAGCAAGGAAGTTTCCAAATCGTGTTAAATACTCATTAATACAATTCTAATAAATTGTAATTTAAATCTCTCTGCGGTGTTTTTATTCTTCTTCTTATGGGAAATGGATATTAATGTTTTATCTGATAAGATTTGCACGATCTTCAGTTTTTATGTAATATAATCTTCTAATAATTTTCCACCTTTTAATATAAACTTCTTATTTTTTAATATTTCCCAAACATCTTTTATTTATATTGTAGAAAATTTTGATATCGTGTGTATTATTTAATATATTAATTTTTAGCTTTATAACTAAACTTCAAATGACGAGAGCCGAGAATGTATTAAAAACTAAAAATGGCACTAAAAACATGGGACTCATACTAATCTGAAGAGTTACTCTTAAAGTGACATAAATTAATAATTTAGAGTAACATAAACACATACGAGGGTTGCCCTAGAAGTAGCCGTATCTGGTCGTATAGATGGCGGTCGCTGTTTGTTTACTATCGAAAGTACCATCAAGTAGAATGCTCAAGTTTCAAGACATTATATTGTTTAATATTGTTTTAGGAGGGGGTAAAACGAAGTTACTTTTACGATTATCCTCGTGTGTCTGGACGCCACTCTTGTGTCGATGGCATGTAAGTCATGTAATTAAAATAAATACGAGTACGTAACACAGTAGTTGTTGCATTTTAGAAGGGGCCACATAAAGAAGTACATATGACATACATACATATATAAAGATCTGTATGATGATGATGATGAAAGATAAATTGACGAATGACCGACTGAGACTCTCCAGACTCTCCCACGTATGGAGCTTCAACGACAAAAGTCCATCCAAAATCGGCGACTGTAACAACAACAACAATAATATTAAATATGTATATTGGACATCTTGCCAAAGAAGATTAAACAGAGATAAAAAGAAATACTTACTTAGAGTTACCGAGTATTTATTAGCATATTATTAGTATTATATTATTTCCTATATACATAAGTATGTAATAATAATCATGAGATAATTATGTATAATAATAAATTATTGATACGCTTCCTTTCTTTCTTGAGAGGAATTCAATTTACGACCGTTTGTTGGTCGTTTGAATTGTTCTTTAAAAACCAACCGAAAGCGCAGCCACATAAAATCTGGTGAACAAATAATTTAACACCCTTTTAATCCCACCGACTTGCAGTAGAGTGGAGCACTTGAACTTCGTAGCCGCGCCGCGTCTGTGGCCAGAACCAGCACCAGCTCCAGCACCTGAATATTTCAGCAGCCCGAATAAGAAAGTAAGTCGCCGTCAACACAATATCCGGGAGTAACGGTAAAGCAGTGGAGCAGCGGAAAAAGGACACTACGAGCTGTAAATAAATAAGTGCGACTTCGAATGGAAACTTTACCCTAGCTGTCTGTGGCTGAAGTATAGCTAAGTTAGTTGTACATACATACATACATACACATAGCTGCGTTGTGGTTTCTCTAATCTTTTCTCTGATGGAAATCTTTGCTTTGAAGGACTGAGGTATCTTAAGAGGGAGCTGTCTTAAAAGATTTTGAAGTTGCTATGTTAAAATTGAAGAAAGTAAACTTGGTAAAACAAGATTTACAAGTGCCTTTATTTTTACATCTACAGTTTACAAGTTAGATTACAATTCTGCGTAATTATTTCAAAATAATATTAGTAATCAAACAAAAGATTTTAAAAATGATAATAATAATAATTCTTAAATATTAAAAACGTTGTTTTTGTTATTAAACAGAACGAAATGTGAAGTCATTTCGGGGTCATCAAAGGAAACTACGATTTGTATTGATGTGCTACATGTTTCATAACTACTGCTCAACAGGTCATAGAATCTTATTTCCACATTGTTTCGTCCACAGTCTTGATAAGTTGTTGTTAAAAGACTCACAAACATCTTGCGACATGGAACGAGAAATCATGCAGGTTTTGGGAGATTTTTACTCTGCCATCTAGAGGTTTGACATGTCTCTCACCTGATTGCCGATTTACTCGTTTGGAATGACAACGACAATGATCTTGGAATTCCTGAGTAATCAACGCTTCACATCAGATAATCAATGAGCCAATATCCTCCAACCACCTCCAAACAGAGTGTTTTTTAAAAATTATCCTTAAATTTCAATATTTACTTCAAAAGTTTGTAAAAGTTTCGATATCCAAAAGAATGAGGTGCTAATCCTATAAACCAAGACATGCATATTAGTCAAACTTCAATTCCATTCACACTTCCTTCCTTCGATAGTCAAATACGAGCAGCAACCACACCCCTAATGATTATCGTCATGTTTGCGGTAAGTTTTGGGTAAAGTCTCGTCGATCGTCCGAATGCAAATAAAGGAAACTGCGGACTGTGAATTTATTGGTTCTACGAAATCCCAGAGCTGAGAAAAGGAAAACGGAAATTATTTGTC
Source organism: Myopa testacea (assembly GCA_949629155.1). Lineage (NCBI taxonomy): Eukaryota > Metazoa > Arthropoda > Insecta > Diptera > Conopidae > Myopa > Myopa testacea. Next base: position 56,180,132 of record OX451345.1, on the reverse strand, counting down.
ATTGTGTGCGCAACAACTTACAATGTGTCTGTTTGTGGGTGTATGTGTGCCTTCATACATGAATTGGTTTAAAAGGATTTCATAGAAATTGTTGCAAAGGAAGCACAACGAGGATATTCGTATGCAAACATTCGTGTACATGTAAATGTTGCTCTGTGCTCAAGAATGTGTGTGTGTGTGTGTGTGTGTGGGTGTGATAGTTTTATATTTCAGACAAGCCAAAAACTGTTAACAAACCATTTAAAGCCATTTGTAAAGAATTTCATGCACAATTCATGGACCGCGTGATCCACGAATCCACCGACGCTGAAAGGATTTAATGACATGACTAAGAAACTTAATTGTGATGGGCTTCTACAAAAGGATTTGATACAAATTCCTTTGGTATTCTGTGAGGGAAGAAGTAGCATAACAAGACATCATTGGACGTGGGAAATATTGCTTGGTCGATTAAATATTTCCCATTTAATAAATTAGAGATTAACAAATAAGAGACCCATTAAATGCTTTGTGGTGGTTCTTTCTTTTGAAATTATACTAAAATATAAATGAAAGGTGAAATGTGTTGTAAATACATACAAATGTACTTAGAAAGAAGTATTATAAAGATGAAGCAGGATACGGATAACTGATGGAATTCAAAGAGATCTTTGAGAGATGTCTTCTACTGGCCACCGAACATGGAGCTTATGTCATGAGACATTTTCTTGTGGCGTTTGTTTTAAGAGACTCTTCGGGGAAAATAATTCAGGTATTAATTCATATAAAAAGACATGAAAGTAAGCTATTATTAAGTCGACATTTAATTCCCGGAAGTCTAACTTCCATATTTATTATTCCACCAGAAATGAGCGTGATCCTTACGTCGTGGCACTGTATACTTGTCATTCTTCTCTATCAGCATATTCTTTGTATATAATTGCTATGCTCCTACTACAAAGAATGAATTGAATACAATCAACACACGTAGTGTCGATACTGTATCCACGATTGGGCGAGGATACACTTCAACATAACAGAACTTCCAGTAAAATTCCCACTGTTCCACTCAGTGAGGTCTCATTTTATTTTCTAAGACTAAAACTAAAAAGGATACAAAAAGGAAATAAGAAACAACTAGTGTCAAAAGGAAAAGAAGAGAAGTAGAAGTAGAAGGAAAGAATGTACGTGCACTCTGGTGGGCAGGTTGCAAAGTTCAACAATGATTATTATTATTTTTATTATCACTATTGTTTATATTATTGCAATTATTATTATTACAACTACCATCGTTATTATTATTATTTTATAATACATCTTATTTAAATACTTTCACCAGCACCTTCAAATAAAATTGGCCATAAGAGTAATAATTCCTGGCCATGGTGTGGGACGGTCTGCAGTGATTCATGAAACATAGATTTGAACACTACGTAAATCGTGAATAAACATTCCGAAAATTAAATTGGCTGAGAGGTTATTTGAATAAATTTATGAGCACTCTTCGAATGCAAGTCGATGTTACGAATCGTAACATGGTAAACATAATATAAAGAGATAGATGCTGTATATAAGCATACATATGTACGTATGTATGTATATATATATATATTATATTATACACAGACATTTAATAATAATAAATGAATGGTCTAACGATGGTTAAAATGGATCGAAGATTAGTTAGTACTCGAGAGGCTAGAAGGTTATAAAAGCAAATTTTATTGAGGCAACTTTATGTATGGAGATACACAGCTATATGTATGCAGATAGCTACTCGGTTATGGAAGGCTTATGCTCGAATAACGAGCTGATTCTCGGGCAACATTATCTTAACCAGAAGGAGAAAAACTACAACAAGAACAACGTGTATCATCATTTTATGTGAGAATAAGAACAAAAATCTGAAATATGTACGTAAAAAATAAGTGGTTGTGAAGGATTCAGAGAGCATCGTAAGCCATCGAGTAAGACTAAAGATTGTTTAGTCTGGTCTAAAAATGTCTGTACAGAAGTGACTGCAAGGTGATTCCAGACAGTCGACCACAGGCTCGCAACGAGGGCTGGTGTTGGTTGTCGAGTGAGAGAGACAGAACGGAGAGAAACACAGAGACAGAGAGAAAGAGCTAGACACTGTTGACGTCGAGGGTTATGGGTCAAAAGCTACAGTAAAAGCCGTTGCTTGAACCGTTGCTACCATTAAAATCACACAAACACCTAAACATACACACAGACACACAGAAACATACACACACAAACACACTCTGTCATTTGGCAACCATGCATGAACAGGATAAATAGTCCTGTTTTACGTGTCGTGTACCGTTACTTAAGTTGGTACTGGACCCCTAATCAATTTATCACTTGCAAACAGGCAGCCGGAAAGTACAATAAAAACATAGAAAAAAACACACAAACAACTCATATTATGAGCCAGGTCGGGATCAGAAAACGGTTTGTGATTTCAGGTTGAAGTAAAAATAATTTCTCCTATAAAGAATGGTATTTATAAATAGTGTGGTGTGTCGTGTTGTGGTGAATAAATACTATGAACTTCGGCTAGAAAGGTCCTTGTGTGTAAGTTTGTGTGTTGTTGTTGTTATTTTCGAAGGCATCGAAGCACATCAGAATGCATCACATCGAATTTAATGGAGCTGAAGTTAATTATTATATTGTGGTTGTTGTCTTTTAAGGAGAGCGCAGGGTATCGTCAGTGGTTACTTCTTTTGGGTGGATATAAAAAGAGTCTTGACCCCTTTCAAAATTCGCAGGAAGGAGTTGAGTTTAACCTTCATTACTTTCTTAAAGATTTCGATCTTCTGTTGTTTCAAGGTTTCAAAATATTTCTATTTCTTATATAAAGATTAAATGTAATTATAAAATGTATTTTTATAGCTTATTTTATTTTGTTTTTAGCTACTTTTCATGCCCTTCTTCTTCATGTTAGGAAGAAGGACATGAATTCTGAGGTTTACAGATACTTATAAAACTCTCTACCTATTTTCTTTAATTTACATGATCTTTAAGCTTGATATTTAAGAAGAAAACTATTTTTATGGTCGATACTCTCTGCCAATATTGTTCTCTATTATTATTGCGTTTTTTGAAATTATATAATATTGCTAGTTTGGATGTTTAACATATATTTCTGCGATATTTCTAGAAAAACAAACATTAAATCACTAAATCAATAAACAAGAGACGTAAATTGAAAGATTCCAATGTCGCCATTCACCAGATTCCACAAAGGAATTTAATTTGTTTTATTTATTATAATGCTCATTATTCTGTTGTGCTTCTTATTTTGTCATGCTTTATTTCCGATGCTTTTAGGTTATTCTTCAGCTGTTGGTAGATTTATCGTGTATTTTGTTTACTCAGTAAAAATATCTTCCTTAAGGTGCTTAGATTTATTTATTCAAATACAAAACAAGCGACAAGCTTTTGTGGGCGTCCGTTTGCGAGCTGATGGCAAACCGAAGGACGTTCGGTGTAGGATTTCGCCCGCTCCTCTTCAGATTTTCCCAAAAATTGCCCTGTTCTTCGCTGTTGTGATTTTTTGTTGGAATAAATAAATTAAATCCCTGGTGATTCCTTTCAGACTCATAAACTATACAATCGCACTTCGGTGCCTTGTAAATTCTACTCTTTCTGTCAATTGTTCGGATAGGTAAAAGCATTACTTTTCACGATTTCCGATGACGAATAAAACTATTTTCGTTGTATTTATATGCTCAAGAGACACAACACTTTATTATTATCAGACGGTTTATCAAACAGGTGATTAATTTGATTGCGTTTTTCTTTCTCCGTTCGATGCTTTTCCCATTCGATGCTCTTTCTTTGAGACTCACGCTTGAGTGGCTTCATAAATATCCAATCTGTTTGTATCGATCAGTGGAAGTTTTTCTCCCGCTTTTGCCATAGAGTCCTGTTTACACTTCGGAGCCAGCCACAACATTAATTCCAGTTGTCGTGTGTTCGCTTTGAAGCTTTTCGGTTCTTACTTCTTGGCTTCGAAATTATTGCAAATGGCTTGAGTCACTTATGCACCAGTATCTATAAAATACGCCACATTGAGCTCCAAATCGTAGCGATCCACCGAACTGCGGAAACACAGCAGACGTTTCCGATGAATTCGATTGATTTTCGACTTGTTTTATTCTCGATACGAGTTTATTTATTCGTTGATATTTGTTATTCATGTCTGCACGAGTATTTTGTCGTTATTCTATTGTTGTTGTTGTTGATGTTTATTAGCTTGTTTTCTTGTATTTTTTCTTGTTGGTTTTTGATTGTTATCAAGTTACGAGTACATAAAACATATGTACATAATTCTGTTTTGTTTTACTTTGATTGAAGATGCTTTATTTTCCCCCAATCACAGGACATGTGTTCGAATACAAGGACATGTGCGGGTTCATCAAAAGTAATCGGATTCCAAAAGTTTTAGTAATTAATAATATGATGAGAAATATTGAAACATGAAAAGTAGAGATGGAGAGAAAGTTAACTACAATATATTTATTGTATTGTATTTAATTGTATTTATTGCAAATTCGGTATATTGTATTATGTTTGTATGTAGCGTATAACGAGTATATATTGTATTAAAGTATAAAAACAAGATTTGGGCCCTTATTTAAAGTGTTTGTTTACACGAGTCGACTTACCAAAGAAATCTCATTCTTACATACACAGACATACAACAACAATAACAATAAAAGCAGCAAGTGAAATCAAATAAATTGAATGCAAAACAAAAAATGTTGCTCTATTCGTCTTCTTCTTCTTCTTCGCATGCATACATATAAGATCCCTATACATATAAAAATGTGCAACGAAACGTTGTGCAGAGTTTGTTCTCGGATTCGAACAAATCTTGGATTTCTTCTTGACAGAATTCAATTTATACAGAATCTTCTTCTTCACAATCTTTTTTCCCTTCTCGCATTCTCTCCTTCTCTCGCTCACTCTCTCTCTCTGTCTCTCTCGTTCTGGTGCGATACTGTTCTTGCTTCCTCTTCTTTAAGTTGTATTAACTAAATTTATGCAAGAAACTTGAAAATCTTATAAAAAGAATAAACAAATTCAGAATAAAATGAAAGAGAAAAAATAAGAGAAACAACAACTTATAGAAAACAACAATCCCACTTCCCCCCCTCCCTCTCCGGATTTGATTGTGCAATACGTATGCATATCCTTGCAATGGCGTGCGAAGGGCGGGAGCGGGGGCGAAGGATAACAAAATAAGATATGAAACAGTTTTTGCGTGTTTCTTTAGATACCCACAATTTTATACACAATATATACGTATATAGTATATATATCTCATGGTAGTCGGGAAGATTGTGAGGATGGAGGGATGGCGCTGTGAAAAGAAGAGGAGATCCATAAAAGAGAAGGAGGACAACCAAAAAGGAAAACTTCTTGTATTTATGTATTTATGTCAGCGTTGGTGATTCTGTGGTTGCTGTTATGCTATTGTTGTTGTTGCTCTTTTATTTATTCTCTTGTAATTCAGTTGAGTTTTTAAGGACTGCCTTCTGATCTGTGAAAATAAATCTTCCAACAATATTATTAATATCAAAAGTTATCAAAGATTTCATTAATGCTAAAATTCTGCAAGAAAACTAAAAGTTACCAAAGCTCTTTGGCTATAAAGTCCAATTTTTATTATTTACATACATACTCGTACATATTAATAAATATTTATACAGAGATAAATATTTGTATCTTCTCTGTGTTCCAACTCAAATGCATATCTTCGTGTTTATGGTACAAAGTCTATTCAAAAGCAGATGCATGTTGCTGTTGTTCCTTTTGTTTTGTTCGAGTTGTTGTTGTTGTTGTTGCATTTCAGACAAATGACGTTATCCTTGAATGACATGCTATCTGCAAATAAATATATAGTATTTGCATTTCTTTCTTATACCCTACACTCGAGGATATAATATATTGTGCCTTTTATTATACGAAACTCTAAAGTTTTAAATATTATACCAAACTTATAAGTTAGTCCTTCCATTTGTCGCACACAGAAGGAGGCGTGGCCGGAATCGAGAAGAACATATTTCTTGAGTAGCGTCTCTTGCTGATCAGATTTAATCCAGTCCGTGCTCCTGTGCATCTGACTGTATGTCTGTCTGTCTGTTTATCTGTCAGTCTGTGGAAATCACAATTGAGAGAAAACGAATATAAAGATAACTGTCTCTCTCTTGAAGAATATTCTAATGGTTCTCAGTTGAAAGAAGAGATTCTTTCAATGAGAGTGTAGGGTGTATTTTAGCATCGGCCAAGTCGCAGTCCTTCTGTTCTTTTTACTCAAGACATTTCGCAGCTTTCTTGCATTGCTGCAGTGGTTCATTTATTTATTCTTCTTATTGCTATTTTCCGTATTTTGCGTTTTCGAGATACTCGCCAATGCATGAATGATTTTCTTTTGCGCATAAATTTTCACATCGGGGATTTTCCTCTTCTTCTCCTTCCTCCTTTTCTTCTTCTTCCTTCACCTTATATAGCTTTAGCATAAGACATCGCTACGACACAATAAGGAAGTCCTAATCTCGCCTTCCGGAAGCATGCTAAAAGAAAGGAATTATTTTGGATGCAAATACAACGCACAGCGGATGTAGCACAGAACAGAGGTGCTGTTAGATGTATCTTTGTGTGTGTGTGTGTGCCTGTGTGTGTGTGTGTGCGCCTGTGTGTGTGTGTGCCTGTGTGTGTGTGTGTGTGTGTGTGTATGTGCGGGTGTGAGCTCTGCAGCTTACGTCGGACAGACACGTTGATCTCGCTTGACTTGCCATGCATTATCTGGTAACTCATCTTAATCTCAATTTAATGCAAGGACTGTGTAGACATTTTTAAAGCAGGATCAGGCGAAATAAAAGACCTCCGTGTTTCATATGCATTCAAATTTTAGTTCTTTAAAGAAGCTTTCTGAAGTCCTTAACTAATGTATCTTCAAATGTTTAAGGAACGATTGTACTCGTAGAGCGGCTCACTGCTCTTGCTTAACTCATTCCGGAAGAGCTTAAAATGATGTGCTACTTCAGTTCTTGCGTTAAACAACAACGTTAAACAACATAACGTGTAACGTTTAATAATAAGTAACATAAAAAGTAACGTTTTCCCGCATGAAGTGCATTTTGAGGGTTGTTCAAGGTTAAAAAAGCCTCTTAACTGTGTTTATGAAGGAGGGTGCAAATGTTTTAATTACCACAGAATTTCGAGACACATTCACTTCAGTTATCCACCAACATTATCCCTCCCTCTCTCCCTCCGAAGCAACTGAGTTAAATATCCTCACTCGTGAAACAATGCATTATAAAAAGGAGTTGGAAAAAAACAGGACCAGAAAGAGTGCTGTTTTCGGCCTGGCCGGAGCTCAGATGCACGCATAATTTGTATGGCATGCGGAAAAGTGGGCGAGCCATCTCCCGTCTTTGGATGAGTATATTGCATTTTTTTTATTGTTTTGGGAATATATTGCAAATGGGAATATAATATAGTTAATATTGAGCAAAGGGACGCCTTTTAAACGGCACTCGTAGTAATTACATTCGATACTGCTGTGAGACAGTGCAACCGAAGTGACAGCTACTCATACGAAAGACTTACAGCAGAGTCTTACAACAAATCAAATGAAACGATTGACTACACTCCCTGGGTTCAGAGTGGAGGCAGCATTTTTTCTCGCCCTTCGTTGGTCCTGCTGAGAGCCGATTTGTCAAAATCGCATGGGGCACGTTTAAAAGTATGCGTTCTTCACTCCGTGGTTTCTTCAGATACACACAAAAACGCACACGCACACAGACAGACACACACATAAGCACAGAGCATTTAGAGCCTCGACAATTTATAACATTTCATTTGACTCGTTAACGGTGTTGTTGCTGTTATTGCTGTTGTTGTTGTTCGCGTTCGTGTTCAGCTCCTGCGATGCGATATCAGGCCCCCAAGAATTCGAACGGGGTTTCTGTATGAGCAAACTACGTTTTGTTCCATACGGTTCCCCATCGCCATGGGATGGAAGTCGTTGAAGAGGTTGAAATATTATCCTTAAAGGATTCGTAGTGGAAACAATTCTGGTCTGTTGACGGAAGCCACGTTCGTGTTTTAATTCATGTAAATTTGTTTGCTTCCACCAACTCGACTTTTAAATGTCACCAAATAATAAGTCGTGGTACAAAAATAGGGCAAAACAGTGAGAGAGGGAATTAGAAAAAGGGCACATTTATAAAATATTTTATTTTATGGAGATGGAGTGAGAATATAGTTCAGGCCTCATTGCGGTCCATGAAATCACAGATAAGAGTTACTTATAGTATAACTAAAATACCAGTAGAAACCCATTTAAAGAAGCAGTATAAAAAGTGACTGCTTCTATAATCAAAAACCTACAAGATTTACAGGATTTTTCTTAAAAATATTACCCCAAAATACTATATTCATTTAATCGATAAAAATTTCTTCAAATCAATTTTGAAAGGTCAACAAATCTTCACCTTATAATCCAGGAATTTGACTTTAGCAGTGATACGTCTTTGTCCATAACTTTATTGGTTGAACCTTCCTACTGACCTGCATCTGTCGGTGGCTTTAAGCAACCCCCATACAACCCACTACCCTCACCCTAACCACTAGCGATGTAATGATGTCCTTGCTGACTCCCTGCTGACTCCATTCTCAGTTCATTAATCACTTCACGCCACGTATTCCAAAATAACAGCTTCCAATTAATAAGCAACGCAAATACTTAGTTCAGAAACACACCCACACAAACACACACAGGCTCACATACACACACACAGCCACACAGACCCACATAAACTACATTACAACACATTCTTGTGACTGATAATTATTTCATTCATTTACATAAATGAGAATCTATATAATAACAATAACGACAATAAATCCCACGGAAAGGTGGTCCATGAGACGCTTCGTCGCGAATTCAAGTGGGCGTGTCAGTTATTGATTTCGAACACAAACAACTCTGTTTGCATCGCGGCATTTCAATCATCTTTACTCTATATACAGTTATTGGAACAATAAACCACTCAATGTTCAATGCACATCGAGTACATCGAGCGTACTTAGCGAATGGAAGGCAATTAAGTAAACTTCCTGAAATTACTATGAGTTCTATTAATTAGTAGATAACTAATTGACAATTGGGATTGAGACAAAGACTTAGGAACATCTGCATTCATATAAATTTGAGCCTAATTCAAGCATCCGTAATGAATGAAAGGACTTTCGATTGATTAGGAATCAATACAAATGAATAAACGAAATGAATGAAAAGAAATGAGAAGAGCAAATACAGGAAGGATAGCAGCAAAAGTACTTAAGAAGTTTGAGAAGTATTCAAGAGAATCGGCCTTAACCTTAAGTTGATCGTTGACCTGGCCTTAAAGCCGAAGCAAATCATGCGGAATTCGAAAACTCATATCGAGTCGAATTCCCTTTGAAACTCGTGTGCACTCGCATGATTGCTGCTCTCTGAGCGTGCATTCATTCGAGAAACACAGCAGAGACATAAACCAAGAAGCGGCAAAAGTTTTCTTTCTCTGAACTACACCCTTCTTTTGTCTAAGTTTGCGGGGATGTTCGAGTTATATAACATCTCATATCCATATCTTTGAGGCCGCCTGAAAGCGGTCACAAGCTGCGGTGTTGTTTTTGCATTCATGAATAAGAATAAATTAAACATGTTGCTGGAAATAAATTCTAAGCAGAGGAATCGTTAATATTTATATCTAATGTTTTAATGTAATATTTAAGCATAAATCTAGAAAAGTCCACTAAACTCTCTTTTGTCTAAGTTCGCCAAACATCTGGATTCATTTCTATTCATTATCGTATCGTTTTCACCAAAAATATTGGCCCACAAAATGTTGTTGAGTTGTTTTCAGATTCATGAATCAGAAGGATGGAACACGTTGCAGGAAACAAATTGAAGCAGAGGAATTGAAAATATTTTTGTGTACATTTATTGAGATAACGAACGGTTTTGCGTAAACAGAGAACACAAGAAAAACAAAAGAAAACACATCTAAATACCAAAGAAAATATTTCGTTTATAGAATGATTTATATCATTATAAAATGTCCACGGATTTTTATCATATGAAGATTCAATGCTTTAACCAATTATTCTAGTATATATTATATATTTCATGCTTTTCCAATGGACAATTTTAATCATAAAAGATCGCAAGAAAGCAGTTTTGTCGGCTGTCAGACGGTACAGCAAACGATCCTACAAACACTCATACATGCACACGTACATGCACACGTACGTACATTCATCCCTTCGTTGTTTGGCATAAAAAGCCGATTCAATTGCAGCATCAGCTGCATGCTCAGATGTTCATTACTGTCTTCGCCATGAATCTCGGGCTTGTGTCAGTCATGAGCAGCACACTCGAGCTCGTGTCTGTGCAAAGTGGCCACATCTGCTCGATGCACAATGCACCAGTATTATCTAAATGCGAAACTGATGATGTTGTTGCTTTGCTCATGCAGTTCGGCCCCCCACTCATCACAGGTCACTCCCGACTGTTAGACGCAGGATTCGTACGAGAGTGGCTGTGGCTGTAGCTGTAGCTGCAGCTAATGCTGCTTTGTTCTAAACACTTACTTTTGTAATTTTTCATTTTCCCTGACATCTACTGACGACGTTGAGAACAAAAGATTTATATCACTTCAAATACTTGAGGTATAGTAATGCATCTATGTATATATGTGTATATATATGTATGTATGTAGTACATACTATGTACGTATGTATGTATGTATGTATGTATGTATATATGTATGTTGATTTGTATTTGTTTATTTCCGAAATGAAGTTTCGTTAACGATTTAAAGAACTTTATTTCGACAAGATTCAAATACAAATGCTTTGAATTCTCAGTTTTGATTAGTCGATGAAATTCTTAAAAGTTAAGCTTAAGTTTAAATCAAGTTGCAGAAGAATTTCGAAGTTTTTGCACAATTTTATATTCAAAGTTCTATTCAAAGGTGAGCTGAGAATTATATTAAGTATCAAACTCGTGCGTCAATCAATAATACGGAATTAAAGAAATATTGTATTTCTCCAGCGTACAGAGGAATTCAACTCAATACGCAGTTCATTTGAAGCCGTTATGCTTTACTGTAATTTGGTTTATAAAAAAGTTGGTTTATAAAAACAAACTTTGTTTTGTGTGTTCGATATTTTTTTATATTACCTGAAAAAATGTTCGCTCTGTTTCAACAGCAGGGCAACAGACAACATGGCAACATGTTTCTACAGCGTCGCAGCAACATGTTTTGTTTCTTTCGTTTCTCGGTTGGTTGGTCTTTCGTTTGTTGATTTGTTTTGCTGGTCCGTTTGTTCTTTTTAAATTATTCAAATTTATTGTGTTCCGTGTTCCGTGTTGCATCATCGTTACTCAGATACGGGGACGGCACGCAACACTGTTGTCGCGTTGGAGAAGAATTTATGTAAACTCGTCCCAGTTGCATAAAATAAATCCCCTCGCTGCGTTTGGTAACGAATGCACGAGTACTAGTGACGATTTGTGTGTGTGTGTGTGTGTGTGTGTCCATGCTTTTGGGGAAGTCGGTGCATTCGCTGTTTTCCTTTTATTAAAACTCCAGTCACAGCTGGAAATTCAATTTGCTTCATGAATAACTTGCAGCCGCAGTTTTGATATTTTACCTGTCATTTTGGTGTTCTTCTTATTGTTGTTGTTGTTCTGGAAATTTTTATTGTTGTTGTTGCTCTGACGGCTGTAATGAATGATCTGTAATGATTCCGGAGGCGTTTTAAATTTGGTGCCACTAAGGAACTTACACAAGTAATCAATTTATAAAAGAAAAATCTTAAAATTCATAGAGAAGGGAAAAGAGCGCGTGACACGGAGAGGGGGGGGGGAGGGGGGGAGGGAGGGAGAGCAGGAAATAGACTTTGAAAGACAAGACACTTTCAACTGTAGATAAAATGCTATCTGTAATGCGTGTTAATCTCTGTTCATAGCAGATTTGTGTGCAGATTAAAGCTCTGTACATAACAGAACTGTATTGTAAGCTTGAAAGCTTTGTATTGAACTGCAGCAGAGCGAGAGCTTTTTGATGCAATGATGTAATGTTATTGAACTTATATTTTAAATAACATTCAATGCAGAGTTTAGTGCATAAAATAATCTGATAGCAGATACGTATTCTTCAAGTGACTTACTTAAAAAGGGTTACAAAATGAAAAGCAACTTCGTATAGAAATGCATAAATATTCATGAAATTGATGATGTTATTTGCAAATAATAGCATTTCAAACAAAAACAGGTATTTGTCCAAAAAAATATAGAGTTCAGTGAGAATATTGAAGGTATTATATGAGGGAAATACTTAGAAGTTTTCTAATTATATATTGTAGTTGAATTAAGTTATTTTTATTTTATATTGTATAATTAAATTATTACAAAGTTATATTATTGTTTAGTTAAACACGCATTTAATATTATAGTTTACTCATATATTTAACAGTTCCTAACTTTAGGCTACTAAAACATTGAAATATTTGTATAATTTCTCTAAATACTTTGAAAGTATTAACATAAAAACTTGCTTAAACGGAAATGAATTATATAGGACCGAATAAGAAGCGAAGAGTTATCATAGAAGAGTAAAAGTAAAATAAAATCTCTCTCCATGGTTTTGCTAGACTTCAGATTTTCTATAACGTGTGCTGAACGAAGTACTCGTAATTTTGCAGTAGATGACAAACGAAGGCACCATTTTTTATATTAAAATTCTTGCACGTCCTCACGTCATCGAGTACCGCCCACAAGCGAGCGGCTCACCAAAGGCCCCACCTCAATTTGTGACCTGGAAAGAAAGATAAAATTATATAACTAAGTGACATTTCAGCGACATTCTATCTTTTGCATCACGTATTTAATTTTAAAATAATTCACGTAGTAATAAATATACACCTACGTACTTTATACACTACAATATAAAATGTTATACTGTATAGTGTACTGTTATACTATAGTATATCATATTAAAGAACTAGAAAGTTTATTTATCACATATGAGCTAAGATACAAAACCTGGTAAATAAGAGATGGTACAAGTACTCTATTAGAGGCAATCTTGAGTACTTCACTTTTGTATCGATCCTTGTTTAGCCCGCCTTCTCTATCAGCACAAATACTATAACTAACCCGACGTAAGTATTTATTGCACGAGTTCTTAATTGATCTAGATGCATTGGTGAGTTGTACTAGTATGTGTGTGTGTGTGTGTGTGTGTGTGTATACATCGTTGTACAGAGCTGATAATTCAACTAATTAATTAAGCGGTCAACACTGCTTAGCGAAGCATACTGAGGCGATGCTGGGGGGAGATTTACGGGGTGCGCTGTCTAAAATATGGGTCGGATGTGTTTATCTAAAAGCCGAGGTAATACGCAGAATGACGTTGGAAGTTTACACACTCAGATAAGAGAGCAGATTGGATGGATGCAGTCCGTAATTTATTTAGCGTCACAATGAAAACGCTTCTCGTACGCATACCTACGCACACACACACACACGCACACTCACCCATACGCATGCACGGTCGTCTAGTGCAACACCTTGGAATGTTGGCGTAATAATGGCAAGTGTTTGTGTACTACGGGTGTGTGTTTGCTTGAACGCGACCATCTCCTGGCGGATTGGGTTGCAGGTTGGAGTGGTTCTTTGTTTGTACTTCAGAGTTGCATTTTGAAACATTGTTCTTCTATTTAAATCGACGTTGTTATTGCAGTCGTATCTGATGAAGATACGTCCAAAGACTGCAATGCCTGAAAAAAACACCATAAAAAAATAGTACGATCAATAAAAACGCACTTTGGACTAATATCTCGATCACACATGCTATGAGAATTCTAACACTCAGTTGCTTGGTTTGTGTATCGTCCACAATAAGTTCGCTCAATGGGGAGAAGGAGGAGAAGGAGGAGAAGGAGGAGGACGAGGAGGCAACAAGACGATGCAACGATACGAGTGAACGCGCCCTTGCGACAAAATATGACGACACAGTTTGTTGATTGTTGTGTGCATTAGTGTGCGATTGTTTATGCATGCGAGTGTGTGTACATGTGTGTGTATGTGTCAGTTACTCTTGTGCACTTTGTGCCTTTTACTATGGAACGCTGCGTATTTTAATGTCAAGTGCATTCCATGCCATTCTCTTCGGTGGAAGTACAGTCAAGACATTTCATTTCCTCTTATAATGCTATCAAATATGCTATTTGTAAATGCTTCTTGTGTATGCGTGTGTGTGCGTGTATGTGTGTATATATATTAGAGAGACTCTTCAGTGAGAGCTGGATTTGAAATATTATAGCATTCAACAAGAATAATAAATAAATGGACTCTATACTCACTCCTAATGGACAACTACAGTATCTGTAAACTCTGACTTGGACTGAAATTTCCACAAATATTACATCCCTCTATAATAGAACGAGGATATCTTAGAAGGTTTTTTCGGATCTCAACTACAATCTGCTCAATTAAATTCACTTAATTATTGCACTTATTATTACATTCCTTGTATCGTATCAGTTACAGGATGGTACACTTTTACTTACCTTTAACAATGTAACTAATGTAGTTGTGATGTGCTTTTATATATATTCCTGTGTATATACATCTACTCGTATATATGAGTATATATCTCATATCTTTCTTCACCTTTACTCGAGGGAGAATCGCATAGAAACCAACCAACGTAGTTTCTTACTTTCCTTTCTGATGCAGTGTATAATAAATATTAATTAAGATGATAGACTTCTACGGTACGAGTTCTTACTCACGAGCAAGAGTAAAATTCATAAATATTCAAATATTCTCCATTTAATTCGGAGTAATAATAATCCATAACTTTTGTGGTAGATAATTAATAATCATAATACTGTCGGTTTTTCTTTTTTATTGGCATCCTCTTGCGAAATCTCGCGCAAAAACTGCAAAAATAAATCCTTCTAAACGGCATTCATAGAAGTAGGTACTCGTATTTATAAATTTATTTGAAACCTTATTAAATTGAATTATTGCAGGATTTCCTGCATTTAATTGGATTGCATTCAACTGAAGATGGAAATAAAATCACGAAAAACCAAGTAATAAATATTTATGTGTGTGTGTATAGACGACATTATTGCTTGCATATCGATTTCGAAATACATACTTACTTCAGCTCCATAAAAACGGAATGGAAATAATATAAGAAAAACCACAAAGAAACAGCCAACGAAAAATAAGTGGGCACCATTTCAACTGTCAGACAAAGAGTCAAATTATTGCTCCTTATAAAATAAAAACAAATCTTAAGCTAATAATACACTGAAAGAGGAAAAACTTATTGAGTTCGATGGTTTAACTGTACTATACAAGTACTTATACTGTACTATACAATATAATAATACTATATAATACCATACCATAATAATAATTTATAATACCATTCAAAATTAGGTGTATTCCTATTATTATCCTTTGTGTAGGTCATTCCGAAGGTAAACCGAAGGGCTTTTTTAAATATTTCATTGGATAATTACAAGTATATATTGCACTGTAAATGCAAGTCTGAAGTTATCCAATTGATTGATTATTTAATTTATTTAAAACTTATGGAAGCTTTATAAATTTGTCATATATATTTAGATACATATCCATACCTAATATTATCATAAATACTCATCATGTATAACAAATTCGAAGTCAGGGCTTCAAAATAACTTAAAAGAACCTTCATTTAGATCACTACATAACGAACACATACGAAAAAACGACCAACTTTAAGAATTTAGCTACACTTTTATTTTTGTACAACATAAACTAACTACTAATTATGTATAAGTATTCATCAGTTATTTAACATTTAATTAGTTATACTTTCGTGTAATTTTACTTATAAATTTATACAATATATTTTTGTATTATTATATGTATGTGAACCTTCTTTCAATACGTAAGTGTTTTTTAAATAAAAGCATAAAAATAACATATTTTCATCCAATATCTAAAATTCCAAGTTTTTCTTCAAGCAAATCACACCAATTAAAATAGTCTCATGTGTTTTTTGTGATTTCTCATTCTTTTAAATATTAATAAATCCTAGTTACAAAGTTACAAAGCTTTCCTTTCTGCTCTGCTGACATAACATACGATTATTTTAATGGAGTTGAGCTTAAATCTAGTTTAAAGGCATATAATGTATAACATTTTGTACGCTTCTGGAAATTATTCAATTAATACTTAACGGATAAAATCTAGTGTATATGTACGATATACATACATACATATATGCGGTATATCTTAATAGAAGACATAATTACCCTAACATAATCCTCAGAAATGTAATATTCAACGACGAAAAATGCTTTTAAGGATATTGGATCGAGTATATACGACAACATGGTCATCAACAACTCAGTCAAAAGAGTTCTTTCTGTCAGGGTTTTCGATTTACACAAGTCACTCGGTAGTTTTACTTTAGTTTAGTCTACTTCACTAAGCGTAATCCACGATTCCATTTATAGGCATCCGTTGCCCCAGCATCCGCACCACGGTATCTTTCCTGCCGCGTGAGAACTGATCGATATCTTTCGCCTCTGAGAACGTAAACTGAAGCTAGCCGAAGATTCACCCGACGAGGTGATGCTGTTCGAGTTGCGGTCCGATATCGAGGTTCCCGTCTCGAGGTTGCTGTCCTGGCGCGAGTGACGATTCGGGTGCGGATTGGCGGTTATCAGCGATGCGCTGTGTTGGTGCTGGTGATGGTGGTGGTTGTGTTGGTGATGATGGCGCACACTTGCGTTGCTAATGCGTTGCTGCCCTGACACCACCGTGGCATCGGAGTTGCGGCGCGAACATCTTGAACGCGATGCTACGGCTGCAGCAGCAGCGGCCGCCAACTCGGACATAGCATTTGATATGCCACGAGTGGAGTCTTGACTGCATTTCCGATGTGGAGCAGAAAAGGAACCGGCGCGTGGGTGACTCTGATGTGTTGTGTGTATTCCCGGCGGGAGACTGTGATGGTGAGGTGAACCGGAGCTTGACTCTACCATTCCTATGCTGCCGCGCCGCAGGGAGTGCGGTGAGTTCGGTGTGCTGTGACTGGTTTGTCGCAAGTGCATGATGAGCGGGTTGGGGGCCTGCAGATCCGTGCAGCTACCGAGTGTCGCCGTTGCTGTTGTTGCTGCTTTTCGCCCCTCCGCTGGGGCATTGCTATCCTCTCGGCTGCTATCGCCACAGACAATGGAAACACGACGTGCTTTTCGCCGGGATGCCTCCGTCGCTTGGGCCTCCTCTTCCGTTGAGGCCGTAATTAGTCTGTCGGTGTCTAGCGACTTCGTGACATGGGAAGACATCGACCGAAATTGTGCTCGCTTCGCTACTGCCGCGTTTGCTATGGCGGCGAAGAGATGACTTTTGTTAGGTGTTAAAACGGAGGCCGGGGACCCCGCCTGCGTCTGCTGCTGTTGCGATGAAAGTGCCAGCGAAGAGGGAAGGGTTCTCGCTGGTAGTGGGGGCGGCATTGGCTTGGATGCTCCCCCTCCTCCGGATCCAGCCGCTTGCGCACCGATCTGCGATGGTGGTAGAGGTGGCTTCGACGTTGCTGCATTCAACTTGTCGAACCCGATGTAGGAGCGATTGTAAGGAAACGGGGCCATCGGATCCGGCACGTTGGGAGAGGGACTATCTGTGTGTTCGCGCTCCAGCGAGCGGGAGCGTACACGGCCACTAGTGTTGTTATTGTCAGTAGTCGGGTTCGTGGGCGTGGTCCGGGCTTCACGGGAAAAGGTTTTACCGAAAGTAGTCGGCGTTATGGTAGGATTTGGCCCATCATAGGAGAGCAACAGGTTCATCTCCGAACGATAGGGCTTCGTGTTCTTATCGGCTCGTTGCAGATGTTTCGAAGCTTGCGTTGCGGAAATGACTGAAGCCGATGAGTTGGCCGCATTTAAGTTATCTCGTGACTTGTTGTTCTCCAGCTGGATGGCCAGAATGTCTTCCGATATTGTTTCTATATCATTTAGAATGGCCTCCAGATTTGGCGAATGAGACTGAAATCAATAAATGGCAATCATTATGTTCATGATTCAAGTTATTATTAATTATTTCGTTTATCCTTGTGGATAAGTAGGGTGTTTTTAATGGGTTGGTAGGCTAGTTCTATGGGAAAGCTGCTAAAGGTCTTGGAGCTTTAGGGGAGTGCTGATACCTTCTGGGAGACACCCCGAAATGGAATCTTCTGAATACAAGGAGAGTAAGAATATTCTCTAATCAAGCAACAGTAGCGGACTACAATTGTTGGGCATCATATGTAGCTACAGGAACGTTCTTGTCACCAGCTCACCTGCTTTAGACCAACCATCGTCGCCATCGTAATCGTCGTCTTACTCGACACGTAAGTCGAAATAGTTGAGGATGCACTCGTTGATGGTAGCGTGGTGACGATTATGGTTGTCATCAGAGGGTGCGTCACAGCTGGGGCAGTGATGATATTATTGCAACGTTTCTTAGCCGTTGCGTAGATGGGGTTGGTTAGTTTGGTGTATGTTGGGTGGACATGTTTGAGGGCTTGTGGCTCTTGTGGATCATGCAGTTGCTTCGACAATATTCTTGTGTTAAGCTCAGCAGCAGCTGGGATGTTAGTAAAATCAGCACCATCACCGCCACCAACAACAGCAGCGTATTGCCGATGCCGATGCTCATGACGCTTCTGATGGTGATGATGATGTTGATGGTGCTGCTGGCGCTGACGATGTTCGTGGTTATGGCGTCGACACAGACGCGGACTTACTTGTGGCGATCGGTGATGCGATAACGCGTGTTCCGCACGAGAGTCCGAAGATGCTGCCACGTCTGGACGATGGTAAGGAGTGGCCAATGCATTGGCAACGAAAACATCGGGCGGATCGTAGTTCTGCGGTACTACAGGAGGTTGGGGAACAACTGCTGCAGACGTGTTTCTGTTCGCTAACGTGGTGTTGATTGTGAGACGTGGTTTTAGCGGAGCGAAAAAGTGTTTCGGGTTGTTTATTGTTGGAGTCGCGTTCGTGGGGGACGTGGTGATGGCGATGGTCTCTCCGATGGGCTCTCGGCCAGATAGCACCTGCTCGGCTACATAGTGAGGGGACAAGGCGGAGTTCGGCACGAACGTCGTCAAGATTGGGGCTGGAGATCGGGGCGTCGTTGAGGACGACGGGGAATTCGTCGGATACTTGTGATGTGTGAAGGGCGACTGCAGATTGTAGTCCCAGCCGTTGGTCTGTATGACGGTTTTGCCAGAGTTCGTAGTCTGCGCACTGTCTGGCGTGTTACCTGCAATGACAAAATATTCAGCGAGTCGTCCGGACAGAAATCGTATTACACACACCAATGTTAGGGCTCATGTGCTGCTGGACGACATTCTCGAAATATGAGAGGGGTGGCACCGCCGACTGCAAGTCGTGCAACTCATTGGCAATGAGTTCGACGGGCGTCAGTGGAGTGAGGGGGCGCACTAAGCTGGGAAGCGATGACGGCGACCCACTCAGCGCTGTCGTGTAGCTCAGTAGGTTGCCCGAGTGGACGGAGGCTGCTAACACTTCGCTGTTGCTTAACGTCTCCTCGGACACTACGGACAAGTGATCGAAGTTCGCATGCGCCTGCTGACCCTCGCTGTTGGTGGTCGCGCTTGCTGTGGCTGCGAATTGCGATGCGTGCGCTTTGTTGATCGTAACCGCGACGTCTTCAACCAACTGCTGCTGCTGGCGGCTGCTGGACGGCGGCAGTTTGCAGCTACCGTCGATGCAGCAATCGTTCGGCGTGTACTTGGAGTAGTCGTCGTCGTTCTCACCTTTGCACGTATCACAGGAATCGGAATCCTGGGGAAATGTAATCGCTGTAGTATTCCTCAACTGTCATTATTACTATTATATTCAGCAAATAATTTATTATATACAATCACTCACCCCACTGTTGCTGTTGCTACGTTGCTGTATAACGCTGCAACTGCCACGCCTCCCCGAACAGCCGCTATTGCGCGCTGTACAACCGCCATGATCATGAGAGTGTTCGACCAACTTCGCCTTAAATCTTTTGTTCAAGCGATCGCATTCATCACGTAGCGTCCAGATCTCTCTGCGAAGATGTTCGTTCTCACGACGTAATCGCTTGATATCAGACTGACCTGGCGAAAGTTAAGAATATGCTGATCAGATTTACATGAAGTTGCCGATTATATATCTCTGGCTACAGTAAAAACTCGCTATCAGATAGGAAGTGCTTTCCACCAGGATCTCTCTATCTCAGTTATACAGTAAATCGGGGAACCGGTAATCGAATCGAGTTGTGAATGAAGTGTTTGGCAAGAAGAAGTGTTGGTAGAGTATGCCGATGATATGAGGTGATGACCAATCTGTGGAAGAAGGGGCTCCTGAGAGCAAGCGCGTGAGTGAGACATCTCGAGAGACGCCGATGAACTAACAGAATGATTTGAGATTGAAATAGTAACCAACAACCACTTCAAACAAAAACATCGATTCATTATTTCAATGTTCGCTCTTTTTGCTACGTTTTTACATGTCATAAAAACCAAAGTCAATAATAATCATAGTTCTCAATTTATTACTGATACTATTATTTGGCTGATGTTGATGATGCTGATGACGTCGCAATCAACACTTCTGTTTTTAGACGTCATAAAGTCGAAGTCGCTGACAACCTGCGAGTATAATAATAAAATTGTACCATAACATCAACAACCAGACGAGAGAACATTCGAACACGCGGACCAAAAAAAGAGAGCCTGTGGAAAGAATCACCCAAAAATGTGTTTTACTGAAATTATTTTCGGAAAGGTATCTAAACATAAAAAATATAAAATTTTTTATTGTCAGTATTTTCTTTAGCTTTCACAGGAATTTTGATATACGAGGGTGGTGCCAGAAGTACCCAACCTTGACATACATTCTTATTGATACATTGAATAATATGATATTTTATGGAGTATTATATTGTGTATCTTCATGTACAAATATTCGCTTACCTCTTTCTACTTCTGCATTAATGTTGATGGTACGCAATCTTAGTTCTTCATTTTCATAGATCATGCCACGTGAAGATTTGCGATCCAATCTGTAATAATTTAGAATTAATTCATTTTGATTTAGCACAATTATCCTCTTACGAATAACTATCAAGAGTTTTAGTTATATTATTTAAATTTGTATCTTATCAAATCTTGCTTTCTTTGCCTTCTGTTTTTAAAAGTATCCCAACGTCCTGCCATGAATAACATCGTGCTTGGCAAATATCTTGTGTAGACACTCTCACTAATTGCTTTAAATATTTATTTATCAATAAATCGAAATCTTGGGTTCGCAACTATTTAAAGCCTTAATACAAAAACAACTGAGATTCCGTGAACTCTAAAGGTCATGTGCTCGAAAATATAACGATCTCATTTATGGATCACGTCTAACTGACAACGCTTCTGTGGTTGTGGCGGTGGTTTGTGATAAAAATGCTTCATTTAAATAATATATATCGACAATAAATAGAAATCACAATGGTTGGGCCGAATAACAAAATATAAAAACAACAAAATATCTGAATAAAAATATCGAAATAAAAAACTCAAAATAAATGCTAATTCTAATCTATACATAAAAATAATTCTAAATATGATAGCGTCAAGAGTTTTTGTATCATTCTATATTTATAAATATATGTGGGTTCAGATATAAATCGGGAATGTAAACAAATTAGCTCACAAGTACGAAAGGAGAATTTCGCATAAATAGTCTGGTAATATTTGTTGTTCAAAATTTATGTTCGAAATCAATATTTATGTGATACATCTGAAGGTGAGGTTGTTAATTATGGTGAAGGTTGAGGATATTAAAGGTAAAGGATACGGTGAAGGTGTGTATTCAGTTTGTCCTAACGTTTGTAACGCACAGAAGGAGGATTTTAACGCTGCATCGGATTTTGACTGAAGAAGACGAAATACTACGCTTGATACCCGGTCAATCGTTGCGATCGAGCTCAACCCAACACCACGGACGAGCATTCATAGTTCGAAGAGCATGCTCTGGTACTGGTTGGACTAAAGGGTATTCTTTACTATGTGCTGCTGAAAACTGGTGATTCTATTACGGATGATGGTTAATGCTGTCCATTTAAGCTGGGCATTGCCAGAAAAACGGCCAAAATACGAGCAAAGGCTGTCAAATGGAATGTTGAATGAAGCAGTAAATACATTTTTGAACACAAAGAACGGACCGAACCAACATATAAAGAATTTTTGGTATATTATATTATAATAAAATTAAGAACTGAAGAACTAAGATTATATAAAAAACCTATATTATTTTGCATTAAAAGACATTTTCGATGATATAGAAACGAAGGCACTTCAACTGAGTGAACCCAAAAACTATATTGTAGATACCAATCTATACATACGCGTATATATACGCACTTGATCTATTTTTAAAGCCCTTGAAATCGGCATTCTTTTAAGTTTTTAATTTTAAAATATTTTCTTTACTTATTTTCTTCATACATATACTATAATTCATATGAAGCATCTTATTTAATGATGAACAAACACTTCTTAGATACTTTTAAAGCTGCACCAATATTGAATATTTCTGCATCCATACTGAAAGTCTTCCACGGATCACAAATGGACAAATGGATCGTATATTGAATATTGTAAGTTAAAAATGATTTAATATTGATTTTATTTTTTTTTAATGGAAAAGAAAAATAATTTCAAAATGTGCACAATAACACAGATTTCATTGTGATCTTGTACTATATAAATAATATATGTATTGTAGATATGTTCTTAATATTGCCTTCAATGGTCACATAACGTTTTTCATATTTCATACTTTGTTGATTTTTCAGAACGTTTTCCATTTTTTCGCTCGGAACTCGATGTATTTTGTTGACGATTATTTTTTGTACTTTTCATCTGAATGGAATGAAAAACTCGCGTTAATTTCTGAATATTTGTTTAATTTAACTTTTTAATTTTTAAGTTGTTACTATTGTTATGCTATCGATTTTCTTATATATCCAATTTTATATACCGAATAAATTGTTTATCATCTGAAACTGGATCTAGATATGTAATTGATATTTAATATATCTTTATAGTAATTTATAGTAATTAGCTGTTATTTCGTTATGAACAAGTTTAAAAGTTTAGTTAATTTTTTATTAGCCAAACGTTGTGCGTATTTTTCTTTAGTTTTATGTTCACGACGACGACCAGAATCAATATAAAAGCATCCAGTTCAGAATTTGTTCGGTTGTTCGTTCATTCGTTCGACTGACATTTAAATTCTGACAGTTGTGCGAGATCAGTTTTACTAAAATACTGCAAAAAAAAAAAAAAAAAAAAAATAAAAACAAAAGAAAAACAAAAAGACAACAAAATTGTACACAATATTGATTGAAATAAAAGAAAACAGAACAAGAAAAGACTGAAACAGAAAAAGAAAAAAGCAACATTTGGAATTTGATATAAAAATATGAATGTACAATAAGAAAAATCCTCTGGCATCCAAACAATAAAACAAGAAAAGAAACGAAAAAAGAACAACCAAAACAACCCAAAAGAATCAGCAGCTGGGTAGAAAATCGACGAAAGCCCATCAGCGAAACAGAATGAAAATCTTCATCGTAGTATTTTTTATTTTACCGAAGAAGTGTGCGTTTCTCAGGGATTCTTAAATGGATCATATTTGAGTATAAAAATTGAAATAAATGTAAAATGAATGCAAATAATTGTAAATGAAAAACAAAATAAAAAAGTAATCTTAAAGAATTCCTTTACAAAATTCTAATTTGTTCTTTATATTATTAAGATCTGATATTGATTGGCATATTGACATCAATTATTAATTGAATACTACGAGCAATTTACTTATTCTATACAAGGACTTGGTTCCGAAATACATTGATTTTTGTATCGTATCTAGCCTCAAAATTTAAGGCTTTATTTAGTACTAGTTGAGTATTTGCATTTATTTGACGAAACATACAATAGAATCATACATCAGAAACTCTGCTTTTTTAACTATTGTCAAATTATGATATCATAGGCATTTAGTCACCCACAATTTGAATGCGGTGCGGTCCAAAAATAGTCCACTTATACACTTTGTATGTCATGGCACTGGCAATGGCCGCTTCTCGTAAACCTTGTAAAAAGCTTGATATGACACACTGACAATCTTTCGTTCTACTTGACACATTTCTTTACTTCAGAAAGAAGAGGAAACAAATAATAATTCATATTCGTATTATTATCAAACATGTATGTATTCTCAAAGTGAACATTTGTAGAAGAGTGATCGATAAATTAAGGTGAATGAATGAATGAATGGTTTAATGATATTCATGAAAGATTAAATGAAGTAACGAATGTAAAAATGAATGAATGGATTTAATGAATGGAGTTAATGAATGAATTAATAAATGAATAAATAAATGAATGAATGAGTGCTTGAATGAAGTAATGAGCGAATGGAATGAACAAATGAATCAATGAAATCCTTTAAGCAAAGTTTTGAAAATAAATTTTCTTTTTCTTTAATACATAAGTACATACAAGTAACACATACGTGTTATTCAAATAAATATTTCTTTTAAGCCACAAAAAAACGCTATCTTCGAGTTGGTCAATTATTGCGAGGGTGGTTTTAGAAGTACCCGAACTTGACGTACAGATGGCGGTTGTTGTTTGAAATACTGTGGACCAGTATACTCGTAGTATAAGAAGTACCAACCCCATAAAGCTTAAGTCCAGGGCGGATACTTCTGGGACTACACTCGTATTTTTCTATGCTGCAAAAGGTTTTACAAAATGAAACTTCTAGACCTTAAATGTCTAAACAAGTAGAAGCTAATTTAAAGATTATTTAATTTATTTATTAGATTTCATTTACGTGTACAGGCGTGTGTATTATTTAAGTTGTATATTCCAAAATCATTATTATATTCTTTAATTCATTACCTACTTTTATTTCTATATATTATTTATATACAACTTTTCTTCTATTTTTAAGTATTGTATTATTTTCTCTCGTTTTCCCCAAATCAATACGAATTATTAACTCATAAGAACGAATGAAGAAATAAATACAAGGGGATTCCGAATTTAATTTATATTTAAATTGGTAGTAAAAAATGTGTAGTAAAAACTGTAGTACTATTTTGTTCGTACTATTTACGTACAACTTTCTTCATGAATTTAATTCAGAATTTAATTTAATTTAAAACGGCGAACATCAACTCTGCTGGAATGAGGAACACCCATTCACAGGGTGTACAGAAGTGGAACGAAACAAAAACAAAACATATGATGTGTGGGCTTTTTTTGGGAACAGTTTTTCGAAATAATCTCGAAACATTTCGCTTATTTTAGAATTTCGAATGAAAATATGTATGTACTTATGTATGTGTGTATTTGTTTATTATAATATACACATATTTATTTATATTTCTTCGCAGATTCTAGCCGTTTCTCGTCGTAACACGTAATGCGTAAATTCATTGCATTTCATTATTTTAATAATTAAATTTATTTACCTGCCATTTAGCTTAAAATGTGCATGTCGTCTTCGTTCTCGTAGCATAGCAGTTCGTTAGTCCCCATATATGAAAATAAAACAACAACAACCAACGAAAATACAGTGAAAAATCAAGAAATGAAAATTGAGAAAACACGAAAAAACAAGACACCAAGCTATAAAAATAATATTATAATATCTACGAGTATACGATATAAATAAATGTATATACGTATGGATGTGTATATGTTTATAAATATATGTTTGTTAGTCACAAAATCATTTTATTTGTTTTAGTTGCTAATCCTTAAGTAAGTTTTGTTTATGTTTGCATTGCAAAAAAGTGTAAGTGTTGTGTTTTGCACTTTTCTTGTACCTTTTAAGTTTATCTCTTATATATTTCGCATTTCTGAATTTTCGAATTTTTGACCTTTTTTTGTTTAAAGTCGAAATATGTGCGTGTGTATTTTGTTTATATACGTATAAAAACTCATCCTCATCTAGTCGTAATTCACATTTTCAAACACTTGATAGTGTAAATATCGGTATACAGCACTATAGGTTTATATGAAAAATAATGATATGTAAACGAACTATATAGCTATATCTACCATAAACACCACGCCACGTGGTCTTCATTATTACTACAATGTATTAAATGACAAAGAAATCGGTGAACGTAATCATATTTCAATATAAAAAGCGGAATGTTTTTTAGCGGAATTAAAAAAGTGTGGTGTGGCTCTTGTTTATTATTTATATAAGTTTGTGGTTATCAACAATCGACAATTTGAATGCAAAATTATATATTTCTGAGGTACTCATAATTGATACGAGATTAGAACGAGTTTATTCAATTTAGGGAGTTGATGTACAATCGGAATACATAGAAATTTAGTACTTAGTATTAATTAATATTATAATAATACCAAGTGATAACGTTGAAGGGTACCATGTGGTATATAAGGAATGGCATCTCATTCATCGATTTCATAAGAAATAAAAAGTGATTCTTTTACATAAAAAACTTTAAAGATTTTCGAATACAATGAAAATACAAAAATTGGAGGCCTCATCTACTAACTATTTTAGCCGATTATCAGTCCTTTTGCGCATATTTCATCATTTCGTTTTTGCGTTTTTATTCTCCTTGCATCTGGTATAAAAGATATTTTGAACTTTGAACTTATTTGCGTCTTTTTTCTTTATGGTACTCGTATCTATAATTTCTGAAGTGGTTCATTGAGTGGTTACTTTTCATTATTAATCCTTATCCTTGACAAGTAGAACATGCATATATCTATATATATATACATATATATGTATTGTACAATATATACTACTCCCTAATATTGCAGTCTCTTCATGATCATCGTGTAATGCTTAACTTGAGACTGAAGATGGGTTTAATAAAGCAAACGTGTATAAATTATTGTATTTTACATTATGGACATCTTTAATATTGTATGTTCCATTACATACATCTTTAATATGTTGGTATATTATTATGAAATGGAACGATTAATCCATGAATATTTTAGCAGAATCTGTTGTACTTATTATATTTATTATAATTTATGTATATTTATTACAATTTGTAATTAATTCGCCAAATAAGGAAAATGTTAAATGACCAAATATGGAGCACTGGAATTGCATAACTACTCAATCTATATGCATGATCTCAATATCTATTGAGAACCTTAATCTATACATTGTACATAACTTTTATTCTAAATTTGTTCACAATTCTGTCAGCTGATGTACTACTATATATTTAAATATCTTGAGTGGGTTGAGTATTTAAGCTGCGGCTGCTCTTTCTGATTCATTTAAAAATTTTCGTTCATTTAAAGTTCAAGAAGGCAATAAAAATCATCGTTCAACTTTTCATAAGTTACCCGGTTATTCGACTATTTTGTCCGTCTAAAATAACAGAGTCTTTTCATATCCATCCACTTTTTCCTACTTTTGTTCTATAATATCTTTTCTGCTGTGTTTTTATAGAATAATTGTTTATTATGAGGTATTTTTAACTTACTCCGAGTCGTAATAATAGCTCATAGGAAGATTTTCGATGCCTGCGTCGTTGATAGAAACACTTAGATTATATAGAAATATGGATCTCTTTAAACTTCTTTTGTAAGTTTTTTAAATTTTCCACTTGGACTTTTTACCCACTTTTTTGTGAAATTTAACACTAAACTAACTGCTAAAAATTGTTTTTATAAAAATCACAGCCGAAAAAATATAGAATCCGAGCGAACTGCATTACAACTCAAAATTCAGGCGAAGTCCAACAACAACTGAGACTGCAACCCGGGGCTTTGCGTAGATTTCGGACCACAAAATCCCCCTCAAAAAATGTGTTCTATCGCATTAAAATTATGTGTGTTTTTTATGATTTTCCGAATGCAAACAGGTCTAAAAACTAGAAAACGAAAGAAAACAAGAGCACGCGTGGTTTTTGCTGTTGCTGTTGATAGCCAACAAATAGTTTTCACACAAAATTCGACTTCATCATTACTTTTCCCAATTCTCACAATGCTCCAGAATTTAGGAGAACGTATCAAATGCGGTTCTCGGAACTTTGGGGGTGGGGCAGGGGGGTTCGAGGCGGAAAAATGATGGGATGGTTCTAAAACTGTTACAATAGCGACCGAAAGATGTGCGTAGTGCTGATCATTAGCAAAGTTGAAGAGTGAAAATTTTGCTCTTTTCAAAGATCGGAAAATCAATAATTATGCATTCTTTAAATATTGTATTTTTAGGACTCCAACTTTTTTATCGCATTTTTAAGGTACACTGGAAAATTAAGAAAATATACTGTCAAACGAGGCTCAACCGACTCAGAAGGTGGCGCTGATCAAGGATATTCGTATGTAATTTTCTATACTTGAAGGGAAGGACAAACTTAAATTGTAGTATAGTTTATATCACTCTATTGTAGTACTTCAAAGCTCACTCAATACTTCAGGTGTCTCAAAAGAAATCGATATGTGTTTTGCACAATAAATTTAACATTTTTTCACAGTGTATAAGTTTCTTTTGTTCACAACAATGTGTTGCATGCACAATTTAGTTCAGCGACAAGCTAGTGCAACTCTGTTATATATAAATACATACACTATATTTCATAGGTTGTGTTCGACACATCGAGTGTGTCAAGAATCGAAGAAGAGAGAGCGAGAGAAAGAGAGAGACAGGGAGCGGAATTCTTCCTGGTTATCATCATAAGGAAAGAATGAACATGTTTTGCTTGCCTCGCTAGATTCATCTGCTCTCATTCGAGTGATAAGAAATGAGAGGCGAGAATATCCAATATAAAATATATATTACTATAGTCTCTATCTACGAGTATACGCACTTCTATCGTATCTAGTATAATGAATATTTTATTGTTTAGCATGTAATTTCGAAATTTTGCCAAATGTGTGCATGTTGTTTATACACGAGCCGGAAAACAATGAGATTGCATTTTGTGGATAATAAACAATAATTAATACGCGTACAAACAAATATAAACAACACATGAATCATGAATCTATTGTTATAAATTATTGCTATTTTTGATTACTTGCGCGATTTCCGAAAGCATCCGAAAACAATAGAAGTTTTCAAATATTAGTTTAAAATTTTCATCCAAAGAAAAAAAGAAAATCGTTTCCAATTAAAAAAAATTGCTTTCAAAAAACAATTGAGAACCTAATAACTGGGTAAAAAAAACAGAAAATCAACTAAAAGAAACTAATTGAATTGTGAAAATCTCATCGAATGGGTTTTCTTTTAATGTTAATTGAAGAAATTTAGAAACATCGATTTTTGCAGAGCGATAAAAAACAAAATTAAACACGCACATTAAACGTTCGTTCTTCTTTCGCTGTTCGTTGCTCAGAAACAAAACTTATATTCTTCATTTACAAAACAGCATAAACATCAATATCATTTATTATGTATAGTATATGGTGGGCCATCGGCTAGTTTCTTTTTGAAATTTGAGTTTTTTAAACATAGTATAATAGTTTTGAATCTTTATCCTTCCCAAGAAAGGAAAGTCTAGGAGAAAACCAATCACATTTAATGCAATATTTGTTAAGTATTAATTCTTTAAATAAGAATCAATTTTACAAAGAAACCAAGCGATGGCCCAACATACAAAAGTAATATTCTTAACACTCATCGGACAAAAAAAGGCTGTTTTTCGTTTTGGATAAAAAATTCTTATAAATGAATTAATAAATAATTTAGTAAACTAATTAATTGAATTCAAGTCAAAATATTAAAGAACGTGTATTAAGAAAGGATTTAATGAATGAAAAGAAGTATTAAAAAGGAAAACGTAATGGATGAAAAGTCATGTTGTAGACGAAGAACTCCATAAATGCTAATTACCGAATTTCTTTTAACACTTGATCCATAACAAGGTATGCATAAACAATAAGCTAGAGAAAACATCTGTGTTTTATTTTATAAAATGTATTTATATATCGGATAAAATTTAGTTACTGATTGTTTTATTTTGTTGTTTTGTTTTCGATTCATAAAATATCCCCTTTGGTCCTATAAGTGTTAAGTAGAATTTCAGAGTTGCTCGTTTTGAAGTCAAGTAAATGATTTCTTTTTCTTTAATGATTTTAGCAATAAACTGTTAATGTTTCAAGTGTAAAATAACTTATTGCAATACATAAGTTTGCATTACATTAAGCTAATAAACTCAAAAATTGTAGCCACATTTAATAATAATAATAAGAATTTTCAGTCAGCAACAGCTTAGTTAAAATCGTACATAATGTAACCCATTATTAAAATGGGTTTGGGTTTTGAGCAACTAATTGAAACATAATTTATATAAACTTTGCGCAGAGGTTAACAACAATAAAGCGAGCAACAATGTTTCAATTCAAGTTAAATGCTTAAATGCTAGCTGTAGGGGTTGAAATGAACCATTTTTGTTTGATTGTTAATAGTTCACTGCGTTTGTGGACCGTATTTATAGTGCATAGTTTGCGATGTACGGGGTTCAAAACGCAGAGTAGAGAGAAACTCATGGAGAACTCATGGAGAACTCATGTGTTGCTTACTTGCTTTTTTAGCTGCTTTACTGTGATTGTTGCTGTCACTATTTTCGTCGTTACTGCCACTAATTAAATTGTCATCCAGTGAAAAGCTGTCTGGCCAAAGCATGACATATTCACGAATTGGCCAAACTCTGGCGCTGCACTTTAAACAGCCCACTTTACGGGAGAGTTACGCGTTCTCCAAAATGGCCCAATAATGCGACACACATATTCGCGGTATTACAATGTTTTCTTTCTTTTTGCTTCTACTTCTTGTACACTACTACTACTCGTAGTAAAGGAGACACACTTTTCTTCTATATTTTTAACACAACGCTTCAGCGCTTCAGTGCTTCAATGCTTTTCCATGATATTTATGAGGTTTGAAAGCTCACAAATTGCTTGGTTTCTCTCGACTGGTTGGTTGTTAATTAATTAAACACGATATTTTATAGTATTTTATCAAATACCGTGTATAAATATGCACTCCCGGCCCCGGTTTGGTTCGTGTTCGCACAAAATAATTAATCGAGTACGAGGCACAACGACACAAGTTACGCAGGGTCGCCTTCCGCAGGCGAACTTAATACATATGATGTTAAAGCGTCGGAGTAGTGAAAAATCGGAGAAAATTGAAAATGGAAAATTCTATCGACAGCAGAACCGTACGATTTCTATCGATCGAATCGTATTGATTTGTATCGAATGCGTTGCAGCACTTCGTGTCCGTATCTCGAAGCTTTTGTTTTCACCTATTTTTGTTTATTTCTTTTATTTATTTCAGAATAATTGAGCTGTCTGTTGGTCCGTCTGCTTCGTCTGTCTTCTTCTCTATAAATATCTATTTTACTCTACATTTGGTAGATATAAACATACATATAATATGTATGCAAGTATGTGTGTGTGTGTGGGTGTACGCAGAAGAATATACGCTCTCCCTCTCTGCCCCTCGCCGTGTAGCTGTCAGAGTTTCGTACCGTAACGTGTGTCTGCGTGCACTAACCACAGTACTGAAAGGGGTGCTCAGTAACCCATTTGGGATTCGATTTTAGGGGGCAGTGGATATATTAGTATGTATATATTAAGGTTTATATAAAGCTATAGTAATTAAAAACGAATACAAATTCAAGTGTAGATCGAAAGGGCTGTAGAAGTATATAGGAAAATCTTTTACATTGCACATTGCTCACATTAAGTTAAGAAGGAGTAGGAGGGTATCCTTAGTTCGGCAAGGGTGAAGAGGAAGGGTTGAAGTCGAAGGTCTCATAGGTTACTGGCGTCAAATAATATCATGTTACGTTTATTAAATATCTCTCCGGAATGAAACCATTTAATAACCATCTATGCGATAAAATATCTATGGTAATCAAAAAATGTATTCAAAAATTTAATGTATACAAAATTTCTGTTGGTAAATAATGTATGAATAATGAAAATATATCGCTTTATACAGTGATATAAATGTATACAATACTTTACTAAATTATTTATATTACAATAAAGCGATTAGAGAAAAAGTCAGGAAAAACTAAGAAGAAAGAAATTCCGTTAGCAAGAGAGTGTGGGAGAGAGAGGGAGTGAGAGAGAGCCAGACAGGGAAAGAGAGAGAGAGATAGAGAGAGAGAGTGGTAGAGAAAAGGGAAAGAGAGAAGCGAGACTCTAATCTCTAGCCTAAAAACTTCATATTCTGTATTTTTTAATATATGGTAAACTTTGGTGTTTTCTTTTAGGTATTTTTAATGTTATGTTATTATTATTTTTTTTTAACATTTCAGGGTGACTACTGCTGTTCTCGAAACACCGATTGTTTCGCTCCTCATGACGAAATCAACGCAGTAAAGTTTTACAATATAAGTTAGCAACTTATTTAACTAACGTTAGATTAGCAAGAAACTAGCAGTCTTAAAACAATGACTTCACATGTTCTCCATTTAGGTTTTCGTTTACGTCACAACATATTCCACAATTCTTATGCTGCACAAAGACACAGTACCGTATAATAACGGGGTAAATTAACAGGTAGTATAGTAAATACGAGTATATGTCACTCCAAATGAATATGAATGATTTGAATCTTAGTAAGCTTTTCGTAATCTCATAGTTGACTTTAGTTGATAGTCTTTATATTTAATTGTAGCACTTAAAAGTTTAGCATTTTTGTCGCTTTACTGCAGTTGCATGGAAATGAAACACAAACTACACAAGACACAATTCTTTTCCTTCCTTTATTGCACTTAATTGAAATATATTCTCTTTAAATTACTTTTAAATTAATTACATTCTTTAGTATTCGTCTCACTAACTATTCTATTATAAAAACAGGCAATCGAAATGCCTATTTTTTATTTTAAGGAAACTTTGGAACGAGTTTTATTGGCGCGTTTTCATGACAAAAACAGGTCTTCATACTAAAAATTCTTCTTATTTTTAATCCAAAATCCAATCCACTTCCGTAGCGGCGCAGAGTGGATCCCACCCTGTCACCCCCTCCCACGCACGCTCTTATCGTACTTCGCTCCATGAATATTCTGTGCTGCTCTGTGGTACAGCGGTTCACTCATAAACAACACTACCACAAAACAACAAAACAACAAAATAACAATAAAAATATATTGTGTAAAATATATAGTATACACATATGTATGTATTTATGTGTGTATAAGAAAACGCGGTTACTTAAAAAACACGTCCCAACGCTTCGAATGCAGGCTGAAAACTTAATCAGCTGAGTTGCATCGTGTTGGCCACGTGTGTAGGCAGACCGTCCAACGTCACTTGTAGAGGCATCGATAGAAAGTGTGGGGTGAGTTTTCCAAAGAATTGGGAAAGCTTGTCGTTTCCAATAAACGACAAGAAATGCTCGACATCATCCATTGTGTTGACTTGCACAACATTCTGAGGAGGAGACTGCGGCCGATGTATTTAATAGAATAGAATAATGAAGCATTTGCATAGAGTTGCCATGAGTTGGTTGGTTTTTTGCTGAGGTACTCGCATTGAACAATCTTTTTCAGCGATGGAGCTTTTTAGATAATATTCTTATCTAGGAAAACACTATAAATAGTTGTTTAGTGTCTGGATTGCATTATATCGAGACTGTAGTGGCATCAAGATTGGAAAGACGGAGATGCCACTCGGACATCGGGAGTGGTTATCTACACAGACGCCTTCAGGGTGCAGTGTGGTATTTTCTCCTCGAGTTTCAAAACAAATACGATAGTCAACAAGACTTCCGAATTCAACTGGCGTATGTCAAGCTGTGGTATTCGCTATTATGGAGGCCTATAGACTCGCTAACCTCCATATTAATCGTCCCAGAAACCTAATAATGTTCTCGGACTGTCAGGATCGACTACAGAAACGACTCGCCGTCTTGGAGATTTAGGATTCAAGGATCTTCACAGCATAAGCTGGATGATTCTTCGCAGAAAGTCTTCGTTTGCATGGCTCACTGGGCCCATGAGGAATGTCTGCGTTACTAGGTTCTACGATGACTGGATCTACTTTCCTCGAGACATAATCTATAGAAGAAGATATATTTTAAGAAGCTCACCTTTGCTATGATGCCGGAGAACCTGAAGTGTTTATTATGCATTCTCGTACCCTGTGGCAACCCATAATTTAAATGAAGTCTCTCATTATAAACAGCCACTTGATAAATTTTACGCGTGTAAATTTTGTTTTGAAATTTTTTTTACCGTTTCAACGTCGAGACGACACAAAGTGACGCAACCCGTCGCAGCACTGATACACTTGCGTTTCACCCTGATTGTAATCAGGATCAAAGACTGCAGAAATTAGATTGATTATCTTCTGGAAATATTGGAAGAAATGCATCTCTGATTTTACAGCCTCAAACTCGTACACTTGTATGTATACGTGTATGTATGTACGTGTATGTATGCGTATATATTATAGATTTTCACTTTAAGCAATACTTTAAGCTGTCGAACAAAGCAAAATCGAGGAGTATGCTTTGAGCCTGGATATTTTGGTTTTTATATATTTTTGTGGGACTCTTTACTTTACTCTATAATCCTTTTATTTGTAACTTTTCAATGTATTGTAAGTTTGTTGTGTTTTGCACATTTTTAGGTAGACTTTACTATCTAAAAAAGTCAAACATCTGAATTCATGTTAGAAGTTGATCGGAACCATTTTTTAGGAATGGAAAAAGCCGCATCCATTTCATTAACGTATCTAGTAAATGCAAACAAAAGTTCGCTGAGTGAGTGTAGTGAAAGTAGCCTTGTGACCTTTCATCGTAAATAACCACCACCTCCATAAGCTGTAGAAGTTGGTGAAGCTTTATGGCAACAAGTTGAAGTTGCATGCTGAAAGCACTCGAATGAAAACTTGATTTCAGCGGAGCAAATATACACGTAATAAGATTTACTTACCTCAGTTATTGCTTTTATTGTTGTTGTTATTGTTCTTAATTATTGCTGTGGGGGAAAAGCGATAAAAGTGCAATAAAAACAATTTTCTTTATTTACTGCTTTTGTAACTTCAACTACAACAACACTTCGACTCGGCTGGGCAACAGTTGTGGCTGCCGTGTTGCGTGTTAAATAATAATTTTCTGCACTGTTTCATTTGTTGTTGCAGAATTTATGCATCTCCGAAGAAGCACGTTGCTGCTAAAAGCTTTTACTTGAATCAGCAGCGGATTGATTCATTGATGCTAATGTAAAAATATTAATAATTTATAGTAATAAAATCGTAAGTGCTTTATTCTGGATACCTTCCCAGATCCTTGACCCACTTGTAAAGTTGAAGTGAGATATATACTCGTAGTAGTACTGATGATCTATTATAATTCTGTTCTTCTATTATATCATTTGTCCTCCATCACAGAAAAGAGTTGGAAATGGTAGATAACTCAATTTAAAAGGTTTCTATGAGTGGGAAAACTCTTTGCAAGGCGAGTTTGTAATAAATATCTCTAAATTCAATTCGATTCGCTGTCGTCGATTCGACGTCATTTGAGAAGAAAGAAGATCGGTGTGAACGAGGAGCAAAAAAATTATAAAATCGATTTATCTAATGCACTCGATATGATCCACATTCAGTTCTTAGACCAGACTTGATAAGTAATGATAAGGACATCAATAAAAGAGCCTTGAGAGTTGTGGACCGTGAAACCATGTTCTTGGTAAATTGCAATAAAGGGCTTCAATGATTGACCAGCTTAATACACAACTCTTAAAATTAAGAAAAATCTATAAAGCGCTTTAAATTTTAGATAAGGTATCCATGTGATATTATTTATGTGAAACTATTTATTACTGTACAGATCTTTTTAACTCTGTTCGGGTATTCAGTTTTGTAGTTATAGTTGATATTTTTCATTCAGTTATTTTCCAGTGTTTTCGCTTAATCGAGATTTAAGCGGATAGAGAGACAGACTGATGGACGGCGGACGGACAGGACTTTTCTATACCTGCCACGCCCCCTTCTGTGTGTAATATACCCTTTCAGCTTCGGGTGAAGGGTGCAGAAAGGACCCATCGTTTTTTCATATAGATTCCAGTGAAAATGGAATGAACAGAATCCTAGATGCATAAATTCTTCAATCCGTTTTAAGAACAGAATCCTATCGAATCCCGCCAGATTCTGATTGGTTTAATTTTATTGAGTGGAAATTGCAGCTCTACCCATCGCACTCTTCCAACTATGTTAAGTGAAGTTTTTATTAATGCAATTGCCAACACATACACTCACATACACACATCCAAACACACAGACATACAAATATCCGTACTGACCGCTTTAACTGTTTACCCACTGTTCTTTGGCGAAAGCTCGGTGAAGTTCCCCAACTTAGTACAACAACAACATCAACTCGGCTACACAACAAGTGGCACTTTTATATCGCCATCAAAATCACATGAAATCCAATCAATATCAATCCACTCACACATATATGTACATATGTATGTATATACATATACATATGTACATATATCCATGATTGCTTTACTGGAATTTCTTGCAAAAGGCTTCCAGCCAGTGAAGTTTTTAAAGAACTTCTTGAAAACTTGCAACAGATTTTCCACAATTTTAAATTAGAGTTTGGTTATCAAAAGCTACCAAATCGAAGATAATAAAGGTACATATTTGAGTATATATGTAACTGTTTATATACCTGTGTATAATCCTGTGCCGGTTCTTAAACTGTATTTTTATGTCTAATATGACGAATAATATGATGTATTTCCGTTATTAACCCGGATTTTATTCAAAGACTAACCACAATTAAATATTTATTCAAAACTTATTTTAAACTTTAGATCGGGACTCTTTTATTTATAAATCTAACAAACAACACCTAAATTCTTGTATCATCGTTAATTATGCTCATAGTCTTTCAGGCAGCTCTTCTATTCGAGTCTCTTTGACTATATTTGGAGTAGTGGTGTAGAGTAAAGATGTCTATGGCGACTTTACAGACTGCTCTGAGGTAGGAATTCGTCTATTCGAGTGTCTATATTCGGCTTCATTTGAAATAATAGACAACTGAGCATTCATCGCTGTGCAAACGGTTTTTCGTGCGAGGAAAGAATGAAAGAAAGGCTTTGAAAATGTTGTTTCAAAGCGAGCATCGTTTTTCCTCGCCTCAGTTGCTGACCCGTCCCGATCCCTTCCCTTCCCGGCACGACTCCTTTAACGCGTTTGTGTTGGCTTTGAATGAACAGTTCTTGTCTCTCGTTTCTTTCTGATTCTTCTCCAAATTTCTCGCCCATGGCAGCCGTTTCCTTTCGCGTCTTTGTGTGGCTCTCCTCCTGCCGCTGGTTGCAAATGGCGTCGGACGCCATTTCTATACGCCTTTTAGCCATTCTAACGCCGCATGAAGTAGATGTGCGCGTAATTGCAATTTAGTTTTCTTGTTCGTCGCAGCTTCCGGTGCGTTTTTCTAGGCTCTGTTCATCTGCTTTGCAATGCGAGACCGTAAAATATTCCCATCCTCTGAGTGTGGCTCCGTTTTAGATCCCGTCTTGTACAGTGATGGTGCCGGTGCGGCGCAGACTGATTGACTGAAGGACTCGTTAACGGAATGAATGAATGACTGATAAATTAATTGGATTCATGCCCTAAAGCGTTAATGTGTTTATAGGAGTTTTAAAAAGTTGAAAAGCCGAGTTACTCGTACCAAAACATTTGTTTTTATTTGGTATTCAATACACAGCCTTTGTACGGACGACAGACATTTAATCAAATCATCGGTACTCAAAGCGAATAGTGAAGGTGGAAAAAAAACAGCAAACAGACACTTTAGCAGAAGAGAGCGACTTTAATTAAAGCCAAAGTTTAACTTTTATTCTTTTATTGTATCCCAGATCACGGTTTTCATACCCGACCATTTTTTGTGCGAACTAATATTTAAATATACATATATTCATTATACATCTCATATCTCATCAATATGTATTCATCATATTTTCATTAGTGGGAATAGGTATTTTGTTTCCTGTTATCTAGAAATATAATCAAAAGAGTCTTGAATCTCGAAAACTTCAGGACACTTTCGGTGGATCCACTCAGACAGAAGAAACGACCTGTTCAAGCCTCTGATATGCTGACTGTCCATTCCATCAATTTTCCTTTCTTGGAAATGGTCTGTCCTTTAAAAGAACTATCGGGAGAAACCGATGGGCTTCAACTCTCTGATATTCTGACTATCCCACTGATCACTTTATCTTTCTTAAAAAATCTTGTCGCGGATTCAACCAGAAAGGCTTCCAGCCTCCGATACACTGACTGTCGAAGTTGCCTCTCTCGAAGAGTGTCCATGATACCTTTCTAGTTCATCGACAATTCAACCCTCCTCATTATTACAGCGTCTAGATTATAAACGATCATCTAGTGAGGGAAGACGAAAGGGGGCTGGTCCTAGTCCAGTTCTGAGTTTCCAAGAAAAATTAGAAAAGTTCAAGCATCAGATATGAAAACTGAACTATTGACTAAATGAATCTTAGCCGAAATTTAGCACTATAAGAAGCAGTCGAGTGACAGAGTTCACTAGTAATGAAGTTAAATAAGCAAATAGGCAAACTGACATAAAGGTCAGAGGTCACGGAATGTGTTCCTGTTTGAGTGGTAACAATTTATTGTGCCTAGGAAGGGCACAAAAATATTCCTTTCAAAATGAATATTTTTAAATCATGGGTAATTTCAATGTTTGGCTGAAAATCTGATATTTTTAGATGCTGGCTGCATTTGAATCTTTCAGAGCATGAAACCGTACGTGTCTGTATGTAATGTATAGTTGTACATACGTATATACACGTATGTGTTCATTTATGTATGTGTGGAGACAGCGTGCATCGATTATTAGTAATTAAAACAAACTTTGTTGCTGCGTTTCTTGCTTATACTCGCATTTATGCCGGTGTTTTTGGCTTAAATACATATATTTTTGGTTTAGGTGGCAGCATAATATATATAATTATTTTTGTTGTTGTGTATTTTGGAGTTTAAATTGCTTTTAATACAAAACCAGATCGATATAGAAAGTATTTATTACCTATCATAGACACATATACACTACCGGCCAAAAGTTTCGAAGCACCACTCCTGTTCATAGAAAATCGTGTGGCATTTCTATATTATTGTATAAATTTTGATTTTTTCTTTTTTAATAGGATGGTTGTAAAGTGATAACTGTAATATGGAACCCAAAACGGGTTTACGGCGTTCATTGTTTAATTGCATGCTCAAACAATGCACTAAGTCAAGAAATTGGATTTTTTTGTTTATTGCACTTGCCATACAAAATCGAGAAAAAGAATTATAAAAAACCTTTTTCAGGTACTCAGGGTAATTTTTTTTATGGGGTAATTACTAAGGGTAATTATGAATAATTATTACCATCCATTTTTTACCCTGGGTCATGTATACACGTACAATTAAACTTTTTATTTTTATAAGCTTTGGATAACTATTGTTAAGATTTGTGGAAATTTCAAGGGTGCTTCGAAACTTTTGGCCGGTAGTGTACATACATACATTTTACACATATAAATATATTTTAGCTAAAATATAATCAAAGAGTATATATATTTACTAGAAATAATCCTAACATAGCTATACGAATTATACCAATTTATATGTATGTACTTGAAACTAATTGAACCAAGGATAAAATTTAACAACTCTAGACTATACAGAATCCCGAGAAATCCTGCGTCCAAGGGATATACGAGTATAGAACCATGCTTGAAAACGCCTCGACATCCCGAAATTCTAAAAAATCCATGAATAGTTTTAAACGAATTAATTCAAAAATTTCATTTGGCATCGAACGAAACTCAAATCAAATTGAAATGTTTTACACGTGTTTCGAGTGTTTTTGCACGTGACCGGGTCCTGTTTTTCACACATGGAACTCGTACCCGTAACTTAAAATAAAAATGCATCTGAATGCTCGTTTGGAATTGATTTAGAGTTCCAGCGAAGGCAGCCTTTTTCGCGAGTGGACATTTTTATCATCATTGCTAAAACATTGCATAGAAACCCGTTCTTTATACATATTTGTAAAAAATAGTCTTTCAATGTATGTGTTTATTTACTGAAGTGGAGTGAATTGGGTGGAATTTTCAATAACCTTCCGGTGAGAGCCGGATGAGCCTTTGTAAAACAAAAAGAAAGAATAAAAAAAAAAAAGAAAAAATCCCATTCAAAAAATTATAAAGTCAAATCCATGGAAGCGAATTTAACGAAGAATTTGTTGTCTTCAGTGGTGCGTGTGCAATAAACTGGGTTGCTAGAATGGGACGGACATTTGTGGACTTTTTTGGGGTTAATTTTTTATGTTGCATAGTGTTGTCCACTTTTCCTTAAAAGTAGAATGATCCAGGAAAAAATAGACTTAACGTGGTTACCTTAATCCCAATCTTTCAAAACGTGTTAAGTGCGACATGGGAAAATGGCAATCGATGTGAAATAGAAATAGAAAAATCTCTGGACCTTTAAAAACTAAGAACAACAGACTGTTATTAAAACTTATACCCGTACAAGTGATTCATAATCAGTAAAGTTTTCTATTTTCATAAAATATTATTCATTAAATGTTACCTCGACCTTAAGTATGAAAAAAAACTACTAAATCAAATAAACTATCAATGTTTTGGCTTTCAACTGATGCATTTTTAATAATAGAACAACACGAAAAGTACCACATATGCATGTATAATACATACTTTCTCTCTCCCGCTCTCCCCTGTGTTTCCATCATGGCCAACACCCCAAACGGAAAAGTATTTTGGAACGTTTTGAAGCGTTAGCAACAACAAAACTACACCTTAAGTTTTCCAAGCCAAAATACGACTACGAAATGTAAATAAATAGAAAAACACGACAATTATTATACTTGCTTCTAAATTTAGACGCCGGCCTCACTCTCGCCAGCGACGAAAAACTCTTCTGAGTGCATCGCCAACCGAATGGCGATTGCGTTGGATATACAAACAGCTCGTTGATCGTTGATCGTTGATCTCACCACCGCTAGCAATCTTCAGGCGAGGCAGCGAAGAGACTTTTGCTCTTTCGTTTGGAACTTTCGATTGAAAATAAAAATGTTAGACAAGTAAAAATATGTTCTGCTTTTGTTAAAAATAAAACCGAGTACGTATGTAAAACAACAACGACAACAGAGACTTTGGCGTCTTTCTATGGAAGATCCGCAGTATATCCGAAGAGACGCAGAAGAGGTGGGGTCTGTGAAGGTGCCTGTTCGGGAACGGGCACATTTTGTCAGTTCAGTTGGTGAGCGTGCGTCGACGAGTACTGAACAGGAAGATCTCAAGTCTAAAAAATAAAGATTTCACTTTTTTTTATTTGATATAATTATTTGATATCATTTCGCCATTTCGCCGTTATTCTATAAACGGAGACCGAAATAGAACTCACTGAACTTTAGACGGAGTAGATAACGGAAAACAAAATGGCCGATATTCCCGAAGCTGTGAAGAAGTGCGCAGCCATGTTGAAGGGTACGAAGAGCGACACCGAGAAGTTCGCTGCCCTCTTCATGGTTACGAAACTGGTGAAGGGCAAGGATTGTACGCCGGCCGCGAAAAAGCTTCTGTTCGAAGCCATCGGATTCGGGTTTCTCAAGAAGCTGCTGAGTTCGTCGGATCTGCCGAACGACTGTCCTCCGTTGGTGTACAAAAGTGTGGCACTCTCAATATTGACGTGCTTCTGCCGGGAGGAGGAGTTGGCCACCCACAAGGACATGATCGGCGCCATACCCACTCTGCTCGAGATTGTCGAACAGGCGGACGACGACGACTACGATGACAATCTGATTGTGGTCAGTGAGGCCTACAGCTGTCTGAAGAGCATCGCCTCCTACGAGCCTGGACAGAATGCTCTGCTGGCCACTAGCGCCATTCCAAAGATGTCGCAGATCTACTCGGCGCAGAGCTTCCAAACCGACGAAGCTTTGCACTTGATCGTCATGTTGGTCACCAAGTTCGGCTCCGTCTCATGGACCGACGACCCGAAGCCGTTCCATGCGCTACTCCAGCGCATCGCTTTGGACATGGAGACCGACCACAGCGAGCGAAAGTACGAATTGTGCAGGATTCTGTCGTCCATACTGATCACGTGTCGCCGAGATGTTATTGTGAACTCCTTGGAGGGTGAGATTTGGCCAGAGAGCGTCTTTAAGGGCTGCAGCGATATTCTGAAGAGCAAGATCGGGCCGAAGCAGCGCGAGCCGACGTTGAACCTGATTGCCACCACGCTGCAGGTGCTCGGAATTCAGTGGGCCTTCATAGACGACCAGAAGCAGTTCTTCCTCCTGCTGCTCCAGTTGGCTGCCATTGAAGTGCGCATGCAGATGGACGAGAAGAAGCTGGAGACAACGTTCAAGAACGCGGACCTCATCACCTGCTGCTTCGTCATCTTGGAGATGTGCATTGAGCACATGGCTGGCGACCAGGTCGACATGGAGCCCAAGGAGAAGCAAACCACATACAGCGCTCTGAAAGGCGCCTTCAATCAGGTGTTGGCTGTGCTGACGCGCGTCTCCAACGACAAGATGAAGGACAGCACGAATCCGCGCGACAAAGCGTTTGTTTGCGCGATGGTGCGCATCCTGTCGGCTTGGTTGGCGCAGGAGACTACCGCGATGCGTCCGGCGATTTACAAGATCCTACCCTACATGTTTAAGGTGGCCAACGAGACGTTCCACGAACTGAAGGCCTGGCGGAATGGCAGCCGCGACGGCGAAGCACCTGTCGACATACTGCGCGTCATGCTGCCTGCACTGTGCCATCTGGCCGTCGAGGATGATGCACGCAAAGTGTTCTTCTCCACCAAGCAGGACGAAGTCAT
The DNA here is from genome assembly GCA_949629155.1 of Myopa testacea. Classification (NCBI taxonomy): domain Eukaryota; kingdom Metazoa; phylum Arthropoda; class Insecta; order Diptera; family Conopidae; genus Myopa; species Myopa testacea. The sequence continues at coordinate 56,137,119 of OX451345.1, read as the reverse complement.
GTTGGAACAGATCGAGTTCTACTTCACCATAGCGCACTACAAGCGTCCGCCAATTCCTCGAGCTGAGCGCTTGAAACGCATGAACGAGCCGGATCCGGTGCCAACAGCCCAGCAGATGGCGGAGATGAAGGAGGCGCGCACCTCGATCATAGCGCTGTGCAACATCTTAATGAATCTGACCGTCCTGGAGCCCAAGCTGGCCGAGGATGCACCACTGTTCGCCAATCTGATGAAGTTCGTCGTTGAGAATTTGCCCGAACTGAAGGACACCCCCGACAACCTCGTGATGCACGGTCACCTGGCTGTGCTCGGCCTCCTGCTGCTCAAGCAGCAATCCAGGAAGGTCAAACAGAACGACTTCTCCATCTGCCGCTACATCCAGGCCACCATTCGTTTCCTCTGGGATGCGTACAACATCGACGAGTCCAACGACCCCACCGCTCTCGTCGTGTCCATAGCTTACAAGGAGCACTGGATGGAAATCACCGAGTTGTGGTTCCTCGGCATGCAAACCATGTGCGGCGTCTTGCCACTCGTGCCGTGGATCTCAGAGTTCACCATCGAGTCCGGCTGGGCCGAGGGCATCGTACAGACCTTGAAGAAGGTCAAGATTGGCACGTTGCCGCCGAACGTGAAGTCGGCATACGAGGACTTGCTCTCGCAGCTGGTCGAAGTGAATTCCACCGTCGTGGCTGTGCTGAAGAAGGCCGACGCACTGCGCGTGTGTCGCAACCACAGAATGATGGACTTGGGCAAGAAACTCTTCGGCGACTAAACGCACGTGGAGTGCGGCATGAAATCACCGAATCAATTTTACGTAGAATAGATTTTGAGTGAGTTTTTTATCTTTGCTACGGAAATCTTTTAGGTTAAGCAACTTAAATATAAAAGTATAAAAATAAATACATGTAAAAGCATGTATAAATAAATTATAAACATGTAAAAACATTTTAATTCTGTGACAGTTAATTTTTCTAAAGATTTATATACAATTCGAATATTTTTAATAAATTAACATTAATATTTCTTGGAAACGAGTGTTTTTGGTTTTGGTTTTTACTGCCAAATCATATGCTATATAATAAATTTTCTTTTTTTTTTTTGACTAATCTAAAAAAAGAGTGCCCACAAATTCCGCAGTTTAGAAGCAGATTCGATTATTCGAAAACGAATAACATTATTATCAGTATTTATATTCATGTATGTCATTCTCATTTAATGATTCGTGTACAATATTATATTTGTATAAAAATTTGTCAAATACGTAAAACATAGCAACGCCTACAGGATCCGAGAGCAGCTGTCCTCGTTTTTGGCGAAATTAAAAATGATGGTATATTTGTATATTATATCGTATATACGAACTTGTATCGTTAACGTGTACGTTCACACTTTAATGATATAATTTTTAAAAATATCTTTTGACCATTCGTTTATTTATTTTGACCATTCAAGTGTTCAAGTTTACTAAATACACAAGAATACTTCCGTTTATTATAGACGGCGACATATAGTAAAATGCGAATATAAACTAAACATCAATCCTTGTGATGTGTCCATTATTTTATCATTCAGATTTCTAAATGAGATGTCCAAAAAATGTTTCATGGCAAAAAATTAGTCAAAAGTATTTACAACAAACGACAGCAGCTTTGTTTATATTAGAAAGTGCTTCGTTTTCTAAAATCAACAAAGAGCTATTCAGCTACTCATGCTTATTGCTCTCTCCTTCACAGTTAAACAACTCATTATTCACACATACATATGTATGTACATATATACAAATACGTACGTATGTCTATCTATAAAATCACTCCATTTTTCTAATGCATCGCTTTTAAGGGTAAATATTTGTAATATTATACATTTGTAAATATTGTCATACATACATTGCACTGTATTTGTAATATTATCATGCATACCCTTAAATATGATATTTTTAAATATGATTCCTAAAGTGATATTCCCCATCAATCAATGAATCTCATTTTATAACATCTTAAGTATAAAACTTGAATCAAATGTGAGCTTTTCAATGTAAATGTACACAATCAGATTTAGCAAATATTCTCAACTGTTTTCGATTCCATTTTCAATCACAGACAACTTTCTTAACTCTTATATTTACGTACATATATTTTCATCTTTCTCTCTGTCTCTGTATCTGTCTCTCTCTTCCTTAGGAAATCTTCTAGAATAAAAATTATTCTGATATTTCGCACGTACACTTTACATCCAATTGCCAATTTCATATAATTTTCCACGTAGCCTGAAATTTCTGAAACGTTTTCAAACCCTTTGATGGCTTTTATGGTACGAACTTGAAGATATTTTATAGCCACAAAAAGCCATTGAAATCGTTGACAACCAAAGCTGTCAAAGCAGTTTTATAGCCATTTCTTGTCGATTTCGTATTTATTATGCAAATCACAGGAGTTTTTGTTTCAACAGAAGGGTTAAAATTGAGCAATGCTAGCATCGAAGAAGACCCAGTAACGTAGGGATGAGTACTCGTATGTGGATACATACTACTTGTGTCCATACATACACGTAACTGTTTAAAATGTAAAGGAAGAGGAAGAATAGAAAGAACATTCGAAATATTCATTTATTATAATAAAAAATGTTCAAAAAATATTTAATAGAAAACCTATTTTTAAAGACGTATAGATGTGAGTTATGCTTTTTAAAGAACAGAAGCGTTTTCATGAAGAAAAGTGGATTTAATATATTGGATTTAAACAACAACTGAGGCTGGATACGTTTACGAATATGTAGTTTTATACCATGCATTAAAAACGAAAGGTTCGATTAAGTTGTTCCTTCCTTCTAAAGGTTCCCAGACGACATATCTTTCATGAGAGGTCACGAGGATTCACGGTATATCAAATTCGACCAGGCCGTAGAGTGCACTCTTTTTGGTCCTTTGTACAAGTACATTCATTTAGGTACAACTCATTAGGTGCGGTAAAACAAAAGTACCACTAAAAGTCGAACTCCAAAAGTCTTGTTTTTCCAAAGTTATGTGCATGACTCCTTCCCAATTGTTTAAAGTTGAAGTAAGATCGGTAATAAAACTGACGATATACCGCTTTATCTTCTCTTCTTATTCTACCCTCAACCTTGAGCAGTATTCATAGAAAATATAATTAAAAATATTGTCTTTGGTATACTTAAATTAGGCTCTTGTGCTCCGGTTAAAGGACAGAATGGAAATCATAATAATAACGCTGCGGATGAGGGCGTGCTTACGTTTTTAATTAATTAATATTTCCACGTCTTACTATTAGTCTTCTTTATCATTCTTTGCCATTCTTTATGCTACGACAGAAAGACGCCTTTCTGCTCCTCCAGGCGACAAGATTCCCAACCATTCGTTGTTTTTGGTGTTGTACGAATATTTAAAGTATTTTCCGCTCTAGCAAACTAATGAATTAGTATTAATTTTTATAGTGAATTTAATTAATTCGACTAGAAAAGTGAAAAGTCAAAGGAATTCAAGGATACTTTTCGCAAAAGCTAAAGGAAAGTAGTTTAAAGATTAGAGAGAAAGACAGAGAGAGAGAGAGAGAGAGCGAGAGAGACAGACATAGAGATATTAGGTTTAAGCAGAGTAGAGTTTAAAGCATTGAATATTAGACAAAATGTATGTTCTTTGGAACGTCTTCTAAATTCTGTGGTACATTCGGCTTAATTACGTCATTAGAACGAATTTTCATCCCGTTACTCATTCAACCCCATTCTCGGAAGTCTTAAATAAAATTGGTTAATGAACATGAAAGCTGCCAAGTTAATGATTTATGCCAATTTCAGTGTTTTAACTTTCGTCCATAATTTACACAACACCTCCGTCTTCGGGAGTACTTATTTAGTCCCTTTTTGATTTCACGGTCACGACTGTGGGCGGTGTGGGCGGTTTTCTTATGCAACCAACTACTACATTGTCCACGTCTTACTTTTGTTGAGAATTTGATGGGTTTTTATGCGGGGAATAACCGTAAGTTATTTTATTGCTAATGGTGATTCTTTGAGCCCTTGGACAACATTTTTCATTCACAGCGTCTGTATCTGGTCCGACCCGGCCATCGATTGTGGTTTGTTTTTTTTCTGCTTTAGTATTTCCATATTTTTCTATGCTAGTTACATACATTAACTTTTGGCAGAAAGGGTTTTTGGTTTCCTATTCGTAGATACTGTCTTTATTGTACATATTTAATGTATAAATGTACGTATAAAAAGTTGATATAATACTATATATACGTTTGGATTATTTATGTATTATATATAAAAAGAACCTAACTTGAGGTAGACAGACAGACAGACAGACAGACAGACTTGCAGAGTATCTTAAGGACAGTTTGAAAGAAGTTTTGTGGCAGAAAAAGTGAAGAGAATAATGACTAAACATTAATTAAGTTTTGTGACTGAAAGAACTCATTAAAGCTTAGAAGTTCTTTTAAATAATTCGTGTCCTACAGCAGCATATCGATCTTTGAGTGTTTGTCTTTGGTATTCGTTTTTATATTCATGATAAGTTGAATTTTACGTATTTAGATTTACATGTTCGATACTTCCAGCCTTTGGTTTTTCTTCAGTGAATCTTCGAATCTTTAATATGAAACAAATACTTATAATTTATAATACTTGTTACTACTTTAAATAAATAAATATAAATATATTTTATAATATAATAACTATAAAAATATTTCTATATGAGAGTGTATTAATGGAATGCTTTTACAAATTTTCCATTGAATTTTTAAGCCTAAAAGTATGCAATGAAAAATATTGCAAAAGCTCAAAACGTAAAATGAAATGAACAAAAGATATGAAATGAACAACAGAAATGAAATGAACAAAATAAAAGAATTTAACCTACACATTTGCATACATATTACATATTTTTTATATATTTTTTTAACCCCAAGGATGAATATTGATGAATAAAATGTTGTAATCCGTTGTAAAGTTGTACTGCGAAAGGGACCAACAATCATTCCGTTTGCGTGGTTTTTGTAAAGGAAGTCGTTTTTGCACTGTTTAAATTAAAAAACACGCGCGTTTTACAACAACAACTGGAATGCCATCCTTTTATTTATTTATTTGTTATCTTTTCAGCATTTCAAAGGGATATAAAAATGCTCACCGATCAAATGAAAATCTGTTTAAGTTTCTGAATGTTCTTCATACAAATAAAGCATTTCTAAAGGGTTTTTGCAGGTGTTCTTAGATGTGTTATAAGAAAGCTGATGACGGTCGGAAGGGCGGGGTGGGGTTGGTTAGGGGAGTAGAAGGGTTAGTTTTAATGAATTTAATATTTTCTTTAATCTAAAGGGTTTTTGCAGGTGTTCTTAGATGTGTTATAAGAAAGCTGATGACGGTCGGAAGGGCGGGGTGGGGTTGGTTAGGGGAGTAGAAGGGTTAGTTTTAATGAATTTAATATTTTAATATTAATTTTAATACATTTCTACAGAACAAAATGTAAGAACTTTCTTTAAACTTTTTAATTTCAATCGTTTTCGTGTGCTTTTTTGTTCTGCATTCTTTTTGCTTCCAAGATCTGCTATGAATACAAAAACAAAAACATTCACACAACTCAGATGCTTAAATTTATGTGGGCGAAAGCAGTTCGTCAGCATACAAAATGTCTCCACTGTTCATAGTTTTGTTTATGTTGTCAACTAAGTAAAGTTAAAGCAGAGACAAATAATTGTCATTTGTCTGTGGTTGAAGTTAGGCAATAAAGTTGAGTTTCATGAATCTTTAAAAGTAAGTAAAGCAAAGATTACAGAATCAGTGAAATTGTATATATGTACATCTATGGATGTATGCATGTACATATGTATAAATGTATGTATACATGTAATAAACTTGAATTCTATCTTCTAAATAAAGTGACTGTAAAGGGCACATTTTCACATGTCGATTTAATTTGCGTTCTTCACAAACTTCAATTACGAAAAAGTTGACTTTCTCGTTCGTTTTATGTTTCATGTATCAACTTTAATAGAATTGCTGTTGGTGCAGTTAGTGTTACTGTTACTCTTACTGTATGAATAACGTTAAAAGCTAACATGTTATTAAAGTGACTTAATTGAAACGGTTTAACTTCCGTAAAAGTTTTAATTGTTGTTTCAGTTACCAAAATGAAGCAGTTGCGAAAGAAGCACCACCAAAGAAAACTCTTAATTTGTCACATAATATGACAATTATAAAATATTGTATAACAATAATAAGTATAATAATGGTAACAACAATAATAAGTATTAATAATAAGTATAATAATAATAATAATTATATATAATAATAATATCGTCGATTAACTGAATCTTTTGTTTAAACAAATTTCTTGTAAATATAATAATTGAAATCATATAGAATAATATTTTCCTACATTCAAACCTTAAACATAATATATCCATATATATATGTATGACATACATACATTGTATGTATATGTAAATATATACATTTACCTTAAAAAAAGCTTATTTCGGAAGAAACAGAAGTAGAAGAAGAATAAGCATAGAAGAATAATCAGAGAAGAAAAAGCATAAAAAGAAACAGAAGCTTTCTTTCTATTTTCGTTGCAGTTTCAAAAGTATTGTGTTCTAAAAGCTTTTCTTCGCTTTTGGAATTATGTACTAAAAAAAGCTTTCCTCGGAGACTAAAAAAAGCTTTAGTTAAATTTGAGTGACCAGGTGACAGAATTTTCATGTCTATCCTTTTCATTTAGATTAATATTAGTTTTATTGGTCGAAATTTCAACCACTACCGAACCCAGTCTACTTGAATAGATCACTGTTCAGAGCTGGGATACAGAAGGAGTTGAGACCTGAATGCAGTTCTACTTCTGATTACACGTGATCATTCACATTTCTAGAGCTGAGAAACACTCACATTAAATTAAAGTGCTTATCATTGTTGGACCATGAATAAGGCGAACTATGTTATTATACGTAATATTCACCTTATTCTCTGAAAAACAATCCATGTCTCAAGAAATGTTACTCCCATAAAGAAAAAGAGGCAAAATCAATTTCAAGGAAGTCTTAGAAAGCATCAATTTAATATTTATTTGTAGAACGATTTTAATTATTGTATTTAAAGTTTTCATTCGTTTATTTATTTATTCGTTTATTTTTTTTTTATTAATATATTATTCGGACATTCATTTTAGATTTCAAATTTTTGCCGTAATTCGTTTATCTTTACTTCGTTTTACATTTTTGACATATTTTCTGTACATTTCTTGTTATCTTAATTTTTGTAATTAATCACTATGATTAGATTGTTCGGAGCAGTCATCATAGCAATATTCATCATCATCATCATCATCATTGTCATCATCATTGTCACCGTCTTCTCATACCTAACAATGAAGTTAATGCAAAACTAAGAATAAATGTCGGAATATGTTGGAGTGTGTTTTTTATGCGTATTTATTTGTATGAATGAGTTATGTGAGTGTCAGAAACACTTCACTACAGACAAGAAGCGTGTACGCAACGACATTCGTGCCCAAAACACCCACACACACCCACACCCACACACACACACACCACAAACACAAACACCACAAACACAAACACTGACTAATGAGTCCGTCGTCTGGCCGAAACCTCCAGTTAACACGTTGAGTACCTCGTCAAGGATGCTGAATGCGAGCAACGGTTTTAATGGCACGTCATGTACACAAATGATTTCAGCAGGTCACGTCAGTCAGTCATATCAAATCGTAGCACAGATACAGATAATAATGACATGACCTGCGACAAATGGTATATTAAATTGAAGGATACACTATGCACTAAAGAAGTATGTTGAAGTGAAAATAATTTGATATTAGATCGATAATTTGATACAGATATGTATGTATGGTATATACACATGTACATATGTATGTAGGTATGTAGTATAAGTTAAATATGCTAATATAAAGACATGTATATAAAGTTATATACGAGTAATGTAAAGATACTTGGCATTACTCGTTGTTGTTGTTGTCGACATGATAAAGCGACATATCATAGTAAGTTTTCCTCACTCTCTCTCTCTTTCTCTCCCACTCTCTCTCTCTCTCTCTCTATCTCTGCTACATTCTCTTCTCTCTTCATTAAGTAATAATTTAAGTTGTTTCAACTTTGAACCACGACACTTAAATGGAAAACCCGTTAAAATATCAACGGAAGCTTTTCGAATTTTGAATACCGGCCCTCTTAAAATGAATCGCAACACCCCTTTTCGAATTGGTGCCATAAACAAGGTGCTTAAATTGCTTCGACATCGGCAGCCAAGTCATATGTCAAAATAATCAATTTCAATCTGGAGCGCGCCCCACACCGAATGCACACACACACACACACACACGCAACTGACATGACATCGTCACACCGCCACCCACGCCCCGTCTATGCGACACCAGAGGCAAATATTTGCCACTGATACAATGCGAGGAGCAATCAACAATATATTGTGTGGAATGAGCAGAATAAAGCTCTGCAGCTCGGCGAACTTGTGACGAGCTGCGATGAGATCAAAGTTGAAACATTGAAATTTATTACACGCGAATTTCGCAAAATGCGATATCAGCGGGGCCAAGTTAGCGGTAAACGTATCCGCCACAACCACGCATCCGACTTCATGGTATACTGTCATGGTGAAGAGTCTTCTGCATTGATTCATTTCTGGAACAAATACAGACACACATAAACACATAAATACACACTTCACACTTGAATGAATCAGGCTATTCAACTTTCACTATTATTTATAACTATTGTGGTTATAAAACATGTCATGTTTGAGCGGAGTTTTCGATCCGATGGAGAGAAGATGGGTGGAAGATGGGTCCGTATACCAGCAGTCGGGCGGTAGCAGGAAGGGAGTTTAATTTCTAAATCCTGGTAATATAATGCAATTTACAGTGATTATCTAATGAATGATTATCATAAATTGTCTTATGCAGCAAGTGCGGTTGTATAAAGGACATTCAATGATACAAAACAATTGTGAGTCATGTGAATTAAAAGGAATTCGAATGAGTTTAGAGACTTATGATAATAGTACGGAATCGGAGTAAAGGGAGGGGCGAAAAGGGTTGAGCATAAAGGAAAGTATGGCAGATCAAAAACAGTTCGGTCGAACGAAAACATTGATGCTGTTCGTGAAAGTGCTGCTAATGACCCATCAACTTCGATTCCACGTCGTTCTCAAGAATTGAGAATTTGTATGAGGATGTGCATTTGCATGCTTTCAAAATTCAATTAGCACAACAATTGAAAGAACGTGTCCAACGTGCAGTGCAGAATTTTCGCTGAACATCGTTCAATTGATGCATTATTTTCACACAACGACACCTTCAGCGATGAAGCTCACTTCATGAACACGTAAATAAGCAAAATTTTCACATGTGGCAGGATGTGCCAAGATCCAAGAACCTGTAAATAAAAATCAATTTAACCCACAGAAGTTAATGTTTCCTGTCAATTTTGCAGACGAAGATGCAATTACAGTGAATGGTGCACGTTATAATAAAATTATTTTTAATTATTTATGGTGGAATCACATAAGCAATGTTTATTTTCAACAAGACGCCACACACATCGCTTGATATAATTACAAAGAGTATGTCTTTTATTTAAAAAACCTTCGTGTAGTCTCTTTTGGATAACCATTTATGTGCATTTAATGTAACTTATAGATAAATAGATCTTATATGTACATTTGCGCTAATGTAAATCAGTTTCAAATTATCTTTTCCAAGGACTCAATTTGTCTAACTTAAATAAATTAAATTTAAATAATTTAAATTAAATTGAATTATAATTTTTTTTCAACTCATGGTCTGGGAATAGACTAACCTATTTAGGCAACGGAACTGAACTTAACGTAATTCCTTATTTCATTTATACGATATTTAGTTAAGTCCTTTAAAAGTCTTCTATTTATAAATATAAATATTGTAAATCGAGCCAGTCGAAATGTGTTTCCTTTCGTTATTTGAACGAAAAATCATTATATTGTAATAATATAATAAAGTATTGTAAAATATTACTTACCGCATTCGGTTCGTTCACAACAGATTAAAGTTCATCCTCGTATCTATACAACCACTTTAACCATAACACTTTCACTTTCTCGATGGCTTTCTTGTGTTTTCGGTCCCAGATGACCTCGTTAATGGTCTATTGTGGTTTCTGGGCAGCCTCAACACATATGCATGTATGTACATATGTGTGAACGCTTGTGCCGAGCCAACTTGTTTACGGGTAGGTTTCGGTTATGTGAAATCCGTTGCTTACTTTTACAATCGTTTTTTGTGTCTTATTTGACTAAAAAAGACACAAACTACTTAAATTAGACTTTATGTATAACTTTCCTCCACCCCCTTTGAACTTCTTTATCTTCATATAGATTGAAAATCCATGGACCATGAATGACCTTCCTTGAATATCACTGTGCGCTTAAAGTGAACCTTTGCGGGGTACCTTTCTAGGGTACATTTCTAGACCATTCTACAACATGAACCGCCGCTGAATCACTTTTATGCATCCACTGAATATTAAGCACGAGGTTGTGGTTTTTTAGGGTTGGAATTATGTGAGTTTATCAAGTTTGCTTTATTTATTTGTTTTTATATTTACTTTTGTTTTTTACAGCTTTTTACACTATTTTCTGGATTGTATTTTTTTCCTTTATAGTGTCAAGATTCTACTCTTTGGAAAAAAGTAATCAACTTAAATAAGTATGGAATTTAGTAGAGAATTTCATGTGTATAAATGCAGTATTTTAAAGTGCAATTTTCGAGGAATTTAATGAGTACTCTTCAAAGAAGAAAATGTATTTTAAAGTGCAATTTTCGAGGAATTTAATGAGTACTCTTCAAAGAAGAAAATGTATTCACTTAATTGGAATATACGATAAATAATCTTTATAATAATCATGCAAAGTGTAAGCTTTATAACAATCTCACTTCAGGCATATTTATACAATTTTATTTCTCATCAACGGCTACGCCTTTACAATTTATAGTTGGTTTATTAAAGATTGTGTGAAAGCATGTGTCATCAAATCTGTGATGAAGTGTTTCAACGGATTCAAAGTGATCAGCACAGAATAAAGAGTCAAAATAAATAAATCAAAATCAGAAAGGCCCGAAGCTACGTAAGTACAAGACCCGAAAATCAGATATTTTATTTCCTCATTTCAAGTTTAGAGAGTTTCTCACCGCATTTTATTACTAGGAGTTCTGTGGTCCTTCAGGTAACTTTAATAGAGTCAGATAAAGCAAAGTAATAACAAAATTTTTGGTTTGACGGCAAGTTTTCACTGCAAACAGTGTCGAAAAATTCAATATGCGTTTCCTTAGTCTTTTATAAGGTGCACTACTGTCTGCAGCCCAAAGTCTGTAATCAGATCACGCTAACAAGAACGATGAGCATCGAACGATTTGCTTTGTTTAACGGCTTTAACAAACCTTCTTGTGAAGTCCAACAGAACAAAAAGCCTCAGCGGCAGGGCATCATTGTTACCGTTGACCGATTCATATCATCGGTTAGTACACTGCTCCGTGCAGCAGCCTTGCTGAGGCTCCGCAATTATTAACCACCCACCATTTAATGGGCGGTAAGTAATGAGGTTGAGTATTCATCGTTTGTTCCACCGACGATAGTCGAGGATGACTTTGATTTCGTTGTCACAGCTGCTGGTGATGCTATTGCAACGAGCTCCAGTTCGCTTCACTGACAGCTGTTCGTGTGGCACGATGAGGATGAAATGGCTGTCCTCGCGCTACGGTCTACGACGCTACCGCGTCCGATGATTTGATTTATGCCGGGAGTCACGTTTTGCACACTTTTCCTTGCCCGATTCCGATGTCTGAGCGGTTTGGAGTCCCCCTCCCCCCTTTTAATGCAGCGAGAATCGGGTTGTATGCTACTATGTCTATGTCTATGGGCTATAAGGGTTTCGTGTTGCACAACAAACTCATGTCAATGCGTATGCAACTTCGGCTGCTCGAGGCTGCTGTCAGTCACTCACTTCAGCCGTTCCGTAGTTCACTTTAAGAGGATTTCGTCGATGGTTTATCGTTCGTTGTTTCGCTATTTAGGACAGAGTTATACACACATACAAAGTAAGAAAGACACACGTACATACATATATACATATGTACACCACACGGCCATCAACTTTATATAAGGTCAGCACTTTTGTCACCAAGTTACATGGGACAGTGATGCTTGAGTATGGGAAGGGAAGGGAAGAGAAGGGAAATGCATGAAGTGTTGCCGAGGATGGAAGCTTTATGGCGACAAATGGCTGAAATCGTGATGGTAGACACTTCAGCGCTAAGAATAGACTTTGACAACAGCAAAAAGAAGAAATCCGTGTTTTAATGTCCTTTCATGATTTTCAATAGTTTTAGTTTTTCACTCGGCGTTAAAGAAAATGGTTTGCATTTGTTTAATATAGTTCGAGGATTTTTTTATAGTGCAAACCAACAGCAACCAGCACAATATCAAGATCAAATATAAAACAAGTAACAAAACACTCCGATTACTTTTAAAGTCTTGCGGCTTCGCACCTTTCGCACGGTTCAAGAGACCCGTCTCGAAATTGTTGCCGTCTGTTGCCGTTTATTTGCAACTTGGAAACTTTTAGCTGCGTTCGAGCCTTTTAACCGGTTGCTACTTTTTGCTGCCTTTCTGTAAAATTTCTTCGATTTTGAACGAAGCGAGAAAACCACGACGAAGAGCAAAAACTGGAAAAAGCTAACGCGACTTTTAGGATACATTGCGTTTATGGAGGCGGTTAAATGTGGTTGTAATTGTTGGCAAATTCAAGAAAGAGCACAAAGAAAATTAAGCTGCCAATAATAAAGTTTGTCCCTCCGTTTGTAACGGAGAGAAGGAGGTGCCTGTACCATAGTAGCAAAGTGAAGGTATCCATGTATAATTATATTATCATTGTTAAGTACCCTCCAAATATGGGCGTCTTTCTTCCATTTTTCACTATACTCTCAAAACAAGATCTTCATTGAACTCATCTGAGTGAGCTACAAAAACAAAATTTAATATCTGCTCATTCAGTATTAAAAATATTAATCCGGCTAAGAAATGCACAAGAGTCTTAATCTTCTCTATAAATCCTAAAACTCTTTATAATATCTCATATCTTAGAAACCAATATATATTAACTTTAAGCTTGCTCTATTCCATTTAAATTTTATTTTAATAATTTATGTACGTGCACAGAATTTAAAGGAAATACTCTGATGTGGCTTTCAAGTGTCTGGAGTATCAAATGTGGTTCCAAAAATTCCAATTAAACTAAAGATATATGAGTACGTATTCTTTGCTCACTGCAGCGGCAGACTCTTTTGTCTGAAAATTAATATATTAACAGAATAGTAATAATAATAATGAAAGTTATAAGTCATTAGCTAAGTCCTGTTGTTCACTTCAGTTTCTATTGTCTGTTTGAAATCACAAGCGTTCATTAATTACACTACCTCTTTTAGATAAGATTGTTGCCATTGTTGCGGTACGGAAACTTGTTATTGTAACCAGTTTCAAGCTTATCATAGCCAGCTGAGCCCTTTGTCTTTAGCTGTATTAGTGTTATTGCTAGTTTTAACAGTAATTGTCAATATATTTAAATATTTTCTGAAACATCTTAATGATGCATAAGACAAGAGTGTGTATATATAGCTTAAATATACAACAAAAGGAAATCCTTTCATTTTAAAGGAGACCTCAACATAAATGAGAATTTACTCCCTTCATGATTGCTCACTTTGTTAATTATTTGCTATCTACTCGGAAGCTTAAAAGTGATGCCTGAATGGGTATTAAATGGGCTATAAATTTCGTAACTCAAAAGACCCGTATACAAAAGTAATGTAATTATAAAGGATATCCCTATCCGTACCATATATAGAATCCTCAGTACTTGCTTGTTAGAATTTCCTTTGAATTTAGTGAATAAAACGCATTAAAAACGAATAACTAATTCAGTCGAGTGGCATTAAAAAAACATATATTTATTAGAATCAAATTAATTTAAGGAATACGCTGTAAAATAGAAGTATAATCAAATTAATTAAAGTGAAATCAACTGATTAAAAAACTTAAACACAATTTTCTAGTATTTTAAAAAAACGAATCAATCAAAATGAAAGAAATTTAAATTCAATGAGAGCTTTTTCAATTATAGAGTTCGATGATAGAACGATTAACTTGAAAGAGCACAAAACTGAGATGAAGATGACATTATAGGTTAATGATACAAAGTGAATGTGTATACAAATCATCATCGAGTACCATCGACTTTTCACCCTCTGAACTCACACGATTCACAAATTGACTGACGTTTGACTGCTGATTGCCTGGCAATAAACTAACAGAGCTCTGAAATTTCAATAAGCCATTTAAATGTCTCCAAGTCATACTAAGAAGAAAGAGAGAGAGAGGGAGAGAGAGAGAGAGAGAGAGAGAGAGAGAGAGAGAGATGTTAAACCTCTTCAAAAGAGGTTCATTTAAACTTTAAATGAAGATATATCTAAACTATTGTATATACTTTTCTTAATCACCAATTTAAAAGCTATACAAGTCAAAGGATGTGTCATAGAAGTCCCTCAAACCTCTGCTAGTGCATTGTTAGGAATTTCCAGCTGACTAAAACTTTATAAAAGAAAAACTGTCATCGGTTTTTCTGTCATTACTTCTCACACTTACTTTGCACACAAAAGCAAAGCCACAGAGAAATTCGGAGAATAACCGTAAAAAGGAAGCTGATGACACTTGTCCCAAACACACAAAAAAAGACTTTAAGTTAAGATTAATGATTGCCAGTGGATCAAGAATGAATGAGAAAGGTTTTTCGGGGTAATAAAAGTGGATAAAAAATGAGATTTTGAAGAAGATTTTCTTGAGGTATCGAAAAAAATCATTGCTCGAAAACATCGCTAATAAGTATCGCATTTAAAGAAGCCACATTGAATTTGTTTATGAAGTGTAAATATAATTATTATATAGATTTTACCGGATTTCATAAGGATTCATAGAAGAAAATAACTGTTATCATCTAATTCCATTGTTTAGTATGAGAAAATCATTTATAAAGGAATTTAATAATCAAAACAAGTTCAGAATTCCATTCATCAAACTCTGTCACTCAGATTAAAACTATTCGAAGCCAATTTAACATAAACAGTGAGATCTGTAAAGAAAAGCAACTGTCAGCAGTATAAAGAACAACCAACAGCTTAACGTAAGCACCAAACAAAAACAAAAAGCCTTCCCATTGATAAGCAACGAACGAGAAGTTCTAAAAGAGTTCTTGTGGAGCAATAAGAAGACTTGAATGGACGACAGTGGAGCGCACCTAGAACCTGAAGGATAAACGAAAAGGAATGAAGAAAAAACAATATCAGAGTAACTGTGTTCAAACAAGATGAAATCATCCCGCAGTTTTGTCGACAGTTTTGGCAACAGATGACATTAGGTGAAGAGTAGCTGACGTTTTTGCCCATCGATGGGAGCTTATCTCCCGGCACTCAACAGTAACCCTTAACCGATGACGTAAGTCAGAAAATCGCCTTTAATTTAGAGGGTCGTATTTCTTGTTTCTTTTAACAATGATTTTTCTATCTCATTACTTAAGTTTAAATTATCAAATGATAGTTGTTTATTCTTCTGTCGACCCAGATGGCATTATGTACCCCAATTTGAAACCGATTTAAGGGAGCTGAAAAATGATTCGCATGCATTTGATGATGCATGCGACGAAGGAATTTAATGCTTTCTATCTATCAGCTAAGCTACAACTACAGCTTTCCTCCAGACCCCTTCAGAATGACAAGAATACAACACAATCTGACAATAACGACAAATCGTTGTAGAGCATAGCCAAATATATGACGACGTTCAAATAGAGCATAGCATAGTTTATTATACGAGTACAGTCCTAATCCATCCAGCACATCCTCCACAATATGTCTTTCTCCGAAGACTGGCTGAGATGGGGCAGAGAATCCCCGTACGGTACACTGACGCATTAACTTTACGGCGGGAGGGGGAGGGGGGGTGTCTGTGTACGGGCAGACAGCAACATGCAGAGCCAAACACTCCTCCCCTCCTTCACATCCTTTGATCTGCTTAAGTGTTTCTACCAGTTTTTTACGGCGCTGCCACACTTTTAGTCATTTTGGACAAATAGCTTCAATTGGAAAGCGCCACGAAGGATGGATGACACTGCGAGTGACATGTCGTTTTGCTTGCTTCCCGTTCATCTGCTCCCGCTGCTGCAGCTCAACCTGATTATTCGACTGATTCGATTGTCGTTATCTTTATATCGTGACAATAAGCTAATAGTTTGATTCCCTTTTCTGTCTCTCTCTCTCTGTTGCCCTCTGTCTCTCTCCCTCCATCTCTTCTTTTATTCTATTTAGCATTCGGGTTCGTTGCTTAATAAATTGTCGTACATTATTTGCGATAGAGACATGAAATTTATTGCATTGTCTCGAACTATTGCCGCTTTCAATTTATCTTGAACACTTTAAAATTTGTATGCTCCTGAGCAAAATGATAGAATAATGTTTATATAGTTGATTTTACTCAATAATAAAAATACACTCTTGCTTCAATGAGATTTTGGTGTTTTAAAAGTTTTAAATAACACCTTTAAGTAGATTTTATTAAGAGTTTAATAAACAAAAGAATATTATCAGATAATTTTAAAGATTTCTTAAAAAACTTTTTCTTTTATTCTTATTTTCTTAATCACATTAATTTCGACTTCAGACTCTTCTACGATTATATTCCTTTCTTAAAAGTTTGACTTAAAAATATTGTAACGAGATTTAAGAATTTGTGTCGCGAAATTACATGAAGCGAGAATGAATCGTATTCATTTCAAATTTTACACCCGATTGGACTTTTTAACAACAATAGCAACGACGGCAAGTATGAAAACAAATTTGTTCAATCATGTATGAAGCACCAGAGCGATCACATGTAAATAATTTTCACGGTCTGCTGACAAGTTTTTAAGCTTTGTTTCTCGTCCTTCGCATGCCGGGCCACTTCAATCCAATCCGCAATCCTTCCCTTCCTGCATTGAGTATGAGTATCTACGAAATTTTTTGAAATTTTGAGTGTTCTACGAAATGGAGAAAATATGATAAAATTCTCACGCGACTCATCTGCAGTTAAATGTTAAAGTGTAATAATAAAAGCAATATTTTTTAATCGATTTACAGTCGACGACATATTTAAAGTATTTTGCTGTTGATGGCAGTCGATATTGACACAGATAATTTATGGTCCGTCGTGACAGAAAACGCTTAAATAGAAATGCTTTGATAAAAATAAAATAGCTTCAGGGATATTAATATTCAAAACCTTGGTAATATCCGCTTCAGTATTACATCCTCAGATACTCCTTATACAATTCTAAATCTTCCGATCGAATATAAGTATATCACTTCTAAAAGCGACTATATTATGGCCTGACCTGTATTTCCACAAATCCGAAATTGGGCCACTGGTTATAGTGGCATTTCCTTCTCATAGTTCTGAGTTAAAGGTACTTTTATAATAGGTCATGAGATTCCAAATCGAAGATAGCAGTCTTGATACTGTCACGGTATAAAATCGAACCTTTTCTGCACCGCATTGCAACGGTTGATGAAAAATGGATCTTATTCGACACTCTCTTGGAAACTCTCTGTCACCCACCGTATTCACCAGACCAACGGACTACCACTTATTCCAGGAATAGGACCAGTTTTTACAAGGAAAATCCTCCAGTCATCAAGAAGCTGTGAAAGATTCCTTTTCGGATTTCACTGCCTCTCGCCCCGCAGATTTCTTCGCTGTAGGCATAAAAAAGTTAGCGTTAAAATGGCAATCGATATGGCATCGATAGTTAAGGCGCATATTTTGATTAATCATATTGTTTCTTATTGGAGATCAAATAAACTGAACTTTCGTTTCAAAATCGGACATATATTAATAATAATATACTAATAAATTAAACTGACTTTGGGTACACTTTAACCCTTACACCCTTTCCCTTTTACAATGTTACATTAAAATAATCCTTTGTAAAAAATAATTTAAATAATACAGACACATATAATTTAAATAATCGTAGAAACAAACAACTAGACAATGCAATAAAATGATAAATTAAATTTTAAAAACAAAAGGTTAACCATGTAAAGTTTAATTATTTGTTCTGTTTTGTGTACTTGGAGGTTGGTATTTCAGATCATTGTTTTTTTTCTTCTCTAAAGGCAATTAATTATGTGAAGTGAAATGTGGAAATTATATTCACATCGAACTAACTGAATAAATATTATTACAGCACTTAAAAAAGGGGTTTGCTAACAAAACGTGCAAAAAAATAACTATCCAAGTTTGAATTCATGTAAACTCAAATTTAACCTGAATATTTAAATAGGTTCTCTTTTATGCATTTTCAAGGCATAAAAAATACATAATTTATACAGGAATATATGTATATGTACATATATCATGAATATAAAGTGAATATAAAATGTGAATATCAACGTTTAATATAAACATTTTACCAAAAACTGTGGTAAAAATACAAATATTTCTATGATGATTCCTTTAGACTTTAACGACACTTTAATGTTAGAAAAATTTAAGTTTTTTAAGAAACTTCAGTTTCCTTTTTCGAATGATTGTAAAAATTTTATTAGAAATTTCTTAGGAGACTTTAATTCTTCCAGAATTACAAATCGATTTGAATGTAGTAAACTTTACGTTATGAATGTTAAACTATAGAGTTTAAAGTAAATGTTTAAAGTTGGTCAACAAGCTTTATTTTTGAGGCTTTATTTCGATCTCTGACAGCCTAAGACAAGTTTTGCAAATATTATTAAATTTGTGATGTCAGACATACATACTTGAGTTAGTTTCTGCTCACTCAGTCGTTGATTCTGTTTCTTTTTCAATTTTATTATTATTCTTATTCTTATTCTTCTTACAGATACCAATTTATATTGTACCTTGTATATATGTATTGTACATTTGTACCTCAAAGTAAATGTAAACTAAATAAAACTGCAAAATCGAAGAGAAACTTTTCATAAGGATAAAAATGAATCAAAAAGGTTATTATGATGTAACGGAAGTCGAGCAAACAACGGCAAAAAGCAGCTAAATTGACGATATAAAAACCACTATCGGATGGATAACCAAACAAAAGTCAAAAGCGACAAAAAATGAAAACATAGAATTGTTCTTTCAATTGAATTGAATTGCTTTTTCACGTTATGATTGTAATGAACATATTTTTCTTTCTTTATCAAACGCAGTGGTGTTTACGGAAGTATAGCAACCATACGCAGGAGAATTCGTCCTCAGGGTTACGACGTTATTTACGACGTCACTGAGGACCACTTAACTCATTCCAACTCAGAGCTCCAATAATTCCTAACATTTAAGATTGGAATGATGAAAGTGATGAAAAGACCATTAATCATTCACTCGGTCATCACCTGACGAGAATATGATTCCAAGCTTTTAGGTGTCTCTCCGAGTCTGGACTCTTTCCAAGTCTGACTGATCACAACGAATGATTTAGAAATTTGCCATTAGAGACCTGTTCGCCTTAATTGAGCCGACATCTCCTTATAAATCACATATATCACAATAATTTAATCTAATCTAACTCAGGGAAAGTAAAAAATCCGTGTTCCTTAGGAAAGTATAGACTATTTACTGCAATGTACAACCGATGGACCACAAATGGTTACGGTCCCAATCACATGTCATTGAAAGCCTTTTGGTATAAATAAAGCATTCATACTCCCTCTCTTTCGCTCTCATTAGCGTCTTTTTCCAGTTGTGGGTTAAGGGGCTTAGATGCATAGAACCCTGCTCGTTTATGAAGTCTTCCATTATGTTTAATTGTTACGGGATTGTGGGGTCAGTCCCATTTTTCTTAATCAAACGGGTTATTTATGTAAGTCCAGTATTCATCACTTCGCCTTCTGTGACAGAGACTTTTCGATAATCAGATTAACTACGTCGTTCGGTATAATTTTAGTACTTATACCTGAACTTGGTATAGTGTCAACAATGAAATGTTGAGAGAGTGGACAGAGACTATCTATGAAATTTTTGAAGTAACCAAAGCTATGCTTCCGGTACTACATACATATGTACATACATATGGTATATACATACTAGTAAATAAGAGTTTTTGACATTCATCCTTTGGTGACTCAGTCTCATCGACAGTTCAACACTGTAATAAAATGTTATTCAGATTAATGCAATAAAACTCAAGTATTCGAAAGTGATTTTATTTCCTTACTTCCTTTAAGACTTAATGATGCATAAATCAGTACAGAGCTAATGGAATTATTGTTATACCACGATTCTTTTATTATTATCTTCTTGTCCTTCTTCTTGGATTTCTTATTATTTCAATGTATTCAGTATTTTATTCCTTTTGACAATAATTGAATGTATTTACAGTGGGTTCTGGATGTGATTTCTTAGTGTCGTATAGAAGATAAACTAACTTACTTCACAATTAGATTTTATTGGAAATATCATGTTGGAATAGTAATATTAACGTTAGAAGAACTGCGATATTTTCTATATTCTCATATCAATTATTTTAAGAAGTATTTAATGATAATTTCACAACTTTGAGTTTTATTATGTCTCTTAATATTAAGAAGAGATCATAAAATAAGCACTAATTTCGTATTCTTAGCCATACTTTGTGTATCTTATACTTTTATTTCTTTTATATTTACACGCCTTAGCAGAGTTCATTAACAACTAAGTTAATGTTTTAATTAAAATTATTGAAGTAATGAGTTATTTAATAACGCAGTCACGTCTTCCGCAGAACTGCTGGCAAAAGTATGAAGAAGAGGAAGCAGATGTCCTGTTTTTCGTGAGTAGGCGCAGCCGACATAATAGCAGAAGCTGAGTACTCGCCTGAAATTAAAGTCAACGATGACTTTCTTAGTTTATCGTCTTACATATGTTCTTAAATATTAATATAATATAAAGAATAAACCTTTATGGTTGTGTGCAGATGATTTCGTTGTATTTAATTATAAACAAGTGGATTAAATGTGCATATATGAGTCTGTGCGTTAATATGTCTTACTTACCACTCAGAACGTGTAAATCTACTGACACTGGGGCACTATTCGATGGCTGGCACCTGTAGTTACCGGAATCTTTCTTAAGTACAAAAGGAATAATCAAGGAGCCAATCTAAGAGACCAGAAGAAAAAATAGACACACACAGACGCACCCATAAGTTGAAGATATGAAGCTGTACTGCGGTTGGTTTGTATAAAAGTACAGACCCTTACCGTATTTTGCTGATCACTGCTATTGCCGAATATATTCCGGTCTATTTGCGTGTACCAACGCAGCTTATTGCCGTCCGATATCTGCGTCTTGCCTCGAAACCAGATTATATACGAGGGCGGCTCCAACGTGCCACGTACGATACAGTGCAGTGCCACCTTGCTTCCAGCCTTGACGAAACGATTCTGATCGCCAATCAATTCAGTTTTGGGCACTGTAAATAGGTGTAGTGTAGGTGGCGGGGACAGAGACTACAAATGGGGCATCTTATGGTCGAGACGGACAGATCTGTGATACGTACCCACAACGCTGAGATATACTTTGGCGCTCATCTTTGGTTCCGTTGACACTTGGCACTCGTACAGTCCTTCATCGATGTCCTGCACGTACTTTATTTGCAGCGACCACGTGTACTCGTTCGCGTCCCGGAAGATGGTCTGGAATCGCTGGTCCGCAATGAAGGTGGTTTGATCGACGGTGAGGATGTGACCATCACCTACTCGCACCCACGAGACTGGTTTATTCTTGAGGCGACGAATCTGTAAGCGAGTCAAGAATAAGATGAAGAAAAAGGAAATTTATTATTATCGAGTTCATTATACTTTAAATTACGAACTGTACATACATATACTAATGTTAATTCTTCATAATGGAGAAAATAACAGCGAAAAATATTCAAATAGAATTATTAGATTCTTATCTCCTTGCGAAATCGTGGCAAAAAGCTCGACTAACGCGACACTAAATCAAGTCAATTTGCATAACATGAATGAATGCCGCCGACACAACGTAGACACTTCAGCAAATCCGTTTAAAAGATTGATACTGTTGCTTCATCTCTCGGCTGAATCACAACATCCGACGTTATTTGCTGTTGCCGTTGCTGTTGCTGTGTTGATGAATGACTTTTCATGAAATTGCATCTCATTATTTCTCATCAATGAGCGAGCGGAAATTCGAGCTTCGCATTACTCATAAGGATGTGTATTAAGGATATTGTTTGTGTAATATAATATCAGATTCATTCCATCCATCATCAGCATGTGGGGCAACGTTGATGGCGGCGTTATTTGCACTTCCTGTGCCATAGGATAGTCCAGTCCATTTTCGTCCGTAGAAATATGAAGGGACTCCTTTAAAGCATGAATTTAAGCAAGTTGCTTTAGCATAAAAGCTTAGTTTTATTAGTAATTCAACAATGCATACGTAATACACTGAGAATTTTAGAGAATCAATAGAAATGAAATTGTTCTTCATATCATTGATCGATTTATAGATTATATTTACAGAAATAATCATTGGAATTCTATCTAAATTCCACGATCACTGAATACCATCTGAACAGACACCGACATATACAAGGGAATTCGAATAAGATGCAAATGTGGGTGTATCCTGTATTCTCCTATACAATTTTTGCTTCTCTCGCATCTACCTACACATCTCACACATTAGTTCGCATGTTATGCAAAATACTTTTTATATATATTAGAAGGAAAACATACATAAGTACCATAAGTAAGTAGTAATAAATATAGTATAGTATAGTCTATATCACTATATCACTCACGTGGCAGGGCAAATAAGCGTGGCTACCCAACTGAACGGTGACATTTGTCTGCAGCGTTGCAAGATTATTTTTTGTTGCATGATGCTTGTTATAGGCATCTAAATACTGTTGTTCCTGTTGTTGTTGTAGTTGGTGTGGCGACAACGAAGGTGCACCGGATGGCAATGCGGATATCGCCACCGGCAGCATGGCCGAAAACGCGCGAAACGCTGGTAAAAATGTTGGTATTGAGAAACCTTTGGTTAGGGAATCCGAGGAAGGCGCTTCCGGTGCTGCAACCATAGCAACTGATGTCATCTCGGAGGTTGGATTTCTAGCGACTGATTCCGATGTCGAAATCGTGAGTGATGATGATGTAGATGTAGGTGCAAATGTAGATGGAGATGTTGACGTTGATGAAGTTTCTGGAGTTGTTTGTATAGATGCTTGCGTAGGTGTTGGTGTAGATGTTGGTGTAGATGTTGGTTTAGATGTTGCTTTAGATGTTTGTGTAGGTGTTGGTGTAGATGTTAGTGTTGTGGTTGCTATTGTTGTTGTTGTCGGTAGTGTCATTTTAGCAGTAGTCGTAGCTGATGTCGAACTGGTCCTGTGCGTTGAGATCTCGTTTTCGGACCTTATATGTGTTGTTGTAGTTCTTAATGTTATCGTTGTTGTTGTTTCTGTTGCTGTGGTGTTCAAATAATCTGATTCTGATGTTGAGTTCACTGTGGCTACAGTTGTGGGTACCGATAACAACGACGATTCTGCATACGCTTCAATTGTTGCTGCAGCTGTTGTGGTCATTTCTTGTAAAAAATCAACGCTTATTGTTAAATCTAAAACCAGAAAAAGAAGATAAAATCATCATCAAGTATCTCAGTGGTCAAAAAATTAGTATAAAGTACATGTTCTTTAACTTAACAATCAGTAAAAGTGTACAAATTTGCCTTCTTTGATTAGTTTTCTTTTGCGTTGACGGACTAGATTTTGTGGCTTTTATTGAGTTAATTTCAAATAAAGTGTTAACTTTCAAATCACCGTGTTATTGAACCTCTGAATAGCTTCGAAACTCCGACACGAACTGCATTGCAGTGCTTCAGTTTTGGTTCACTGCAGCGTGGCTTCGTTGCAACTGGAACTCGCTTCTGCTTTTTAATTGGAATCTAAGCACAACGACACTTTTAAATCTCAGACAAAGTTTGGAGAGTCGGCGAAGCTAGGCACTCTTTGGAAACCAACGCCGCAAACCGAAATGGCACATTCCTCAGAAGTTTCCTCTATCAACTTCGACTAATTGCAAGAATAACAGAGGACATGCGGCAAACATGTTCCTCGTACAATTAAATTGTACAAGTAAAATATGTCTGAGGTGACTTGAGCGAAAAAGAGTGTGTGTGTGAGAGAGAGAGAGGGAGAGAGAGAGGAGCAGAGGACAGAGAGCTTAATAAATGCAACTGTTTACCTTTTGCAAGAGTTTCTTTTAATTGCTAGCAATTCATTATGAATGCACACAGCACACTATTCAGTAAATCATTTAATCATTTGCTTCGCTTTTATGAGCAGAAAAACTTTAGGAGAATTTAGCCAAACGTCTGCGTTCTTTGGTTGTGGATTTAGTTCAGTCTTTAGTTCAGTTTAATGCGGCTTTTAGCACGCAGTGCATACCCGATGCTTCAGGAATTAAATGCTTTCTATATAAAGGGTCCTCGGCGCACACAAATCAAAGGGCCATTAAATCCAAGACTTGCAGAAAAACGAAGAGCCACCCATGCAATCCAGACACTTGAAGAACGAAAAATATGCCTGCTCTAGAATATAATGACAAATCAGTTACATTTAACTAGAGTCAATTATAGAAGAGTGCATAGAAATACCACACCCCTTCCTTCACTTCCTTCATAAGCCTGTTGAGTACTGAGTTAATGAACTCAAATTGATTGTACGAATAACTCTAACACACAGACACATAATCTCGTCCATTAACTTTTCCATGCCCGATTTTTACCTCTTTCTACACGCCCAAATAAATTACAGATAACATTTCGATGAATAATTTTGTATTTCAAAGATTAGACATACTCTTCATGAAATTTTAATTTTAATTTAGAAAACTGAAGTGTATGCCAACCTGTCTTCTGTAATTCGAAACCTTTATTGAAATGTCTCAATGTTGATTGATTTACTGCAACTTTACTACTATTTTACATTTCCATCAATTAAAATTATTTGTGTTCAGTATATTTAAATAAACATTCGTAAATTCTGTAACGTCAAAAGAGCACGTTTCGCATTTAGTACAGTTTACGTACAGCAATCATGGTCAAAGAAACGAACTTCAATAAAAATTCCACTATTACAACCCTTCTTACATACGTATGTATATCGTTCAATTATAATCAGTTGCTATCCTGAATGAATAAATAATAATATTAAATGAACTCAATATTTACAATTCTATCGTAAAATATTTGCAAGTTACACAACTCAGTCCGGTGCAGTTGCAAGCTTTGGCTCAAATATCCTTGAGTAACATTTAAATGTTGTAAATGTAGTACAGCATAAAAAGTGGTTTGGTGGTGTTTTTAGTATTGTTTAATTATACGAGAAGTACATGAAAACTGCATGTTTTTGTGTTCAAATTGAATAAAATGGGAAAATGTAGCAAAGCAGAATTCAAACAGACAAGAAACTAGAAAGACTGAGAGCAGAAACCCAGGACAAAATATTCAGATATGTATAAAAGATTTTAGTAATCTTAGTAATTTTAGGTTCTAGATGTTGTTTTTACATAGTTTATTTAAAGAACTTATGAACTTCTTAAGAAAAGAAGAAACGTTGAAACCAATATAAAGAATCGAGATAAATTTTTAGAAGTTTAATCAACATACAGTTCAAGTCAAGAACAGTTGAATTCAAATTATTTATTTAGGTATATAAATTATTATCATTCGATTAATAATTAAATAGCATTTAATTTGGCACGTTAATTTGAATGATCTGTTAATTACTCATACGACGTGGTGTATTATGAAATTTAATTATCCCATTTCAAAGACAATTAAATTACTGCGAAATAGATTATGAAAATATTCACTTGAATATACTTAATAGTAACGTATCCAATAATTTTCCCATCTAATATTAAACAAATTTTACTTTATTGTTGATACTTTTGCTGTTTTATGAACACTTTTCAACTATTTCAACTACTAATAAATAATTTATATTGGAGATATGAGGAATATCCAATTTGAATTAGCACCTGAGGACGAACAGGAAGAATCAACAAATCTTAGATGCGTAAAGTTCTTTTAAAAAACATCTAATTTATTATATGCTATAAAACAAGCTTTTGATTGATTGTGGTTAAGGATTTTATCAGAGTGAAGAATCTAAGAAGCGAAAACACAAAGTACGAATAATTGTGCATTTTTTATACTTTACTCACTTAAGGATTCCTTCGTTTATTACAACACACACACCCACACTCAAGCGTATATCTGCACAACTTATCTTTATTATTTTTTATTGCTTTCAGACAATTCAAAGATTTATTATTTTCACCATCAACTGCAAATCATTCAAACCCCGATGATTGTCATTTTGCGCGTGCCTCACTTTACAGCCTGCAGTGATTTGTGTTTTAATGATCGTCATTATGATAATGATGATAACAATAATGATGATGAATGACTGATGTGGCCAGAGTTCGTCACTAACTCAGCAGCAACGTCCGAAGGAATAAATTTTATTTCAGTTAACCGTTGTGCAGATTAAAAAGCTTCTTGCATCAATATTTTTTTATTGAAGAAATATTTTTAATGTAGATTTTTCCTTTTCACGTTTAGTAGCTTTTTATTTCCATCTAATAAATCTTACGTACTGAATGGCGAATGAAATCACAGACATATAAAGCAGAGTACTCATAAAGAAACCGAAGTTCAGCTTCCTTTCCTTAAATAATATTAAGTTGTTGCTGTAAAAGGAATGGACAAATTATTGTCGTCTTTAAAATCAAGAAGACAACCCGACAAGAATCGGTATCAAAAGTGTGCAAATAATTAAATGAAATGTCGAATGATGCGACCTGAATTCACTCCATTAATTTTACATCGAATGAATACTTACTCGTAAGTGATTTTAAATAAAATAAACAATTGGAGAAAATATTTAATAAAATGTTATATATTTTAATAAAGTTATTAATGAAAAAAGAAATCAAACAAATGAAAATCAAGTAAAGTTGAAGAAAAGGGAAGGTTGCTAAAAAGGAGAAGCAAACAATCGAGTAGAAGTTTTTGTCAAATATATTTTTGGAGAAATTCCTTTAGACGCACTTAAGTACAGATACATTCTTGTGGTGAACCTGAACATTACCTTCTTCCTGCTTTCACTCCCTCCGTCCTTCCTTCCTTCCCTCCATCCACTTTTTGAATGTTTCAAAACTATGCTTATCACTTCCCTCAATTGAAACTTAGACCTTAGATTTCACCATGTACTCGTACCTACAACATGTTACCATCGATTAAAGGCGCTCCCAAAAGCACGTTCATCCCAGGACCAAACACAGATGGACCCAGTCCATCGCAGCAGCACACTTGAATGTGCACACAACGATTTTTCTGGTGAGGGTAGGCAATATTTTCGAACGCTGCCGGGGTAAACGATTGAAGCACCACAACTTCATCCTGCAGAATCGGACAGACGAGGCAGTGTTTCCCTGGAACCGGTCGTGTTCGAGCGTAACTGAATTTGTTCGTCCGTGCAAGAAATTCCTCAACCAATTAATTCAACCAGTAAGAAGTTGAAGCAGACTTCCGCTTCAAGTGCTGGCCGATGGAGGCAGGCATATCGATATACCATAAGGGGTGATCCTAATATAGTTGTTTTGTTGTTTCTTTTTAGGACATTTTGACAATCATTTGACATTCTGGCGCAATAAAAAGGTCACCGTCATTGTTCGTGATGTGTTCTGTCATGATTGCTACACATCGTGCTGATGTTCTCCGTAGGAATCACCCAACAATATATAACAATCAAAGGATACGGGTTTCAAGAAATGAGAACTCTTCAAATAAAAAGAAAACCTCAGAGGTTCATTATTGTTAAGATGAGAATAAAATGAGTTTATGGAATTAAGACAGGCGCATGTTTACAAGACATTTTGACCTTATGTCGGTCAATAAATCCGCTTGAATTCGACACATCCTTATAAGAAGCGTATGAGGACTTCTATGATGGAGAACAAACATGTTAAAGAATAAATAACTCTCTAGTGATTCACAACAACCAAGGTAATGACAGCACAGACTTCAAACGCTTAGTGCACAAATGAGTGAATGTAGAAATAATAATTTTAAAAGAAGTTCAGAGTAGACAATTTAAATTTACATAAAATAATCACTATTCGTAGATTAGCATTTGCCATCTTCGATTGAAGTTTCTCCGTTAAATGGTCGGTCCCTCAGTTAGTACATATTAACGATATTAAGCTTAAGCAGACTCCGATCGTTTAATATGAACCTTAATAAAAGGAAAGAATCTACAAGGAAAATCTAAAAAAAAAAGAATTCGAAAAGGTTAAAAGTTTCGAAGAGACCAGAAAGAGCAATTTCAAAATGGACGCCATTGTTTGGATGCTAACGTTGTCCACATATACACACACACATGCGCGTGTATGTTTGTGTGAATGTGCCTCGTGTATGCATGCATGCATTCTAAATAGCATGTGTGTGCTAACCCACACTAACGCCAACCATAAGCTAACCTGAATAGCATAGAATTTTTATTTTCTGTTCTATTCTTTCCATTTTATTGTCCTCAAATCTTTACTTTAATTCGGCTTAACGCTGATTGCTGTTTCCTGATTCTTACCATTTTACTACATGGAAACGCATTTACACTTGCATACATATATATTAATACAATATCATAAATGTAAATGTGCGATACACTGTATATGAACACAACCATAGAACATATATTATATGTTAGCTTATGAACTTTCTTGGTGCTTTATTTTTCATTAAAACAAAGAAGGGTTTTTTCCGGGGGCTTTTTCTGAGCCTCGCTCTGAGAGCTTTGGAATGCTATGGCGAATAGTGAAGTACAAAAAAAACCACAAACCTGCGATTTAATTGCAGAAGCGGCTTGCAAGATTTTAGCAATTTAAAACCGCAAAGACGAGGTGGTCCTCTATTCAAAAGATTGTACGTAAGATTTGGCAACACGGCTAATTTACTTTTTTACTTTACTTTTTTTTACTTTTATCGAGAGAAATATTTTCAAGATGCACTCGCTTTTATGACTTACATACGTACGTAAGTAATGTGTTCCTTTCCTTCTTCTCTTTCTTCCTTTCGTTTTATATCTTGAACTATAAACCCAACTCTATCCGTGGAATTTTATATATTTTATACACCGTAATAAAAAATAGCATTGCAAATACGTTTAAAAGCCCTAGATCAAACTTTTCTTATACAGTTTTCGTTTACAGTTGTAAGGTGTTTGAACTTCAAAACCCTTTTAATGTCCATTTTACATGTTCGTCAGTTTAAACTTCTTTCAAAGAAATTCATGAAGTTTACGTTGTTACGTTTTACTGCTTTCAAGTGCACTTTATTTATGCTCAAAACCAAGTCTTAAAATGGATTTACAACTTTCCAAAGAAACGAATTGAATAACCCAAAAAGTATCTACTTTTACATATACACACGATCCTAATATAAATTGTATTTTAATCTAAGAACTTTTTATGCGTTTCTTTATAAAATTCACTAAAATATATTCATATATGAATACCTCGGAAAGCAAACGCTTTAATTCATCGAAGTCTGTTTCATTTTCAATATAATTGGACAGCCAATTAATATAAGCCAATCTAAAATAAAATCCTTACAAAGCAACCAACTACTATACACAAATATTATTTGTCTGCCTTTCTAAACGAGAACAAATTGGCACAAAACATTTCACAAACATTTGCTCTTTGTTTCTGTACTCGTTACCACGACACGGCGCGCCGTAACTTTTGCATGCGCCGAAAAGTATGCCAGAAAATTTGCATACCCGACGTTCGCTCCGTCGCTTGTTAACGAAACTCAAATTGCCTCAAGTATTATTGTACGCTTTTGCGCTTTGTTCCCTTTCTGCGGGAGGTTGTGGTTTCAAGTGTGTGTGTGTGTGTGTTTGTGTTTTTGTTTGTGTTTAACATGGTATAAATACTTAATTAAAAATGTCCATACAGAAGGAGCTCGTGGCGTAAAAACTCTCGCAGTCTTTCGCAGTCTCTCGAATCCTTGCAGTCTGCAGTCCAGTAAATTGAAGCAGCGAAAGATTACGAACAAAAAAGTGAGAAAGAATTCATTTAGCACAGCATTTAGAGTTGTCATTATTGTCATCACTGGTTTGTCATTATCACAATCGCTTTACGTTTTACTCTTCATTCGTTCATTCAAAGCAAACTCTTATCGATTCGTTTTGAATGCGTTTCCATTTCAAAGGGATGCAAAAACTTCAAAGCTTTTTTCACTGTTTCTGAAGTTTCAACATCACTAAACTTTAATTAAATAAATGATTTCATATAAATAGAAATAAATTAAATAGAAATACGTAGAAGCATAGAAGTAAACGTACAAATATGACACAAGACCCGAAACATATCCAGTTGTTTGTGGAATTTGATGATGTTACTGATTATTCATCAACATCACATTGAAGAGCAGGCGAAGGATGGAAAGGAGAGAAGGATTTAATCCATTGACCAGTAACGTACACCAAAGTTCATTATATAATATTAGTGAAGCAACAGGAAAAAGTATCAAATGTCAATGCTTTTAGCACTACGTACTCAACTGCACCCTACTTATAGTTGATATGTAGTTTAACTCCATTTTAGATTACCCTTTTAAGAAAGTATGTAAAAAATCTAATCTGAAAGTATGTAAAATATAATCTGTAAAACTATCTTTTAAGCTAAAGAAGGTCTTCCTTTAGGGGCTAGTTTTCTAAAAATGGTACCTTAATAAAACCTTAAATAAAGACAATGCAGTCCCTAAAATATATGTACAGACTGTGTGAAATCAAGAGCAATCTAAAGAGGACAGAGTTCTCATTTGTATGCATTGATTTCGGAATCTTTGAAGCACTAAAGTAGTTCCTGACTTATACAAGTATAAGAAAATACTAATTTCAGAACATATACTCGTAAATACATTAGATTTTATTTGGAGTTGTATCAGAGGCAGAGTTTTCGTCATTCGCTTTATTCTTCACTTCTTTAGTGAAGAGAGTGTTTGACAGGTGTTTATAAAAGAGGAAATAAATGGTTGCCTGTCTGTCCATTTGTGTGTCTGATAACACGATTCAAATACAGCAACATTTGGAACATATCAACACGCATCACTTCCATCCATCGAATATATATTAAAGTTGTGTGAAGAGAAATTATATTGTATGGGACATATGTGTGTATGTGAAGTCGATACAACTGTATTATTAAAAAACAGTGAAAAATTTCCAGCCGATGTCACGTCTCACGTGTCAGGATCTATTGCCACATTCCTAAAGTTGTAGTTAAGAGTTTTTCTCATTTTGTGGGCTGCGAAGCACGTTCTTAGGTACAAACGACCTTTCCACACATCACATTCATTCGCGGAAGTATGTGTGTACAGTTGTGTGTATCTTGGAGCATATGTTGTAAATAGTTTTCGAATAGTTTTAATATTGTATACCAAAAATAGTTGTAATACGAATAGATACACCGTATGCTGTTCGCAGAGAATAGAGGCGAATCGAATACAGTACATGATGGTCACATGCAACAAATACTCATGAATACTCATGTGTACAGACACAAACGTGCATGTAGTCGTATCGTGTGCTACGTACCTTGAGGTACAGATCTGTAACATAAAACTTTATACTCACATACATTCATATGTACATAAGAGTGTACCAGATGACTTATACTCGTACGTAATTCGAACTAAATGTATACATACATATATACATGTACATAAACCTAAGTTCAGTTTTTTATTTGAATATATTTCATATTCAGATGATGCACGCTGTTCTAATTTCACGGAAAGCGACATACAAGCAAGTCCAAGAAGAGAACCAGAATAACTGAAGGGGGAAATTGTCAAGGTGAGTGACAAAAGCACAAAACTCAACAACAAATAATGGCGTTCCATGAAACTTGTGTCGCTCTCTAAGATATAAAAAACGGACAAAATTATTACGTCCTTTTCATCTATATATTAAAAAATTTATGTTTTTATTAAAATATTTATATTCACTAAATCTTCTTAAGTCTGAAACAGAGATTTAAACTTTTTTAACTTTTATCAAGAAAATCTATCAAGAAACTCCTTTGAAGAAGAAATGCAACTGTGGCGAACTCTGGAGGGACGTGAATACATTCCTAGAAAGGCCTCAATCCCATTTCTTTAGGTTGTCAAAAATTCGAGACGCTTGAGTTTCTTTTCTATTCTTTCTTTCTTTACTTATGACGCAGTCTTAATATATATTATATGTATAGTAGATGATCTTGATGAATTATGGATAATTTGCTAGGCTGAAACATTTAATCCACGTGTGCAGATTTTTTGCGAAGTAAAAAATATTTGTTTATATGTATTGCAAAAACACTTTGCATATCAGCAAACAAAACTAGCCGGATATGTTTTATGTACTGATAATTTTTTCTTGTTTTTCATTATCAAAATTTTTATTGAGAACAGAAGTGCAATTAATGATGGGAATTTTTATGTCTGTTCTGCTTAACCCTTTCGGGGGATATATCCACATATTATCCTTATACAAGTGGCAGAATGCAAAACTGCCCTTTGTTTTATTAATATTATCACATTTGAGCACTTTTTGCAAGTATTTTGGTCGCCTTTTTGAACGAATAACGATATGGTAAACTCTCGTCCCATCACGCTTGAATAATGAACACGTATTGTAGAATAGGTATTAAAAAATAATTGAAAACTGTCGCTGACACTGGAATTAGACAGTCTCTGTTATTAGACTCCATAAAGTCGAAAAACCCAAAAAGTTTTGTTTGCTGAAATGCGATTTGTGTTTGAAATGGTACGATAGAGACACACCCACAGGCAGGGTCTTCTGTTTAGGGTGAGACCTGTTTTGTTTACAAAATTTGGCTCTGCTCCAAATCAGCGACGCAAAAGTCTACACAAAATCAGTGAAATTGTATCTGTAATGCAAAATTATAATAAACAAAATAAATTTTATCGAATGAAACACCTACTATATATCGATATTAAGATTGTGTTTGAAGTAAAGAAAATAGTTGAGTTTTTTGCTGGAGGTCAATGGCATTATAGTTGTTTTCGGGCTCTGGTTTGAAAGAGTTCAAGAGCGTTTTTTTGCCAAAGAAATTTCAGCAGTATATGTATAAAGTTATACTTGTATGTACATATTTATATATACGTATGAAGTGATGTTTGATAAAACCACGTTTCATCTTATTCGATCCATGTACACTCTAATATGAATTCCTTCTACGCTTTTAAAAAAATTGTTTAAAATTAATGATGTCCTCATGGATGCACTTATGAAATGTCGAGTTGCCCCAACATTCCAAAGGTGTTTCAAACGTAGATTTTTTTTTTCTGAAACTAAAATCTAAACCAAGTCGGCCAGATTCATGTCCTGCTTAATATCCCTGAATTTCTTTTCAACACCTTCTCCGAAAGCTTTGTGAAACAATCCTAAAATCTAACCCAAATCAAAATAAGTACCCACAAATAAACGATGAATATTGAAAATGGAAAAAAAATGCCAATACAGCTAAACAATAATAACAAAAAAAATTCACTTACTGCTTCCTAAGATGACAGCTGCCAAGAATATCGCAAGAAACATAGTGGAGGCGGCCATTTGGACAGCTACTCGTACGCATCTATTGAGATATCTTAAAGACCCTGTTGTTGCTCTGGCTTCGTTGTTTTATAACCTTCTCCGGAGAAGGAATTCCCGGCCACTTCTGCGATGTTTTTCGTTCCTAGAGTTGCACTTACACGTTCCAAGTTTACGTCGCTGGTTGTTGGCAACCATTTGCGATGTGCTGCCTGCCCGATGGTGGAGTTATGATGCCCGCCTGCAGAAAAGCTGTATTTGCTGCATTGGATAGGGATTTCTCAAGGGACACATTCGAGAAAAGTGGTATTTCATGAATTATCCCCTCACTCCTTCTGTCACCCTCTTTGTCTCTATCTCTGTTTCCGTTTCTTTTTCCTTTTCTTTCTCTTCGTTTATTCACTGTATTTGTATCTCGGGGAATTCATGGCTGCAGGTATTCATTCATGGCTCTAGTCGCATTAGAGTTACCATATCTTTGAACTTGTGAAAATAAATAAAGCACTTGAAATGATACGGTTTTTCTTTTATTTTCACTCTATATGGGTGAATAATTTATTCGAGAATTTTTGTTGTTCTTAAGGTTGTTGTTGTTCTTTCCATAATAAGGAAATATTTTAAGATTAAATACTGAACGATTGGAGACTAAGATTAAATAAAAATTAAAGGTAATTAATGTGATTAAAGTAAATGATTAAATTGAAATTATGACAATTAATATCTACCTACAATACTATAATAATATTTATATACAATACAATGTGATATACAATAAATTAGAATGAAGTTATTATGTTTTATAAGAAAATATAAATAAAAAAATTATTACAGAAGCAAGTTGATTAAATAAAGAATAAACTAAATGATAGCTAAGTTAAAATTAAAGAGATTTATGTCCTAATTAAATAATATTAATCAATATGATAGACAAAATAAATTAAATGCTGACAAATGAGCTTCTTTTGTCAACCCAAAATTCATCAATGTTTTAAAACTTTTTGTCACCTAGTAACAACTACTTAACTAACGGTAAAATGTAGTTAGTTTTTTTTATTTAACTAGCTAATTTCGTGTTTGAATTAGTTACTTATTCTCGTTTATAACCTCGAATCTGGTTCGATGAATTTTTAATTTAGCTTCAGAACCGAAAGAATCACCAGTTGATTGAGAAACATATTCGAATAAATGATGCCGCATGAAGTTCGTTACTTAAATTGAAATGCAAATGCATTTAAAATTAAATTTAATCCTGATCTTTAGTTTTTATTCACTTTCGCACTATTTAATGCTTTAGTAGAGGTGATTTTTTTGGCAACCCCAAAAGCGTGGTTGAGTTGAGTATTTTCGTAATTGTTTATCTCGTTGAGTTAATTTTCTAGTGATTAATTCAAAATTAGTGCACAACACACATCTCACACACGCGCACAGGAACCGGAAGCACCTCATAGATATTTTATTGTAGCAACACCATTTAATTTAATTAATGAGCCTCCTTTGCCCAAAAACACTCTCGTGGGCATCCGAGAATATACAACAGGACTCAAACTTAGATAAGCATGAGTCACTTGAGTCACGTTTTTAATTTACTGTTCATGATTACCGAAATACAGGTTCATTGTTCTTTCAATCACTCGCCTTTAAAATCGAGACAACGAAATGCGACGCCACGTATTCAACGATGCGAAAAGTTTTTCCGATTGAGTTTCCATGCCAATTTCGTATAATTACTTCCGGTTTATCCGGTTCTTTCTTATCTTGTGACGTTGCACGCTTGACTCATCCGTTCATCATTGATTCCTGTTGACCCAAAGCAGCCTCGACTCCGAGCCGTGTTCACCTCAACGTTGCAGACATCCAACTGAGTTGTCACTGAAAAGCTTTCTCGGTTTGGTTGAGTTTATTATCCTTCGCCTTTGCCATCGCCCATTTTCACATGGAGTTAGCATCTGAGCGACTACTTTGCCGAGCGCAACGATTGTTTCGACTTTTGTAATTTCGATATTTAATCTTTAAATCTCACTGCGTGTCCAGAGAGCATCCGAATCTCAGCTCACACGTGTCACCAGTCTTCAGAACGCATGACTGTTCTCAGAGTATTTTCATTCTCCCGTGGAAATGCTTCTCTTTTTTTATTTTAGTCCTCTGGATGCTGTGCTATTAGACTCGGCTTGTATGACGTTTCATCAGTTCATCATTTCAACAAATTTCCAATGCTTTATTATAATTAGTATTGTAAAGGTTCGAATTATGCTAGATGTTAAATTAAAGAATAGGTTTTTCGTTTCTCGGAACTAAAATTTGAAATATGGTTGATATACAGGAAAAGAATAATATTATACTCGATCGTAGAATAGTTACTACCATTTCGATGTTAATAAATGTTTTATTTATATAAATGTTTTGTTTTGTTCGATGTCTTATTTATATAAAAATAAATAAAAAAATAAAATTTAGTTTTAAAAGAGGATTCGTATAAAAAAGATTGAAATTTCACCCATATGAACTTCTTAAGCCTAATATTTAATCTTATATACTCTTAATTAATTTTTAGTATTAAGAAAATGTACTCATAATAATAGTATTTATCACAACATTAATATTATTTAGAAAAATATCCATTCACCAAGTGAAATAATTTTCTATTTTGTAACGCAAGAACTGATATTTTCAATATTTATGCTTTTATCTCGGAAATAATTAAGCAAAATCGTTTCTTTCAATTGTTTTTCCTCTTCAAACAAAATATTTACTTTTCCTATGATTAATAAAAATATACAAAGCAAAAAGGGATTATTATTAAAATATAAATAATTCATATTGAAAGTAAGTTTCTTGCAAAAAAATTGTTTTAACCAGAACAATAAAACATAAAAACCGCTATTAATTAAAGTAAAACATTTTTTCTATTCATTTGTTGTGACGAAATAATGACAAACTGCTTCATGTTACTGCAAAGTGTTATAGCGTAAATACAGCACTTTAACTATGAACAGTAAAACGAGGAAACCATCACTTTGTCCATTGTGAGGAGAAAGCAGAGCATAAAAACCGAATAAAAACAATGACTGGATGAATGACTATCGAGTGAATAAGAGTTTTACTTCCTACACTTCCTCGCTGCTGCTCTCCAGCCACTACAACAACTAAATTCCACTACAGTTCTGGTAGAAAAGAAGTAAATAGGAGTTCCCCTCCCCCCCCCCCCCCCCCCACTCTCCCACCCATCAGAGGCCCGTTCATGCTTGTCGAGATGTCTGTCCATACTGCCTACAATCCTTCAAGCCTGCTAGTCTGTCCATCCTTCGGTGATTACGGAGGAGCACAAGTACAACAACAACAACAAGAACCTTGTAGCATGTAGGTTGTTGCTACCGGAGCAACAGTTCTGAGTGCGCAACAATAGATCACTTAGAGAACATTTTCATTGCAATAACTTTTCAGATAATATATCTGGTGCTTGCAAATTACAGGGTATACTGAAGGAATCATACAAGAGTTCATTCGACCAACATAGCCTAAAATTATGATCCAAGTCTAACCTTCGGATAAAAATATATTCGACGAATTTCCGATCGAATTAAAAGAAAAGCAGACGTCGTTCGGAAATAATTGATACTTTTTTGAAAAACGCCTAAATTACTGGACGAAATTTGATGGTTCTAACATAATTCTTACTGATATTGATTTTGCGTACTAGGAGTCTATCTCGCTCCGTTTACAAGGTAGAGGAGTGTAAAATTGTCAGTGTTCCAGATCGAACTGAAAGGAACCCATAACTGGTATAACTGCAACATCATCGTCTGCATCATCATCATCATTATCATGATCGTTAAACATCCACAGTCATTTGTTTTATAGTTGTTGTATTTTTTGTCATCAACCAACTGAACTGAATCAACGTCCCCCAACCAACTGAATAAATGGCAGAACTTGTCAAGCCACCGACTCTCTGGGAAAAAATATTTTATATTAAGCGTTGCAAGTTACGAGTTACGTACTTGTATCGTAGTATAGTGTGTGTGAATGTGTATACGATTTTGTCAAATTCTTGTCTGTTGTATTGTGTTTTGCAGTTGCTGTTGTTGGTTGTTCCACGTCATGAAAAACATTCTCGCATTTTTGTCGGCTGGGTTCTGTGCAGACTGACAGCACAGTTTTGGCTGCTATTAGCAAACCATCAACAGATTCAGACAATGAATGTGGGGATCCATGTGATAGATTTTGACGTGTTTGTTGATTAATTTATTTTTTACGGTAGAGAAACAGAGTAGGAGAGAGAGAAGGAGAAAGATGGAGAAAGGGAGATGGTGTTAAATCATCGTTAAACAATTTAAAGGCGTGTCTATTTCACCCGTCCGAACGCAACACTGCTTTGCTGATCTCGATTCTGATCTCGTAGTACTCCAGTGCAGTGGAGATAATTTTCAACTCGGTCGTGCACAACCGTAGATTTGTTGCTATCTACGAGTAATTACGTTAATTAGTGGCCAGCACTCTTGTGCATTTTTCTTTGCATCTGTTCCAGGTTACAGCTGATGCTCCACTAGAACTAAGTTCACAGGAACCCCCCAGTAATCGTGCCCCAACTATTTTTGTTACATATTTGTCACTATTCTTTATGTAATTTTTTATTATGTCCGTTGAGGTTTTCCGAACTGTTTTTCCGGTTTTTTTTTTCAATGTTTCCTTTTGGTTTTGCATCTGCTTTTGGCATCAACTGGTGTTTTTTTTTCTAGAATAAAACTAGAATAAAACCAACTCGTATTTTAATTTTGTTGGCAACCTGGAATTAATGCTGTTGAAGTCTACACAAGTGTTGAGTATAAAACTGTAAATTTTATGCTGCGAAAATTTGGCCGACAAAAATTGGTTATATTTAAACTAGTGCAAATAAGTGAAAACCTTCAGAATAGTTATATTCAACGCTGTTCATTGGAATATTTCTGTGATATATTATAGGAAATCAGAATAAGATTATATTTGATTGAAATTATTGGAAACACAATACTAGGATATGCTAAACTTAGATTATATTTGATTCCTTCCAAAGTTATTATTGAATAAGATCACAATGGATTAATACGAATATTGTATTTTGGTCCATGGTCCATGTATCATGAAGGACCTTTTAACTATCAGCATTAAAATCCCTTTCTTGTTTTTTGTTATCAAAATTAAATATATTCGTATTTTGTGGATTTAATTTAGTGTTTCATTATATTTTATAACGAATCAAAGAGCTTTTTAAGATGTTTCCCCCACTTTTTATTTATTCTCTCAAAGTGTACTTTTGAAAATAATTTTTGACTGTTTGTTCGAAAAAAATGTTGCCAAAAACTCAGAAGCATTCAGCTAATTGACCCAATTTTGTGCTCTGCTAAGGAAGAGTAAACTTTAATATTTATTGAGAGCGTGAAAAGGTGATAAGTATTTGTCTTTAATCTATTCGAGGGCGAGTGTAATTTTTGTTCCATGTTGCCTGAGTTTCCTTACTTTTATTAAATTCTTAAATTTAAGTTATTTTTCATTGGTGCTCTGAACCACCCAGTATAGCATCGGGTTAGCATCAATCGAGATGGTTGTGCTTGAAGACAACTGATTCTTTGAAGATTTACGTTAATTAGAGGATGTGTTGTATAAGGAAATAACTTAATAACATTATTGTTGCAATTCTTGTGCATAGAATTTGTACCTAAGGATTTTCCTGACTGAATTAAGTCATAGTTTCTTCTTCTTCTTCTTCTGCAAAGCTGTGAAAAGCTTCTTCGTCGTTATGAAATTGCGTTTTATGTTATCACTTTTTCCACTTTCGAAGAATACTCGTTTCCATATCGTTAAAATGCGTCTGCATCTGCATGATGCCATCATAGCTTTTTAACAC
The DNA here is from genome assembly GCA_949629155.1 of Myopa testacea. Lineage (NCBI taxonomy): Eukaryota > Metazoa > Arthropoda > Insecta > Diptera > Conopidae > Myopa > Myopa testacea. The sequence goes on along the minus strand of OX451345.1, from coordinate 56,097,422 downwards.
AAACAAAAATTACCATTATGCAGACGTAACGGTACTCTTTTCAAGTCCTTGCTTTCGCCCAAAGTGAAATTTCGCCTCTCCACCCACAGTTAATAAATGCAACAACACGTTATTTTCTCATGTGTATGTGTACGTATGTACATATATCGTATATACATATATGTATATGTGTACTAATATATATGAGAAATATGAAGAATTTATAGCTTATAGTTCAAATGACTTTAAATGTTAAGTTTGAGAATATTTACAAACTTATGCAATGCGTTTATGATACGCTCATGTGTATGTTTGTATAAAATGTGAGTTTCTTTTCCAATCTGCTTAAAGATATGTAGCTATATGCACAAATATATGAGCATTAAAGTCAGTTGGTCTTCAGTTTATGAAATGTTCAAAAGAGGATGTCACATATTTGAACCATACCAGAAAATTGACCCTCATTAAAGTTTGTTTGCCCTCGAAATTAATCCAAAATTATTATTATTCATATATGAGTATCGTTGCCCAATTTAATTTAACCAATCATCATTTTCATGTTTTTATAAAAGTACACATCATTTATTGCAATTCAATCTTGATAAATACATGGACTTTTAATTCAATTAAGTTCGAAATACGTTTGGGGTTGTATTTTACGTGCCAAGAAAAAATCACTCCAATTTTCCTTTTAGTTTTTGACCTTTAAACGAAGCTTCGACGTTGCCATGGTTAAAAGTACAAAAGAATATCCCATTGCGGTTAATTTTAAACCCACACATACACAGATGCACACACGTACACATTCACACATCGCAAAGACATTGATGTATCGTATATGTATGTATATTCAAACTATTTTTATTGAAATAAATTGATTTCCTTCGGTGGTTAACCTACACATCCTTTGCCACAACAGTCTCACTCCTTCCCGTTGCGTCCTGAACTACCCCGAAAGCGGCCCGCAATACTCAGTACTCCAACCAACCAAAACTATTCGACTTTTTGAGCTGACAGAAGCGCAAAATTGAATGGCTAAAATCCGTTACTTCTGTGAGCATCTGTGCACATATATTTGAAGTTGTTCGGGTTATTTCTCCATTGAGGGAAGGAGTGGGGGGGGGGGGAGGGGAGGGGAGAAGGAGGTCTTTGTGTACGTAACCAGTTGACACAGGGAAAGCTTTGTTAGGTGTTCTTTTTTTGTAACTTACGGTTATTACGATAGCAGATCAATAGAATTTTGCACCTTAAAAAATGGGACAACGTGGTTGGGACACGCTTTGCATAAAGGATTTTAACAAAAAGAAGCAATATCAAGTTATATCCATGTTCTATTGTAATATAAGAGTTTGCTTTATTTATTGCCCAGGAAGGGTCTTGTACTGTAGCTAGTACTGTCATCTGATTTTGATGAATTTACAAACACGAAGAAATAAAAAATCAATAAAAAAATGCTCCGACCTTATATTTGGCCTTTGTTAAGTTAAAGAAAAAACATAGATTTGATATGAGAAGTTAATGCCATAAATTTAGAATCATTTTGACCACTTTGCACCAATTGAGACCAACTTTTGACCAACTGTAATGTCAAACTGTAGGGAATATTTGTGCTAAATTTCAGAAAAACATACAGAGAGATCCTTCACCATTGAATACAGGATATAAAGGCTAAAAGTTAAGTAACACTAAGAAGTTATATTTTAAGCTTCTGTCATAAAGTTATTGGAGAATGCATCCCATTTCCAGTCCAAAGAATGGACTTTTTTTGCTTAAGACGCAGTGTGTTGTACGAGGATGATGTCAACAGCAACATGAACTTGACATCCTTTGCTATGGTGTCTGTACATGAATATGTAAACGACATATTAAAGCATAAGGACAGTGTGAGTTTAGAGACAAGGATATTCACCCACACTCACTCCTAAACAATCGCATGTGGTAGAGTTTAAGCCATCGGAGATGTGAATAACAAGAATATTTTTTATCTTCAAAACGGTCTGTAAAATCCGCATTCCTTCTCAAGAAGACAAGAGTATTTTTCAAGTTGCTTCTAACGGATGCTAATAAGGGGAGAGGGGAAGGAGGAAGAGAAGGATTTAGGAAGTCAGTGCTTTGAAAAGAGGTATTGCAACATTTTGAGATGCAAACACTCACGCACACACTCACTCGCCATCTGCGAATCCCTTCCCCGCTTCGTTTTCATTCTCCTTCATTCAAAATTGCATTCCAACAACAACTTCGATGACGACCAACAAAAGCACGTCTCCAGACGTAAAACAATTCTAGAATATTTCACGAAGCACACAAGTTTACAAAACAACAACAATTCATAAGCTAGCGGTAGCATAAAGGACAACCCACAAACACGAACGAGGTCACTCACGATCCCACACACACACACAAAACAAATGGAGAAATTTAAAAAGTGGCCAGAAGCATTTCATTTTAAAATTTATATCCATGTAAATATATGAAAATATTTTTATTGTGATTTAGATAAATACAGATATACGAGTAGATATCTGAAATATAAAAGAATATAAGGACCTCTTTTTTTGAGATGTTGCTGGCTGACGTTCTCATATTTCGCTGCGCTCATATGCTTAAGTACTATGAAAACATACGATTATACTTTATAACTTATAAAACCATATCTGAAATTGAAAAAGTGCTTTGTTCTGTGCTTATCTAACTCATCGGCTACATCGTAGCTTAGAGCCTTCGATTTTAAGAACCAGATTATCGCATCCGTTTGCGTTAAAGTTGAAAGCTGAACGACAGCTTGTTGAACAACAATTCCAGAAGAATACTTTTCTTTATTGCATCTTAGTTTTGTTTTATAATTACTTTTATTCTGATGAATTTACAATATATTGAATATTCACGTTACAAGTTAACCTCATAGAACCACAAATCGAAGTAAGTTATCGTTGGGTGCGTTCACATCAACCGATACAACCTACAGCGAGCCTGCACACACTTACATAAATCCACACCAGGCATTTGGTGTGAAGATATACATACTATATACTATGTATTATATTTAACAAAATTGTTCCAAGATAAGAGTAATGTAAAAATATGATATATTATAATATATTAATTAAATTTGCTAAAATAATAATAATTTGCTTTGATTTTTGAATTGTTGCAATTACGTGTAAATACAAATCGTCGATAAGTTATATTTTTTGAAAAACCATGAAACCTTGAAACGTCTGTGTTAAATAAAAAAATATGAACTCTAGACCCTGATATCAACACAAGACCCTAATTTCGATTAATCATATCACAAAGATCGCGAAAAAGCATAATGCTATTATTTAATAATTAAATTATGAGAAAACTTATAAAACCAAGTTCAATTATCGACATCTTATAGATCACATTACACCGACCCATTCTATATACATACATATAATTTTTATGGGTCTACTACCAACTAACGGATGTTGAAAACGCTGTGTTAGCTTAATTTAATTGAGATTTTATCGAGTTCAATTTTAGCACCCATCGATGTTGATGGTGAGCCTTATAAATAGATTTGTCACAAAAAATATACAAGAAAAAACAAGGATATAACAAAATATAATGATTCACTAACACTATTACTCGTACATACATATACATATGAACAATGTATTTTATGTAGATGTGTATGAATACGTATGTATGAATGTGTGTCTGTATGATTTTGTCTGCCGTGCTCTACAGGAGCTGAATAAAACGCGACAATTCTATTAAATTGCCGCCGGGTGGTTGCGCCACCGATTTACGAGTGTCTGTCTTTGTTTAGAATAATTTCTGTTTAAGGGGTTCACTCAACGACAAACAAGCTGCACCATCATCACCATCAGCAACATCGTCGGCAGCAGGATCAGGACGGCTGCGAAGCATCCGCGCGAAAACAAAAATGGTTCAATTCTGGCTACAAGCAATAAACGCATAAGTCTGGTTTTGATACTCAGAGAAATTCTTAAAGTTACGTGTATGGTTATTATAAACCGACAAAAAGCATGGGTTTTTATACATAAAGGAACATAGACAAGACATACTCGTTCATACATATTTAGATGTTTATATAGAAAAAGATCTCTTATATAAGAAAAGGTGTCTTATATAAGAATGGGTGGGTCACGTCCAGAAATAGGCACCGACAGCCACACCAGTAGACGGCAGGGCAGGGCTAAATCGACTTAGAGAGTGACGCTGGCCGTTTCATTTTCGGCTGTGGAGCATAAAACTTGTGTCTATGTGGCAAGTCCACTTGAGCGGTTGTTGTTTGTGTCCCCAAATATGTACGTATGTATGAGTGTGTACTCTTTACTTCATATGTGTGCACGTAAGCTGCAGCATCGATACATAAATCTCGAACTAAACAAACACCAGCTCAGCTCAGACAGTCTCACACACACTGTGCCACTTGTGCCGCCGGTGCAAAGGAGGTGATACTGTCTGTGATACTGTCCATCCATAAAGCGGAAACCTATTAAGTAAAACGTGAAGCGTGCAGAGGTTCACACATTTGTTCCAAATGGAGTGCTGCTGCTGCTGCTGCTTTTTGATGGGAATTTTTTAATAGTGCCACTTCGAAGTATTTTCTTTGCGTTACTGATGGCAGCCGGTAACTCCAACTGTCACAACGTGGTCATAGATATAAAGTCACTGAAAGGTTTTTGAAGGTGTGCGAAATTGGAACATTTGTAAACCGTTACTCTTTGTTCCTTTGACACTTCTCAATATAGTGCAAAGTAAAAATACGGATAACTAGTAATCCATTCTATCGAACTGAGTAAAACATAAAAAGTGTTATACTTATGGCAAGAAATGGCGCGAAATGAAAAGACGTGTCTATTTTATAGTATACTCCGATGAATACTACTCCAATAAATACTCGAAATGTTCCCAGTTGCTCGGTTTAACCGAATCGCAATTCTCGGCGCTTCCCTTCCATATTAATGCAGTTATGCGAGTATCAGTGTAACATGCTGTGTAACGCAACATGCTGTGTGAGGTCGGAGTAACACAAGTATTTTGTATGCTGCAAGTGTACAAGTTGTTGTAACTTCTGTTGCCAACCGCGACGGATGGGAGCAACACTCACTTTCCGTCAGGATTCCTCCAGCGAAAGGCGGGACAGACGAATTTCAGGGTAAAATTGGCCCAGCGCACTTCTGGTGCTGATGTCAACTAGTGTCACGTACTCATGAGGCAGGGAATTTAACACTGTTGTGTCTTATTATTTGCATATCATTTATTTGCACATGTGTACTTATTTACACATGTGCTTATGTACGAATATACAATAATACGAATGTCCTCCATGCTCGTTGTGTGGTGCTATTATTAGTTGTACGAGGGTAGTCCCAGACTTCGCCATAAAGCTTGAATTTTAAATCCGAAGAGCTACGTTGGTTAGTATTGCTTTTATGGCCAACTGCAGAGTACTTCTGGGACTACCCTCGTATTGCTTTCCTCTACTCTTGCGATAAAAGAGCAACCTCCCTAATGTCCCTAAATTTGCACAGAGGTAAGGATATGAAGCTGCAGACGTATGTTTAGTCCCGCAAATTGGCGATAATTTTGTGTAAATATTTGAGTGTGTGCTTAACGGGTGTTGTGTTTGTGTAGACATTCTTTTGTTGTAGAACGAGGCCAGTGATTCATTACAGAGCAACGTGTATTCGAATAAGGATCTTTTTAACGTAACACACCTTTGTATGTATGTATAATATGTATGTGTGTTTGTATATCAATAGACATTAATCAATTTGTTATCGATATTTTCTATACCTTAAGTCAATAAAGATTTACCGTTTTCAAATCCTTTGCAGTTTTTTAAATGAATTAGAAACAAACCAAAACCTTTAAAAATCACCACTGAAGGCAATAATAGACACATAATACGAAATGGACCCTTAGATGAAATATTATTATTGTATATGTACATAAGAATATATATTTGGCTATATAACGTTTTCTCAGTTTCGTAATAATCACCCAGAAGAAGTCGAAAAACTAAATATTAATTTTTCCACTTACGGTATCGTTGTTTAGTGCTTCCTTTGGTTGTAAATCACTAGAGATAAGCTTACTAATAAACAAGGAAGGCAACATAAGCAAATAAAGAATAGCAAAACAAGAACCATCGCAGCCAGGATCTGAACTGTAAACAGAAATCATCTGAAGTCAGCCGCTAAAAGGTTATCTTGCCGTTTTGCCCTATACGCTGTTGCTTCAAGCCATTTGTAACAACGACTTGTGTCTGAGCTCATTCGATGAATCTTGTTCGAGTCTACGAAGCGGAAGAAATCGATCTAAATTGATGCTTGATTATATTGTTATAGTTGAATGGCCACAGTTGGGCTTTTATTGGCGATTATTGCATTAACATTGATTAATGATAAGGATGTTGATTATATACACATATGTATGTATGTACTAATATCTTACCTCGTGTGGACATATTTTTTCCATATACTCAAATCCACATACAAAATGCCGCAAGTAAAAAGAGACAAACGAGAACGCAAGCATCTGAGACATCGGCGACTTTCAACTCTTACATTGAAACATTACATATTTTAATACATATTTTATTAACATACATATACACCATATATTTTTATAACATAAAATGGTATATATTCTTTTTCCATGACTTTTTGACAACTTTAATTGTATTGTAAAAGATTTTACAACTCATTCCACTGTTTCGAAAATGGTCAGAAAATATATCCTTCTGGCAACACTATTTTCATAATCGAAAAGACAATTAAACTAAAACGTATGAGAAATTAAACAGAATTCTTGCTTGGAACATGTTTTGTGTATTTTGCCTCTAAATTGTTGTTAAATACTTGGTAATAAATTGTTTAATATACGTATTAAGCTAATAAAATTAACAGATTTAAACAGACCTCGTTATTTGCTTAACGTATCGCTTTCTGGATCTATTCTTAATCTATTTGAATATAATTTGTTGCAATTTGTAGTTTCTATTTATACACATATTTATATTAATATCTGTAGCCGTATAGTTTAAAGCAGAAACTGGACAATGATACAACTTGTCACGTCATCGACGCTTTCAGTGTTATGCAAATATTGACACGTATGAACTCTCATTAAATTCAATGCTAGTATTCGAGATATTGAAATGCATGAGTACGTAATAAATACGACCATATAATTTAAATTTAATTACATACACATACGAGTATAGTATATAAATACGTATTTATATTTATATATATTTATATTTACATTTATATTTTTACAAACGAAAATGTTGTGACATCGATAAGCAAACAAATTATAGTACAAATGTAAGTACATATATTATCCATACATACTAAGTAAATACATGTACATATACATATTGTTATACATATGTATGTATGCTCACACTCGTATATACGAAAGGATGCGGAAAAATGTAAATGTTTGAAGGATTATTGTATGTGTATGGTTTGTGTGTGTTTGTGGGAAAGCTTTAAAAAACCATACCGTCAGATCCACCAACTAAATATGAACTCGTTTAATAAACATGTACTGAGTCATGCTTGATTTAATCGCGACTGACTTTAATTTACTTTAGTTGAACACTTGAGATGTAAAAACATGGTTTAAAGTGACAGATGAAAGGACGATTATTTGACAGCTGTTTAATGCTACTTGTTAATTATCATTATCATTATTATGGTTTTGTTATTATATCTTATTATCTTGTCGACATTTTTACATTCACTTCAACAAAATTAATAGTAAAATGAATAAAATACAACTGTAAATAAATACAGTGAATGTAGAATAAATTAATTCATTTAAATTATTATAGAAACAAAGAATCGTTGAGTTGGAAAATGACGATAGGAGAGAAACGAAGGAGTAGAGAAGCGAAGAGATCATGGAGAGCGCTGATTTATTACTTATTTACTTATTGTGAAAAATATATTGGAAAGGTAATTAGAAATACAACTGAATTCAAAAGATCCTCGCACCCGTGTTTGTGCATGAATAAATATATACATCAAATCCCTTGCCCTTATGTTATTTTGTATGTGGGCGTGGCAGGTGTGTAACTCCATCCTTGATCCTGGTCAGCAATAAAAACAAATTTGTCCCTTTATTAAATCAATAAATTTGATGCCTTAACTCGTTCCTCTGAAATCATTGCCAACTTCATGTTATGCGATAGTAAATCTTTTCGCCACAACAACAAACATACTCGCGTATAATTCACAAGCACTCGGAAGCATGTTTATCCTTTGGAAGCCATTAAAAATTAGAGAAAAACACACTCGCTCACGACACACGAACTGAAAGTGTGACGTTGCGACGCCACATCGGCAAGTGTTGCCACACCGAACTTTTGTACAGAGTAAAACACGAGACTCCGAGAGACAGCCAATTGCTAAAATCTCTTTCGATTTACTTTTTTACACTTCTTATTTACTATCATCTGGATAAGAGTTGGCGGTGATGTAAGTTTTTGCACCAAACTTGAAACTTTCCAGCTGCGAGCTGCGAGGTTCAGCTTCTAAGCGGAAGTCTGTCGGTACGCGCGAAGAGAAAGTTTAGCACTCATTTATTGCTTGTACTCGTAAGTGTAGGAAATTCAGCAGAAAAGTTTTTGCTTTCAGTTTGAGTCTTCTTGGGATGTCAAAAGGAAAAGTTTCAGCTTGAGTTTAAGTTGGAGATGGACATGGCGTTGGATTGAGGGAGGTTTGCGATGAATGCCAGAGTCAGTGTCACAATCTGAAGATTGTTTCAAAGAAGGTCCCGTCCTTCCTTAGGAGGCATCATTCAAAAATCCCCTCGAAAATCAACAACTCCCTCTTCTTATAGAGGCTTTTTCGAATCAACGCTTATGGTATCAGACCAAAGACCATTGTTGGCAGTTCCTTCTACCTCCCGCCGCACCCCAAACCCCTTCTACGCCCTTCCCATCGAACTTACTAACGGCTCAGCAGACATTAACTGATGTTAACCATAAAACTTTTGCGTTCTACTTTTGTACCCTACAGCAATGAGTTGTATTTAGAGTACGATAGTGTAACACGATCACGATGTAACTTCAAATTAGAAAAACTGAATAAAAGTAAACGGATTTAAAGTATGATTATTTAAGGAAAAATTGTGTTATTTAGAATTAGAATAATACATACATATATACATAGTATAAAAGATATTAAACTATAAATAATAAATAAATAAATAATGGTTAAATGTAAACAAATAAATCAAACGAAGATAATAGAACCATCGCACGATCGTAGGTTCATAGCGAAAACTTAAGCAACTCTTGTGCGAATGCAGCCATTCATTCACTGTTCACTCTTGTGAAACTGGAGTTGAGTGACGTAGAAAATGTTCGTTTAAAGTAACTTTAAATTAAAAAATACCTCAAATTTTAAGGGAGTTTTTCACGGCTTAGCAGCAAAACTACTAGCAAGTTTTTAGACGTACTGACTTTAAAATTGGATCTAAGTCCAGTAAATAATTAAAAGCAGATTCCCTTCTCTGCAATAGTTTTTATACCCTACACTCGGAGGGGATGAAAAGGTTCGTCCTTCGGTCTGTAATGCACAAAAGAACAAAGTATATGTATATATATGTATGTATATGTATGTATATGTACACATACTTATACGATATATTGTTGATATATTGAAATATCATTTCAATTATCGTTGTGATCTCCAACCACGTGAAAACCTAATTAAATATACTCGTACTTCTATATATTTCTAATATTAACTAATCTATGATCCACTCTACCACGAATGGGTGTGGTTCGTCCACGTAAATATTGCCCAATTAAAAACGTTGTTGAGTTGTTGTTGGACTACCGATGGATGAACCTTTATTCAAAATTAAAAAGAGATGGGGAGGGATGGATGGATATAATGCATTCGTTTTATACAAAACTTAAGGAAAAATTTTATATCTGAGAAACTCTTTTTGGTGAATAGCTAACTTAATACTATATGAATCATCTGTTCAACTTTAATATTATGCGTGATAAAGAGTCTTCGAAGTTACATGACATTAGAAGGAAGGAAAGCAAAAGTGTACTATTCTTTCTTAATATAATCTTTCTTTCTTAATTATAATCTCGTATTGCTATTGAACACTTTACCAGCATAGGCGTAAAATATTCAGAATATTCTGTCTAGAATCCTTGATTTCAGTTCTGATTTAATTCTAAACATTTCGACTAATTAGTATAAAAAATTAAAACATAAGCAGACACAATATAAACATTAATTAAATACAATATAAGCATTAACTGAAAACAATGTAAACATTATATAGATAGATTATATTATCTATGAACATAAATATAAAGTAGACTCGTATAAATTTCTAGATGGTATATAGTAAATATATTTTTTTCTTTATTATAATACAATACCAGTACCAAGCCAACTCGGCCAGACTTTAAGGGAAAAGTACCTGAATAAATCTCGCTTAGAGTAAAAAAGAGGAAAGTTAAGTTTGGCTTCATTTATCCTCAAGATAGCGAAATAAATCTGCACATTTTTTTTATGTGTTGTTTTTTCGTCTTCATTTTTTACTCGACGGAAAAATTAAATTCGCAGCAGAGTTTTATTTTACTTGTCTCGCCAACGAATGAAGAAATTGCAGTTAGCAACTGCAACTGCAAAAATGCCAACATAAAGCAAAATGTTGCGACAAAATAAATCTCGAAATTCACAGCTGGCATCACTGTGATAAGCAATTGTGTCTGTGCGTTGCCATCACCAGCCAAGTTCTCGGTTGGAAATTCTGCCAATGATGACTGAAAGTGAGGACGGCTATGCTATGCACTTGAATATACTCGTGCATACATACAATGAATGAAAGGATATGATTATGCACACTCTTAATGTGTACTCGTAGCTGTTGCAAACTTTGCATAACATGAGCACAAAAATCGAAGATTCACTGGAATAACCAAGAGTTGGCTCAAACGATCGGGGAACCTGGTACGGGGAGGAGAGAATAAGAGTCAAACAGTAATACATATCATAGAAATATGTTGGTTGGAATTAATTCGGAAAGATTGAAACTTGAATATGCATAAAAGACTCGCAAATTTATGCCGTCCTCCAGCATCTTAAAGGATCTTCTTTCCGCTTGCAATTTAGATTAATCTTTCTTTTATCGGTATATTTTAACTTACGAGTGTTTGTATCCATTTTGGCGAATCAGAAAATAGCAACCATAAAGCAGAAGAAAGCCTTTTGACTACTTTTGTTGACTGTGTCAAGGACGTCAGCAGGATTTTTTTCCTACTGAGCAGCTCTCTGAGTTTTCTGTGTCACTGGCGGTGCCTTTAGCTCTTTCTTTATCTGTGTGCGTTTGTGTCTGTGTGTGTATTTGTGTCTGTGTGAGTTTGTAATGGAGGATCATTTGGCTTGCTTTGTTTAACCCAATTTAAAATCAATTAAGCACAAATGCTGCAAGATTCATGCTGCGAAGCCGTCATTCAGAAGACCAGATCTCGTAAAAAATTAATTTTTACCAAACTCTTTCGAGTAGTTCAACTTCGTGTTACTAGAATTAATTACGCTGAGAAGAAAACATTTTAATTTGAGCTGTAAAAACTAAGTTACAGTTAAATTTAATCGAGCGCTTACAAAATGGTTCTGGCTCCGGTTCTGGACGAATATTAAACCTATCGTTAAACTGCAATATAGCTCATGAGATCCTGGAGCCTCGAGTAATAAGTTTTCTCGACTGGACCTCAAACTCATGATGTTTTTTGTACTGTAACATAAGCCGCAGCGATAAGCAGTAATTATAAAGCATCTCGAATGCGATTTATTATTTGGCCCTCATAAAAAACAGTTATAAGTTAAATAAAATGGATTGGTTGAAGGTGATTTCAAATTAATTGCTAGTTATTAATAATAAATTCACCCAGTTAAATGTTAAAAGAAGTTAAAAAATCCATCGATATAGTAATGTGCTCCTTTATATACATACATAAAAGAGTGTATACGGATGTACATACATACATCTCTCTTTGTCTCTTTGTTAAAAATACAACATCTCACAATCCATTTAACCGTGAATAATAATGTACTGGTCACTCTTCACGTTCCGACATGTAGTGAAAAATTGGAAAATTAATTAAAATTTATGTATGTAGGTATACCGCAGGTGTTGACCACAGCGACAATGACGGGAATGTGACTCTGGCGAACTCAACAATTATATCAATTAATTTTTTATCGAAACCTTGTTGATAACTTAAAACGAAAAACGAATAGCGTTCATTGTGGTGCTATGTTCGGTCTGACTGACGTTTGAATACCCTACCTACATCAGGTCCCTTTTTGGCGGCTTCTTGTGACAGCTTCTTATGACCGCTGTTTAAAGAGATTTTAGGAGAAAAGTTTTCAGTCTTCAATAGTATTTATTATTTAGATTCTTTGATTTCAGTTTTTTGTTTATAATTTTTTGTTTTATTACAATTAATTGCGTTAAAATGTTCATAAAATGTATTCTTCCGAGTTCATAGATGTCCGAGAATGGATGATGACCAAGGAATTGATGACCACCGAGAATGTCTCTGATTCATTGCAGACGAAAGAAGAAATTGAAATGCGCATGTAGGGTATCCGCAAAATTTAAATAATCAACTGGGGCAAATAATTTAAAAACATCAAAAAACAAGCCAAAAACAACATGAAAAAACACATCATAAAAAATGTATGACAAAGAATACCAATTGACATTTATAAACATATTTACTATAATATGTTGGTACCTACAGTATTTCGATCTGAAGCAAGGATAAAACAAGAGTTAAAATGACATCATAATGCTTTAGATTCAAATTAATTTATCAAAATTTATTTATTTATGAAAAAAGACACAGTTTAATATGACCGAATACTCTCTTCCTTAAAAATTACTCTTAGGAGAAAATGCTTAAAGTGCAAATAGATTAAATCGGAGATTTTTACCACACAGTTTATATGTAGTTTTAAACGGAGCGTCTGCTGAACACGCGTCGTATTACTCGTTTATTTTTGGAAGATGAAAGGCTCAGACTGAGACTTCAAATACTATAGAATGTGTCTATTAGTTGACACATAATTTAAAATTATATCATTAATAATACCGGGACGATAGACACTTTGTACGCTGCGAATAAATTTGCAGTCATGAAAACGTTACTAAAAAACCATGAAAACTAAAAAAGAGGTGAAGAAGTGCGGTGAAGTGAAGTGATGTTCTCGTCATTTGGCATCATTAATTTGCTCAAACAAGTAAAAAATAACCATACCAAAAAATAAAGATTTGTTCGTCACTTTATCCCTCGCCACCCCATTCCACCCTTTCCAAGCCGTGACGTTATGAAACAACGAGAACGACGATGATGCCGCTTGGAGCCAAAAACACGTGTAGCTTAAAAAAAACTCGAGAAGGATACAAAAAATGTTGGCAACCATCATAAATCAAGTACAGCAGAAAAAACGATAACTTCTCAAAACAAAACACGACAAAATACACAAAACAAAAAAAATCGTTTAAACGTTATAATCACTCATTAGTTTTTTTGTGTGACAGCCAAATTTCACTGGCAGAAAAATGAGAATTATGGACGTTCATATATCTCGTTATTTTAGCGTCTAGAATTCAGTGTTTCACGCCTCAAAAATCAGCGAACACCGTGAAATTATCATTAGGCTAAATTTTTACTTTTTGGAGCCGGCCTTGAATATCCAGAGGCGACATAAAATTGAAACAAAAAAAAATAAATTGTCCCGTGTCTCCCGTCAGCTGTCATTTGTCGAGATTAGATAACAAATCAAAGCGTGGCGTAAGTGTAATAAGCGTTTCGTACTCTAGAAGCTACAAGCTACTCGTACATACCACCGCAATCTCAACGTAATGACAACGCAGTGACATTTCGTGAAGCCACTCCAAAAAAAGGACGACGCTGCTGGATTTGCAAGTTACAAAAGGACATTCTAGACGTGCAATTATTATGGAGTAGGAAATTTGAATAAAGTCCTTCGCTTTATCTTGATTCGAAATTCTGTATTTATTATTATGTGTATATAAACAGAGTGCTTGTTTTTGAATTAAAAGCTTTGCATAAAGCTTTCAAATGTAATGATGAAGCTTCTCTCCCCTCTCTTTTGAGGCAGAAACCACCCACTCTCTCTGGACACAAACTTTGAGCCTTTTTTGAGAAAAAGCAAAGCGCATGATTGTTCCTAGTGTTTCTCTCGCTCTCTTCTTTAACTGCTCCGGTGCTCTCTCAACTTTTGAGTCCTACCGACAGCTGCAGGCCCTTCAAAAGCTCTTTCAAAAGTCAGCGGATGCATGTTCACGCCTTTAGCGGTGTTTCCCCCTGACGAAGCTCCCTTCCCAAGAGAGGTATATGAATCAGCAACAAGTGGCTTTGTTGTAAGATTTACTTGTCTAAATCTTGCTTAAAATGTATTCTATTATTAAATCAGCAGTCTTAGAGATCTTAAAGTCCCACTCTTTGACTTAAACCGTTAAAAAGTCTTTAAAACTCGAGTTAATTTATAAATATGCAAGACTTAAAGCACAACGACAAATATAATGGCAATATTTCGAAACTTAAGCGTTATATTCAGCTAAATTTCAGAACTCAATTATGCAGTACAGATTTTGTTTTAAAAGAAATTTCTTTCTTTCTCTTTCTTAAATTACTATTACTTCAAATAGTGGAATAGAAATGCTAAAATGAAATAGTATATATTTGAAATATGAAATATGAAATATGATTTCTGTAAGTCCTTTTTTTCGTTTAGTGATATTTATTTCACATCCAAAAACGTTGAAAGTTAGTTCAAAACCTATGTTTTCTGTGGTCACTCGATGCAGTCGGTAAAAATTTATAATATTTCTGCTTCGGTGGTTATTTTGAACATCAAGTATTCAGGCTCAATTCATTTGACGGCTTTATAACTACTAATGAACTGTTGGAGATGCATTCGAACAGGACGACACCATATTTAAAGGCCGTTTGCTATAATCAGGCTGTTGAATCCTGTCGACACAACAGCACGGTTGGGATGCTGATGGCGATGAGATCTCGGCTGCGGCTAACGTAGAAACCCTGGTATGTTGTAAATATGCCAAAACCAGACGCCACAAAGTGTCAGTACTTCGGTGCTTGCATGCACACACACGGGGACACACACACTTACACATACGCACACACACATACATACGCTCACAATGCCTGGGGCACGATACCAGAACAACGCACCTGAGTGTATTAATTTGCGCTCGAGTGTGTCATTTACGACAAAAGCATCGACCACGTGATCATCGTCAATAAAATACACATGCACCACATGACATCGCTTCTTTCGTTATCAGAGTGCGACATACAATTAACGCCATACGCACACAAATACACTCGATTTCCAAACTTGTGCGGTTTCCAAAGATGAAATAACTTGAAAGGAAGAAAGCTTAAAGTGTTAACCACCAGCGCTGCACTGGGATACCGCCAAGATGCCATTTTACTGAAGGAATGTGTGAATGTAGTACCTACTTTTATACTGTAATTAATTCAGTTGTAAGTACGAGTAAAGATATACGAGTATTTAAAACAATCTACTAACCTTAACTAAGTTCAGATTGCAAATCGCTGAGCCAAACCTTCGATTGGTTTCGGTTCAGTTCGGTTCTTGTATTTAAATTTGTTCATATAATTTTAATTAAAATAATTTTAAAACAGTTCAACTTAGGTACTATATAATACATGACTTGTTCACCTTCCCATTTCTAAGCAGCAATGCATTTTGCTCCCTTCTTCCTCATTCATTTAAAAATAAGTTAAAAAATAACAGATAAGGCATTTGAAGTCCTTGATTGAATTGTGCTGGAACTGTGTATTGAACTGCGAAAGCACGTTGGCCATAATTATGGAGCGAAAAGGAGTCTTTAGTTTGATCTTAATTAAACGCATTTCCTAGAATGTTGATGGTATGGGTGGGATGGGTATGGTAGGGATGGGAGGTTGATGGTATATTTCTTAATTAATCAATAGATAATTGATAACTTTATACGTAGGATAACAGAAAACCGTGAGCAAGTTGTGTGTAATACTTCCAGGTTTAAGCCTTGGAAGACGGTATGGCGCCGTGTCATCTTCCACAAAACTTTTGCGAGAATCATGTTATGTTGTTGTTAGAGTTTCATGAAAAAACTAATAAAGGAATAAAGCATATCCTGCTATATCATGATAATAAATAAAAATAATATGTCTCAATAGCATCAAGCGCAGTGCCTTTTCCGTATCCTTTCGGTTCTAATAATCTAATCTATAAATAAGCTCCGAAGAAATATACTCGTACTTAGAAAAGCATTCAAGGACCTGCTACATTTCTGTCCAGTTTTGTCCAGTTTTGTATTTGTATGTATGAATGAACACTGAATGAACACTTATGAATAGAAAAGGAATACATGTGGATACAGCTGGGACTTATAAATTCAATGTGAATGAGTCCTGAGTGCAGAGTCGCATATCAAACATAACGTCACTCAATTAGAAACAATAGAAAAAGGGTTATCGAACTGAATACCATAAAACGTATGACCGCGAAATGTAATACTTCTGGAAGCCAAACGTAAGTGAGTGGAACATCTCTGGGCATGTATTGTCCATATAGGTTTCAAAGGGTTAAGGTTTGTTATTTGTTGGTGTAAAGAAATGCTTTGCTTGCAAGAATCTGTTAACCAACCCAACCTGATGCTAATTAGCATCAATTACGGGTCTCTGGTATTATTTTATGCTGTATAAGCAGAATATTAGTACGTGGGTAAAACTAGCAAACTGTTGAATCTGATCCACCAATCTTAAAAATGTTGAACGAGTCTTTAAATATCACTTTAAATATTTATGGTAAACATCCAGTGCTACTTTTTCTTCATCTTTTCAAGAGAGTCTGCTGCTTCGTTAGGGTGTCTAAACCTTTGTATGTGTTTGTGTGAGTGTATGTGTCTGTACATGTTAGAAATTCATTGTATTGAATACATCAATCCACAGCAAAGTGATTGATTTATGAGTCTCGGGGTTCTACAAATCACTATCACGCATCAGAGTTTCCGCGTATCGCATCACGGTTAACATTTGCATCTAACATTTCGCATTTGAGTGCATCGGCAGAGAAGCGTTCAGTTATTCTTTTAGCCTTGGCATTTATTCTGCATCAATCGACACACCCTTTTTCCGCTTTGCCACAATTTATTCGACAGCGAAGAGAGTCGGCGAAACTTGTTTTAATTTAAATATTTTTGCTTCACTGAATAGCAATGAGCAGAAAATTCAGAAAAATTGTTGCCATTCGTAGCATTTTGGTTGAATGTGAACCATGAAAAATCGAGTGTAGACATTTTCTGAAAACGTGGGTCGGTTGTTGAGAGGGCTGGTTGTTCAAGAGGCAGGTTTCACTAAGAAGTTCAACATTATGCATAGAAGAGAGAAATATTATACGTACATATGTACATCCATACATACATCATACAAACATACATAGTATGTATTACATACATACACACACATCATACATACTATCTAAACCTACTAAGAAACAGAAGTCGATTGATTCAGTCATCCATTCATTCATTCATTGGTACGAATTGCTTAGTTGAAAGTGTCGTAATAATATTCAAATACTTTAAACTACTTACCCACTACTTGAGCACTACTATGAATCATTATTTGTGAATCACTTGCGAGTGCTTGTGCATCATATGAATAAATGCTTAATACACAATCGAAATAGTGAAAGAGCGAGAGAGGATGAGGGAAAGAGGGAGAGAGAGTGAGGCTCGATTTCTGGTGTAATTAGAATACATTAAAATTCAATAATCAAGAGTGGAATTGAAAACAAGCCTTTGATTCAAATTCAATTGTTCTTCAACATGCTCTATAAAAGTCAAGCCGAATGACAGAAAGGAGGAAAGGAATGACAGAAAGGAGCCACTCAAATGCGAAGTTTCACAAACGAACGCGAAAATTTGCACCAAAGATATAAAAACACGAATACAGCCTAGAAAACAATTAGATAAGATCAGGAAAAATAATTATGTTTCAATTATTGTTACTGCTACTACTATTTTAAAATATTATTGTGATTTGTATAAATTTAGTGAAGAATAATCGATTTGTTAAAATGTTGATAATATTTTCGATGGGGTTTTTGTTAAAAGGCCGACATTCACACACACATACACACTGTACACTCATGTACACACACACATATGTATGTAGATACAAATATTGCATCATGCTATCACACCAAACAGCCATCGCAGGCATGTGAATGTGCTTGCTGCTGATTAGATTCGAAACAGCATACACAACAACATACTCTCTCCGCCTGCATTTATGCAACATTTAATGCAGCAGCTCGCCTTTCTTCCTCGATACGATCGTAGTTGCGCTGAGTCACACACCCGCCCATGCACACACGAGGGCACACACTCACACATGCTTGGATATGCATAAAGTACACAGAACATAGAAGCTTTTTAGCAAATGTTTCAAAAGTGAATCCCGAAATTCATGAAAGAACAAAACATTGAGTGGATAGCGAGATCGAAAAGCTGACGAGGGTGTTGCCGATGCAGTGGGCAGGGGCAAGGGGACAGAAATGCAAATGAGGCTGTAAAACTGGAGCATTCAGTTGAAACTGAAAAGTATTCCAAACGTACTCGTGTAGACTCGAGAGCGATTCATTCGATCAGATTCGATTTCATTGCGCTGCGAGAGTCCAACTGAAGTGATGGCAGAATTTAGAATTTGTTCGCTCTGTCTGTATGTCCGCTCTGTCTGCCTGTCTATCTGCCTGTCTGTCTCTGTATTTGTCTATGTTCCTTCGTCCGCTTCTTTTCGTTTTTTGTTTTAATGGAAAAATCTCTCGAATGGGTTTCTCGCTCCAATAAATTTTTACAATCGTATTCGACAGATTTCTAGCTGCTTCATGTGGATTGCGCCAAATAAATTGGCATGAAAGCGCCAAATGGAAGCTTCTGAGAGTTTTTTCTGGTTTTTGTTGTTTTTGGCTTCTTTGGCGAAGGTTGCGGAAATGGGTTGAATTTTTAACCTGAATTAAAAAATTGAATAGCAGAGAAAACAGGAAAATCAAAAGATAATAATAGAAAAAAGGAAAGACAGAGAGAAATTCATGAAGAGGGAGATAGGGTGAGATTCTTTTAAAATATAACTTTGAATTAGATGCGCCAATTTTATTTTATTACGCTAAAGAGAAAAAGTTGTTGAAAGATATGTTTCAGGGGTTATCAGAGTTTCAGGGTGAGAATATCGATAAAGCCACAATAACAAGAATCAGAAAGATTTGCTGAATCTTTGGCCTGGCCGAAGCTCAAATACAGGCTAATGATTTGTATGATTGATAGAGAAGTGGGCGAGACACACCTACGTTTGGATGAATATACAATATTAATGCATCTAGCATAAAGATACTTCAATTATTCAGCGCAACTCACTGCCAAAGGAAACCTCTATGGAAAAAACCTATCATTGCATAATATAAAAAATAAGAATAAATAATATAAACATTCTCGGCCGGACTGATATTTCTGATATTTAATAAGCAGATGTTAAATTTTTCCGTTGATGCTCACCCCCGATCAGTTTAATGAAGATCCTGTTTTAGGAATATAGCAAAAAGGTGGGCGGAAAAAGTGCTAATAATAGAAGTATACATGGTCTCTTTTGTTGCTCTTGTACACACCTATTATAAGTTGTGGCATTTTAAGGCTGAAACCGAATCCGAAAATAGATTCAAAATGATGTGTTTTACTGTCACTTTTTAACAAACGACTTTTACACAAAACAAGATACGAATCCTAGTCCTGAATACAGTATAGCTCTCGAATAAGTTCATTTGTTTAGATGGAGTGGCGCCTGAGAGGCTTGCAATAGTATTCTTTTCTTTGTTATCGTACAACAGAGTGTATCTTGAGGTTAACCTTTCATAACCAAACTGTCAGTGAATCAGTGAATAATGAAATATTTGAACACGTACTCGTAGAAGCTGATTTCTCTAAAATTCGAGGTAGTATTTATATTGTATGCAATCAACACCGAATGGTTTTTTTGTAACTTAACTCGTTTCTCACATGCTTTCAAAACCGATCGCATTATTCATGTTTCATGTGACATCCAAATCAACAACAACAATAATAATAACACCATCCCCTGTGTGGAGAAACACACACACCGACAAAGAGTGGTACACAACCTCATACATTCTCGTATTCGTAGAAAAGCTATTCTATATTATTTACAGGTTGTATTCGAAAAGATTAATCACCGGCAACAAAAGCGACGAATGCTGCTCTGTGGTAGATTTGCAACACTGCACCACATTCTATGCTTCAACCACTCCATCAGCAGCCGCAACGTTTTGCGGTATAAATGCAAGAGTAGATTTCAGTGGATCTTTTTGTGGATTGTTATCCAGCTCAATGGAGAAGCTGAATGCAGCGATTCGTGAGGCGCCTCTATGAACCTGCTGACTCCTTCACTGTTTTTTTGAATGGTTGCTGCATTTTCTTAGCTTTGGAAGTAATAATTTCCCAAATGGAGAAAAAACGGAATCATGATGTTTGTTGTGCGAGTGCATCAATCGAAATACGATATTCATATACGATATGAATTAAAATTATTATCCAGGGACTTCTATGGGTTTTCTATGTGAATGTTCGTTTGATGCGAGGAGGTGGCAAGTGTCGCTTTTTGGTGTGTTCGTTCCTGCAGCAGCACGTTCAAATGTTGCAATCATTCAAATCGTTTGTGTTTTGAGTGCATCTTTTATTTTCGTGTGGTTCGTGTTTCATGAGCTTTTCTGTTCAGTTTTCATGCACTTCCATAGTTTACAAATCAAATACTCTTCATCTCCCCAAACCACCCTGCCCCCTGCGGATTGACACTACAATTGAGAGTGAGCAGCTCCGAGGGGGTGTGTTGAACTTCGAAAAGGTTTAAAGACTGGAAAAACTACATACACAACAGTTCCCATGGAAGCACAATGCAGTTAAATGCGCCATCTAACGGCAGTCATAGAAAACGGTGACATCAACAAGGCAACCACTGTGAGGCGTCGCTTCAGTTGCACTCTTTGGCGGCCCACTTTTTGATTTGAACGTTGAATTATTCATTCAAATAGACAGCCACCGCAAACAAGTCACAAAGTTGATTCTACTGCTTTGGATGCATCGTAAGGGGCGAGGGGGAGATGTTTAGAGGGGCGGTGGTGGTGTTGGCGTCGGGGTCGCTTTGGTGTTGGTGCTGAATTAGGTCGTCAGATAGTGAATGCCTGCCAAAACAGGATTAACACTGTTACAGCCACAAGATAGGCCCGCGAGTACCACAAAACTGACGCATCGCACCTCGAACTACGACACGCCCCCACGCCCACACATACTCGTACATGAGTGCGAATGTTGTTATGCGAAGTCATGTGCGAGTGCAGCTGCTGACAAAAAAGTGAAAACTGGTGTTCAGAACTCGGCTAACGTTTGGAATTTTTAGCTCGACTTTTTAGCTAGACACTACACAGTGCAATATTGAGGGCCGCCGAGGGCCGCCGCCACCGCCGAGGGCAAATATTCTCACAGAACAGGCTGAGTGGTGCCGCAACATGTCACTGCCGCTGCATTACGGCCCTTCTTGCACCGAATCCGACTCTTTTTCACCGAATCTATGTTTGCAGTCTGTCGGAATTTTCGCAGTGTTCGCTATCGCAGACACAGATGAAACTTTTACTGTGCTGCAGTTCATCGGAGGACAGTCCACGTCCACTTCGTAGTCCCATTGATGCCCTCAGTCTATGTTTATGAGTTTTGATCTCTGAAAACGTTGTTTAAAATCCTTGTTTTTAAGGCAATACTTTAGAAACTCATTAATTTTTTTTAAATTTATGGAAAACAAATTATTAGGATTTACAAATCCTCTTAAATTTTGACCTGAAATGTTCGACCAAAATTTCCAACAACAATTCCAAATCGAATAGAAGCCGACATAATTTTTAAAATATTTGTTTTTAGTATGTCTTCCGGAGATTCTCCCAACCAACCTCTGAACTGGCAAATTTACTCTAATTTCCCCTCGCTTCGAATTTACGCACTGCGTAAAACAATAAACCAAAAGCGTAGGCTTTTATATATTTTCGATAATAGGATTTATTGTTTAAGTAATACGCTCAAAATATTTAATCGGATGACCAGCCACGAGCACTATTGAACACAATACAACGCAACACAAAACATTGTACACAAAATTTGCTCGATTGCAGAGAAGAATAAAAAAATACGCTAAATAGATAGTAAAATGAAATCAATTATTTACCGTACACATGTTTGTAGATGAGTAAATACATATATAAACAATTTATAATGAGCATTATATGTATATGAACTGCTTTCCATACCCTACACCCGACAGAAAATTGGTATATTCTGTGTATCCTACTGTTTGTAATGCCTAAAAGGAGGCGTGGCAAGTAGAAAAAGTGTATATTTGAGTCTTTATTTGACTATCTATATGTGAAAACCAGAACTGAAAGGAAACGAATAGCGACATCCGAATAGAATTTAGCACACACATCAATAGAATGTATTGCGGGGCGCTACATAAGATTATACGTGTTCGAAGTCCATCAATAGACATGCCATGGATACAAACTTATAAAAAATCTATTCTATTAAAAGTTGAACTGTTATCCTCATGCGCCACTTTAACATCCCATCCAAATGTTCTCAGTTGAAGGATCTTTCGCACGAGGTCACTGAAGATGATGTATTTCAGCCTGGGCTGCCCGAAAATAGCACTCCTTCCGGTTCTACATCCTTATGCCCACATGCCTTATCTTTTAAAGTTATGGCATTGTGGCATTATCCCCTTTAATACCACCATATGTTTATATCTCAATATTTATATAATATACGTACTCACACCGATAATGTTCTTGGATTGTTATATTAAATAATTCTCGAAAATATGACTTCTCTGGCGAAAACTAAAGTCAAGATGGTTCACATTTAAAATATTTGTCCCAATTAAATATCGTTTTCGAAGTGCACGACTTTTTAATGATGATTTATGCTGTCAAAGCGATAGCAGAAACAGTCGTTGAACCTCATTTTCACGGCACAAAAAACTTGGCCAAAAAACTAATCATAACTTTGAGCCCCTCGTTTACGAACGTTGACGGTCGGGGGTGCCTGGCACTGAGCACCGTGCAAGAGAGCCCACGCTCATGTGATCCAGGAAGGGCACCAAAGTTGTTGCAAAAACATTTGCATAAAGTGCAGCAACCACCGCCGCCGCCACCGAAGCAGCAAAACGAGAGGGAAAAATGAGGCAAAAAATCATAAATTTAGATATAATTTTGTGTAAATTTGCTACGAAAGCTGCTGATTTTCCCAACGCCACACATTTTAAGTGCATAGAAGCCAAGTGTAGTCAAGAGAATTTAACACTACTCGATTCTTGTGGTATCAAGTGCACCGAAACGGTATTTAAAAATTCCCAAGCTGATCGAGACTTACATACATATATGATGTAATTCTCAAAGTCATCCCCAAGTGGTTGATGATACTTATACGATAGGATTTGTGTCTATTCAGACCTTCAATTCTGCCCATTTTTCGTTCTTAAGTGTGCCGAGAAGGGTTAAGAATTCATTCTTCCCTGCCTTACGTTCTGCGCGTCTGACGTTTTGTATATTGAAGGGCATTCTGAACGCGAAGAGAAAGCACTGAAATGAAACATGTAGAAACTTTAAAACGCCCGCTTTTTTGGGTGGTCTTTTTCAACACTTGGCGCGAGTTGAAAGTACCAAAGGTGTGGTGAAACGACATCAGTTCCAAGTAACTATGCGCAAATTAACACACGCATAGCAACACTTCTGCCACATGGCAACGTTTCTATAGATTACAATCATGGTACCATGATTCGGGGTAGAAATCGCACTTAATTGTTAATGTTTTCTTTAAATTTGGGTTCTGGAAAAGCCAAAAGCTCTGGCTTTGGAGTAACGACTTCTGAATTCAGTTTCATTCTTCTAAAGCAGTTCTATCATTCAGATTCTTCAACTTTATATATGTATGTATGTATGTACACATGCCTGTATGAATATAGATAGATATGTAAGAAATATAGATAGGTATGGATCTATATCGTGACGTCACTGGGTAAGAATTACTTTACATTCAGTTTTTATAGTCGACCAAAGCGTATTACTGACCTGTTTGCTTTCGAGACCCATCACTCCTTCAGTGTTGACCTCCTTCAGTAGGTCCCGGTAGAGAAGACGATTGAAAGCTGCTCTATTTGAAGGAATATAGTGAATATTGGAGGAATACAGTGAATACTGAAGGAATTCATTGAATATTGATGGAAAACAGCAATCAACCAAGTGTTTAGATTTCGTTTTATTTTTTATAAAATCTTTTTTTTTCTTAACTCTGACATCTCTTGACAATGTTCATAGATCGTGAGTGCAAAGTAAGGGCCATAAGAGGCAGTGTGAAATGTAACTAAGTTTTAGCGAAATGCTTCCTCACTTATTGAAGTACCGCGAACACATTTAAATACTTCAAACATAATAGCTTTTTATAGATCATTCATTCTTCGAAATTATTTTCTATTATAAATTTGTGTTAACAGTTTCTAAACCCTTAACTTTTAACACTTTGAAGTTTGATGGTAAAACGGGGAACATTTCCCACGCATTTGTTTAGGGGTTTAATTTACAAACATAAAATTCATCATAAAGTTTCATAATTAAACAAGTTTCTAAACCTTAGTTACATTTCGAACAGTCTCTAAATAAATAATTAATAAATAGATGTGTTTTTGTGTGTGTGTGCGTATGCTTTAACTTAATTGCTCTTCTAAATTAAATTTTCAACTAAATTTAAATTTCAATAAATACAAATTCTTGCTCTCCACGAATCTACTTTTAAATTGTTACGTGAATCTAATGAATATATATTTTCATTCATCAACATCATCATCATCATCGCTTTCGTGAAACTTGCGGAAGAATCGAACGTGAATTAAATTAAATGCTAAACTACGGAAACGTAAAAATAATTCACTAAAATAGAGCATAAAAGGTCCAGTCGAAAACACCCCAGCCAGCCTCACATCGCCGCATGTGGGACGGATGAACCACTCGCCCACTCTTCGTCTAGACCTCGTTGCACTCCAGATACAGCTGACTGCAGTCGAAGCCCGAACGGCCCCTGCGACCGGCATCGTAGATGGGTTCGAAGTGGCTGTCGGTGGTGCGTCCCAACATAAAACTGGCGGCGTATCTGTAAGGGAAACAGAGAGAGAGAGAGAGAGAGAGAGGGAGAAAAGGAAGAGTGACGAGTTGAAATCAGAACATTGAGCGATGAAAAGGAGTCCACTTACGATCCCAGTTGACAGAAGATGCTGGCGCCGCCGATTTCCCGAATACATTCCGAGTTCGCATCGCACATGTACCGCTGCATGCACTTCTCGTCGGCGTTGCGGTAGGTGCGAGCGTATCCCTTGAGCATGGCGATTCCGGCCACGGTAGCATCGCTCACCGAATCACGTTTGCCAATCGAACGTGCGGCCAGCGAACGATGTGAGAACGACGTCTTCAGAGCGTCCAGGAGATTCATGACGATCTGAATGAACTGCAAAGAAAATTTCGGACACGGTCAAACGTCAGCGATGCCATTTTTATGGGGAGTGCAAATCGTGCAAATGCAAATATGGTATAGAGCCAAAAAGTGATGGCTCTGGAAAGCCAACAACAAAATGATACACAAGATGAAGACATCTTATGGACGAAATGAATGAAACTTAAACTCGGAAACCATCATCAGCTTAGATACATATACTATGCTATACTTATATACGAGTGTATGAGAAATGATGGTAATGATGGTAATGATGGTAAAGAAATCTACAAATGCTGTGCTTAAGAAAATTGCTTTAGTTTACCTCGCCAGCTTGTTTTGCCATCGAATGCACCTGGTCTGGATCTTTGGTGCCCAGCACGGACGAGAGCACAGCCGCTAAGATGCCCTGTTGCAAGCGAGAAACCATAAACCATTTACACAAACAACATACATAAAGGAAACGTATGAAAAATAAAGGTTGGTATTAGAATGTGTTCGAATGTGTGAAATGCTGTGCTTGTTGTTCTTGTGAATGTTGTACCGGATGCTGTGTGTGTGTGTGTGTGTGTGTATATTATAACTTTATTAATAATAAATGAAGATCGAAAGAACGTCGAACATAACGAAGAATCAGTGGAGTTAAAGTTAAAGATCATCACTGTGCGATTTTCCAGATTCCAGCATCTGGCGATTGATTACTTTGCCGCAAAACTTATAATTTCTCTCAGCCAGTCTATTGTCTATTCTTGTATTGCATTTGATTCTCTGTTATTTTAATAATTGTATTGTATTGTAGATCATAAAATATCTCTGAAGTAAATTAAAATGTTAGTTAGATCGAAGTCAATCTTGTCTTGAGGTTTAAGGATTTGGTTGAACAATATAATCAAAAAGGTCATGGAATTTCTTATCTAAAATAATTTTAAATTATTATCAGGTTGGTTGCTAGAACTCATGAAATACTGGAAGCTGAAGAAGGTCGAATTTGCATTTCGAAAGTACGATTACTTTAGGTCAGCAGGATTTCATGATGACTTGATTTGAAATTTCGTAAATAATATAGAATGGCACACATTTTAATTTCTGCAATTATCTTAAATATTGGCCAATAAATAAAGAAGTTCAGTATTATTAAATAGCTTAATTAAGTATATTATTTGAAATTGAATATTATTATTATATTACTTAAATTCATATCTAAACTTCTCTCGATATGTTGTGACTCAATTCGACGTTGTTTTTTGAAAGAAGTAAGAGCAAATATGGTACAAAACCTTAATTAAGAAGCGTTAGAAAGCAGTTTAGTTAGTTGCATGGTGCAGCTGTGGGAAATCTTAAAATGTCTCTACAGTTTTCACTTACTTACGAGTATATGTACATAAAAGAAACGAAAAGAAACGATAAGAAACCAAAGAAAGGAATTCAAAAGTCTCTTGAAATTCAAAAAGAGACGTCTACGTGCAGAGAGGGAGAGAGGGAGAAAGGGAGAGAGAGAGAGAGAGGCTAAATAAAGTTTTGAAAAAGTGTTGCAAAACGTATCTATGAATATGAATTGAAGCATGTGTGTGTTTAGGGAGGGAATCTGATGTCAGTTACCTGCATGGGTGAGCCACCGTTGTCGACCTTGTCAATGCCATCGCTGGGTGCACCACCGCCCAGCAAAGTATTTACGATTTTTAAGCCTGAAAGGAAGACCAATGAATCAGTGTCATCGAGCATACAATTTTACCTCCAGGGTGCTTTTTTCTTTAATTCTATAAAGTGTACTTTTCACAACTCACCCACTGAAATAACGTTGGCCCACGGTGAGCCGCCGAAGCCAATCGAATTGTCGACATCATCGGACTTGGTCGGGGCTGCGGTACCGGCGCCATTGAAGAACATGTTGATGAATGTGGACAACATGTTGCCCCAGGAGAAGCCGCCGAGGCTCCCGATCCCGCCGATGCTGCCGCTGCTCTCCTGTATTTGATTGCCTTCGATGTCGTCTTCGATGTCGTCCAGTGCGACCTTCTTTTGAGCGTTCGGCTTCACAGCGAATTTGCGTGCATCCCTGCTTTGGTCATCGGTCAGGGAGCGATAAACTGGCGACGGTTGTTGTTCTTGCAGTTGTTGTTGTTGCGCCTGTGGTCTACTGGCAGTCAGCCGTCTTGGAAGCTCTACCGTCTGCGGATAAGCGACGGTTAGTAACAAGCAGTTGCTTACGATGATGGTTAGCAGGATGCAAGCATTGATTCTTCGGTGGTTTAACATTCTGAAAGAAAAAGAAGATTGATTCAATTCATTGGTATATAAACTGGTATAAAAATAGTGTCTGATAATCCGAAATGAAACCCTTTCATTGCTTCATTGGCTTATGAATAAAAGCTAAAAGTTAATTTCTATTCTACATTTGCTCTGCATAAAATTAAACCAGACTAATGACTTGGCTGACCGTATTTCGCCGTATCACATTCTGCAACATATTCTACAAGAACATGTAAAGAGATGGATTATAAAACACGTCCACTTTGCTGAGGCTTTCTATTGACCTGTGAGAAAACGTATCGGCTCACGATAGAGATGGAGGTCTTGGATCCCATTAAATTTTTCCATTCTGGTGCGGTTTGTGCAATTATTTCATCACGCTTTACGAGCTCAATCAGAACTGCAGTCTTTGGGTGCATCGATTCCATTCAGAACGTGTTTAGAACGTTGCACTATATAAATCCACATCTACTCGGATATTTGTGCTAATGTGTATTAGGATGTGTGTCGATGGTTGAAACACGCTGCTTAGAAGAAAAACACCGGAAAAAACAAGCACCAAACTGACGTTCGTATGGCAGGAACAAGAAAACAGAACCATGACCAGAATCTAGTCACACATAAAAACGAGTATCTAAACTAGTATATAAACATTGTTTATAAACACATGCGTATAAACATATTACGATTTATTTTCATTCTGCAAGAGAAGACATTTCAGCTGCGCGGTTCCAATGTCCACTGTAGAGAACTCACACACACACAGACACTCACACATAGATTAGTAGTGACTGTCTTCCAACCTGGCTTTCATTGCAAATCGCGTATTCAACTAATAAATAAATAAATCGCAAAACAATCCCAACATCCCAGTGCAACATTCTGCGGAATATGATTCTGCTGCACAGCGGCTTCTCAACGTCTAACTTTTAGCAGAGTTGGCAAGCGCATGCTGTCGACTACCGTTAGTGGAATTATAGAACCGATATTTAGTAGAAGTCTCGTGTCAGTTACAGCGATTTAACTTTAGAGAAATGCAGTGAAAAAAGAACATTCATTGATGTGAAGCAACTGCAGATGACCAACTCGCTAAGATGACCAGCCGAAAGAATCCTAACTCAAGAAAATAATAAAAGAGATCTTCAGGGAAGGGTTTTTGCTGTAATACGAAAATGTATACTATGCATGTTTAAACGTTATAATTTGTTTATATATTATTTAATACAGTTAGAAAACAGTTTAAAATTAGTGGCCGCTTCTTTATTCTGATGGAACACATTTCTTTATCTAACGGATGATCACAAAAAATACTCGTAAAGCTACTCGCACGTTAACGTTATGGGTCCACGATAACGCGTGAGTGTCCAATGTATTAACTTGGCCAACATAACTGTTTAGTTTTCAAGTTATTTCTACTGTTGTTGTTGTCGTTGTTGTTGTGGTTATTACCGTTGTTACCGGTTTTCATATAGTATATTGCGACACCATTTTTATGGTAATCGTAGAGTTCTTGTTTTCCACATTAGCACCAGCATGTAAATTAAGAAATTTAGAAAGCGGCAGTTAAAATTTCTTCTTT
Source organism: Myopa testacea (assembly GCA_949629155.1). Classification (NCBI taxonomy): domain Eukaryota; kingdom Metazoa; phylum Arthropoda; class Insecta; order Diptera; family Conopidae; genus Myopa; species Myopa testacea. The sequence continues at coordinate 56,067,913 of OX451345.1, read as the reverse complement.
TTTCGTTTACTTTTGGAAGTGGTTTCATTTCGGTGATTATGCGGTTATTTTTGCGTCACTATTTCATCCACTAAAATAATGATCCAGCTACATTCTTGGAACTGTGATGATTCACCATTGTTATTATTATATTTCAACATTGAACACAATTCAAATTATGAGATGTAGGTATAAAATCGGTATAAAAAAGATGTAGTGTTTCGTTTGCATAACTTTGCCATTTCAGGAAACCGTTTAAACAAAACATCGTGTAAATTACCCTCATCTTCCTTCCCTACCTTCAAATAATTACCTTCAGTTAGTTTGCATTGAATTCGGTTTTATTTATTTATTTATTTATCAGGTTGAAATTGCAAACCCATTTCTCGGTTTTGAATAGAAATTATATGCTAGGTTTTTGGAAACTTTCTTCATGGTGTATGATTTTTAGTTTGAAATCTGTGACATTCTCACAAGTGTTTAAGTTGAAATTTAATTTGTTTCATTTCAAACGCTTATTATGATGATGATAATCTGCAGTAATGGACATAAACTGGGCTACGTACATGCGATGTCTCTTTTAACCGCTCGAGCTTGGACAATCAACGCCACGACAAGAAGAAAGTGAAAATCTCGCCAACATCTGATCACTATTTTAGTGTTCCTTTCCCTTCCTTCGCTTTGTTTGATGAAGACAAACAGATAGACAGACAAACAGATAGACAGACACACATTTATTCATGTCTCATTAACATTTCGCAGTGGAGATCAGATAAAATGTTCAGAAAAGAATGAGATACGAGCAGAAAGATTTCACTTTCGTTGCGGGAAGCAACAACAATTAATTAAATGAAATTAAATTAAAATCATTCAAAGTGATAAGAATTAGGAAAATATGTTTAACACTTTATATTTTGTGTAAAATGCTTGGAAAATTCGTTTTGGTCCCTCTGGTCAGTGACCCGTTTTGTCACTTCGTCAAATAATTGGCCACAGTATTGTGTTTTCTACAATAACTGCGATGACACATGACAGTGACGTGACAACGCTGTTCGATCGTTGGTACGAGACCGGAATTTCGTTAATCGTGTAGTCTTTAAAGCACAGCGTAATGATATGCAGCGCGTGTTTCGATTCCGATTTATGTATGTTTATATAATAATGTTCGATATTGTTTAATGAATGTTTAAATGTTTCAAATCAATTTACTTTTGGCAACTTATGCAATAGACTGCAAGTTATACACACAATACTTGAATTTGTGTGTGAATTTGAATTTCCTTTACACAAAATATTGATATTCACTTGCCATTTAAAGCTAGAGTTCGTAGCTTAAGTATTTTGTATTTTTTACTCACCAACTCATCCTTAAGTTGTTGAATTTACTATTATGATGGTTTTTTAAAGTTATATTGTATATTATCATTGTTACTCATTATTGTGTTATTGCAATAACCATATATAAGTTTCAGTTAGCTTGATTTTAGCCAATTTTAGTGAGTTTTGGTAACGTGCTCCGAAGATTGCTTTCCAGCTGAAAGCAACTGAAAGCTGCAAACGTATGTATGTCAGATTATAACTAAAGAATGTGTGGCATGAATGGCTAAACGTCGATTCAAATGTCTGACTGCAGGGAGCAATCCTCAAAATAGAGAAACGAAATGAAAACAGTCGATTCAAGAAAAAACTTTCACCGCTCAACAGCAAGCAACCGACGAACATTCCGAAAAGAATTGAATGAAAGTTGACAACAACACAGCGCCGCAGCGGCAAATCGAAGCAGAGCACCGACTTTTCACTTTACTTCACTTCAGTTCACCCCGCTTCACTTCACTTCACGCTAGGGTTCATCCATGCTACCGTGGGTACCGTGGTACTAAGCAGGAATTTAAAAATTAATTGACCAAATAAAGAGGGGGCACACTTGAAAGCACACTTGAAAGACCGACTGCTAATTGAGATGAACGACTCACATGGCACTGGAGGGCGTGGAGGAGGGGGGTGCGGCCATCGATTATATTAACATAAAGTAACTAAAAAAGAAATCGGGAATAACAATGAAAACGAAACCGTCCACTCTTCATTCGGAAGTGTTTTTCTTTTTTAACAGTGACCAACTTGTTGACCATCCATTGAAAGAGAACTGGGTCAGTGGTATCAATCGCGTAACGGTATTCGTGCAGTTCTAGTCGATGATTTCGCGCATGCGTAGGTTCAACAGACATGCGCTAAATGTTGTTGTGTGTTGTAGTGTTCATGTAGAGCTCTCATCAGCAACGTTGTCGCTGAAGTTCAACGCGTGCGGTGTTCGTTCATTAACCGATCTGTTGTTGGATTGATTGTTGTTGATTGCTATGCAAAGTTTCTTGTTTGTTTGTATTAGATTTCTATTACCATTTTCTATTAACCATTAACAAGTTTTCTCGTTTTGATTTCTTGTACGAGTACTTGTTGCCGTCGTTTGACCCACTTTTCGTCAAATTGGTTTTCCGATTGTTAGCGTTGAATGGATATGAAAATGAGAACATTTAATAACTCTCCAATAATTAGAAACGAAGATTATTTCTCTTCTTTCCATTGCTTGTGTTTTTCAGTCTTTTATTTGCTTTTCAAAAGGTGGATGCTATTCGTTTGGATGCAATGAAATATTAATTTGCGAGTCGAGTTCGTTGCTTGAGTCTTTCGTTTTGCTTTCTAATGTAAGCATAAAGAAGAAAGAACGGCACAAATGCAATTTAAAGTGAGTGTTGGTCGTAGTCGTTAACTGGATTCATGTGTAATTATTGATGTTCAGCACAAACGATGGACGGTAGATCGTTTATATTTATTTCTAGTCACGAACTCATATCGACAAACGACAGACTCATTCTACGTCCATAAAATAAATGCTACATTGATTGGAACAAATTAATAAACTGCGAGTGATTTTCTGGGTCATTGAACATTGTAACTGTTCTTTAGTTGTACGACTGTTTTGTTAGAGTTGTCGAAAGAGGTATTTTTTAAACATCTTTTTTAATTGATTATTAAAGAGATCGAAAACAAAAGAAAACAATGTTGATTTACTTCAACATTATATATAAATATAGAGTACATGTTCATGTATAGATAAAGAGGATATACTATAGTTATATGCATGTAGATAGGCTGAAGTATATATATAGTATATTTTTAATGATAGATATATTTGCATCTATCCTCACTATTGTTAAAAGCCACGAATTTGTAAGGAAATGAAATCTAGCAAAGATTTAACTCAGCTTAACTTCATTTAACCAAAACTGAGATTTATTTGAACTTGACTAAAATAAACCAAGTCGATTTGGTTTCATGTGTTTATCATCCTTTGTATCAGCTTTTCTAGAGCTTTAGGATAGATTCTAGATCCCCGTTGAGATTTCTGCATAAGAATTTGAGATGTCGTCTGCATATTCTACAAGAAAAGAGATGCTGAATCTATCTCAACTCTAATCTTACAATAATTGTTATATTAAAGGATTTGGCTAAAAATTAAACTTATTTTTCATTAAATAATAATGAATCTTTGAATGATGGTTTATTAAAAATAGAAGAAGCTACGAATTATGAAATAAAAATAATGGCAAAGTATTTATAATATTTTTAACAGGCGAATTCAAAATATCGGGTTACAAACTAAACTAAAAATCGGTTTAAACATCCAGCGATATATTAACAAAGTATTTAAAATACATCGTAATAGAAAAGATACAGACTCTGAATAATGTCAAAAAATGGAGTTAAGTTTTCTCTTTAAGCATCGGCTCAAGCGATTTAATAAAATCTGCTCACTTTATTAATTCAGTTTCAATTTCATGGGATCTGACTTTGATGCGAGATGAAATATAATTAAATTGTATGTTCTTTATTAATAAGTTTTTCTCACCTGATTTGCTCCCTTTTTTTTACTTCTTCAATGGATTACTTTAGTGATTGATAATTTGAATGAGTTTCGTTGTGATCGCGTAAATTAACAAAATCAATTTACATTCATTTATTTAATTCATGGACTGTGTAATTATAACTTTTTGTTTTCACCAACTGGGTTTATTGCATTCTTGCGGTGATTTCTGCACCAACGGTAATCAATTAAAAAATAACTGCACCTCGAAATTTCACTGCACTTCGCTACGCCTCTCTGCACTCTTTGATCACGCTGCGATTTCTTTTTCTGATTTCTGTTCACACACTGAGCCCAAAGATTGGTCGGTCTGTCTGCTGGTAACAATTTCTTTCGTCTGAAACAGCGACCGCCTTGAACTTGGCTTTATATAGTGTGACCCATTTTCGGTGCAGGTTCGAAGAAATCCACGGCTCGCTCAAGACATTTAGAAATCAAAGAAGAAGAACTGCTTTAAGAAACAGGTCTCGAGCAGCAACTGAAGTCGGTCTCGATCGCAAGCTTGAGGTTTGAGTTCGATGTCTGATGTTATGTACCAATACAAAGAGAGTAACACACACACATGATTTGTAGACAACAAAGGAAACGTGAACAAGTGTTTACTGTACGTTGTGAAGCGGTTGGCAAAACAGTGTACAGAAAGAGAACAGAGAAAGCAGTGCGTTGTTGCAGTCAATTAATACACACACACACACACACACACTGTACAGTAGATCGAAAAGCTTTAGCTGCAGACAAAAAATTGAGTTAATACATCAAATAAAATATAAAGGATAGAGTATTAATAAATTAATGAATGCGAATTAATAGATAAAAGGAATAAGTTAATGAATTTAATTTCACTTCACGTATTCTTGTTTCTGCCCCCCCTACAGAATCATTATTTTTGCACATAACCCACTGTGCGTGCTCTCTTAAATATCGCCTTAAATAAAGTATTCGGTTTGTGGCTAATAGTTGCTAATTTCTTCATTTCTATATGTTGCATTGTTATCGCGGATGTTGCGGTGCTTTTGTTCGGGTCTCATGTGCGTAGACTCGAGCTGCTGCTGCTGTTGCTGCTACCTACCAAAAACAGTTACAAACGGCAGCAGCTTCATTCTACCCACTTCGGTGCAGCACAACAACAATGAAAAATGGACTGCGTACGTTGATATTGCTTTTTTCCGTTTGCTGCCTGTTTCTGTATTCGATACTTTTACTCGATGCTACAAAAGATTCGGGCCTGAAGACCAACACAACAGCACTTTTGTATGCCATGAGTACCTGTGGTTCGGTTATTTTGTTAACCTTTTCATCGTAACCTGTTAATCTGTATATTTTTACAGCCTACATCTTGTTCGGGTGTTGATCCTTTTCCGTGTCTAAATAATTTATAACGCTGTCATTTGCAGTTTATTACTTTGACCGCCAAAATGTAAAAATCGTTTTCGGGAAATGAATTTTAAAATCTTTCTGCAATTTATATTTTAAAACTGAGCGATCCAGAATACTTAATAATAACATTAAAAGTAGCTATATTATTGATTGTTATTCTAGTCCACATTCACCGTGGACTTGTATTTATAGCCGAAATCCTTTATAGGATAGCCTGTAGATGGATCATTCCCACTTTTGGTGGAATATTGTAGTTAATATTGAAGTCAAATTAAAATTAAAGTACTACTATTAACTATACTATTAAAGGACTAACTCTAAATTAGCTTTTATGTACGATTACATAAATAAATTCGTACAAATGCACATTCGACAAAACTACAAACACAACAAAAGAACACATGAAATGTGGGGCCCTTTCTAAAAAATAATTCCAGAGCAGGTGAATTGCGTAAGGTTATAGCATGCTTCTCATTCACCCTTTCTCTAAACTACTGGTACTCATTCTGAAATCTGAAAGGATTTTAAGAAGTTTAAAGGACCTACAAATTCAACAGCCGGTGTATAAAACTAAAGCGCAGGGTGCATGAGCGGCTGTTTGCTTTTCTTTGGACATTCTACGATTACGAACATGTGTTTTCTTGTGTGTGTTTGTGTGTGTATGTGTATGTGTGTATGTATGAGCAATTTACTATATATGAAGGATGGATGATGAAATCCTTAGAGGATGAAAACTTGGTGAATTTACTCAGGCACACACACACACACCCACACAGAAGCTGGAGCATATTTCGCCAGCACTTTTTTTAACTCAAGTTAACTTTGCAGACCTCACCTCACGAGCCTCTCCCGTGCCTAACTCTGACTTTTGTCAACTTTTCGCTGCTTTTCCCAGCGCATTCCTTGAGATGCGTTGAGATTTCAGGTGTACTTTCATGTACTCGTACTTCCGAAAGCACTTACACATGGCTAATGTGGGCTTTTACTAGATTTGAAAGCGATTTAAAGCGACTGACGACGAATTCATTGACGGGTTGAGAGGGTGCACAAATGTTTTCTTACTGCACAGCAGGAAACTTAAGCTTATTATCAGAGTGGCTGTTGTGTCGTTGCTGCTTTTTTGCCCTTCCCAATCTCAGCATTTGTGCGAATCATTAGCATTTGAGTTTTCTGCAAGTCATTTCGTGGATGTGTATTTGGAGAGGCGCCTTTTTTTGTTGTGGTACAACGTGGAAAACATTTTAAAGTAGTCTAATTTTCCTCCATCAAAGGTACGAATTTTTTTAGCAGACATACTTTGATGGATAAACTCTAGTTTTCATTTTGAAACTTTTTCTTTAAAACAATTTAAAAGTATAATAAAATAAATCTAAAACTCGTGAACTGCTTTAATTTATGTTAAATGTTTATTCTAGTTAATCGTTTCTGATCTGATTTTGTTGGTTTTCATTTTTGTTGTTAAATCGCGTACTTGATTTGCACGTTTATACAGCGACGATGACATCTGCTCACGTCATAAATTTAGCTCACATCCGGCGAAAATAAATCAGATTCACGTAGCGTGGCGCTGCTTGAGTACCGTTAAATCACTTGTGGCACACGTTATACGACATGTTTTCGGCTTTTATAGGGCCCTTTAAATTCATAACATGGCCATTTTAAGCCCATTTTCAGGTCTTTCGTTTTTTCAAGTCTTACTTGAACATGGAACAGTTCTTTAAAAATTCTATATAATTTGGAGTACTATCCTTATCTTTATAAACGTTTAATTCTCAGAAATTCTCTTTTCAGATTATCTTTCTTTCGTTTCTTTTAAAATTTCTCCTTCAAATGTACTCGAATGTTATGAGAAATGCAATGCGTAGAGTTTCCATTCTCTTTGAGAAAAACGGGAATAAATTAACTCCTTAAAGCGCAATTTTGCGAAATTTTAATATCGTGCATGTGACCAAAAACAAGGCACACACTCGTCTTTGGTACAAATTTGAGAGGATTCACTGACGAGTGGTTGGGGTAAAAGAGTAGTTGTTGTTATTATTTTCTTTTGAAACTATGAACTTTTCTCTGCTTTGCTGCCATGAAAACGTGATACTCAGTTGGCATGTCAATCGATAATAAAGCATGACAGTAGTTCAAAACTGTATGTTAGTCATAGAGTCACATATTTCATTATATGAACATTCACAACAGTGATCACAAGGAGATAATCACAAAGGGTGCTATCTTCGGCGTCGTTGAAAGTCAAATACCCTACATGCGAATCATGAATCACGCCCATTCGTGGCCGGATTGTTATTTGTGACGTTATTGATTATTATGATTGTTATTTATAACTAATTTGCAGCAGTTTAACGAATACCCTGTTTTGAGAATATAATGAAAAAGAAGGAGGACCACGTCTATATTTCGTAGAGTACTTAGTATTGATAATGTTCTCTTACTATACTCAGCTACACAGGATTTGTATCTAAAACTGTTAACCGGCACTATAATATCCAGTAATGGGATTACGCCCATTTTTCAGAAGTACATAACTAACCTTGATGAAGGATGTTTGGGAATAGAATTGTGTTGTCATAGTTGACTCCGATATGTTGTTATGCCGTTTTTAAAAAACGTTCCTTCAGTCTTTGTAAAAAAGAAGGTGTGGCCGTAAACTGATTTGCCCATTTGCTACATGCAAAGGATGCTCTACATAAGAAAGGATGTTTGAGGCATAAAAATGTATGTTTTCTGAAAATGCACCTGGTTTTTGGTGTCAACTGCGGTTTTCAAACTGCGTGAGACATTCGTAGGCTTTGAAGTCTTTGCTGCCAGTTTTGCGCCCCTCTTCTAGCTCAGGGCTGGAACAGATTCTTAAATTTGCATGAATTTCAAAGTACATATTTCGTTGTAAATAATTGTATAAGCTTATAATATATATTGTCAAAAACTTGTTCTTTATTTATTTTAATAAAAAGAATATTAATTCATCTATTATAAAATTCAATTACTCGTAAATCATCTCAAATTCTTTATTAAATTTAGAGCTTCTCATCTTTATTAGTTTAGAGAAAGTTTTACTTGGCTTGAGTTTACTTTGTTTCTGAAATAAAATCCTTTTTGTCATAGGTTCCTTTGTCTTTTGGAAAATGTTTCTCTGGTGTGTTTTCTTGACACACAAACAGAGAAGTTTTTTTGTAGTATTATTAAATGCTGAGTTGCAAAAGGGTCAACGAAGTATTTCTGAGTCTCTGGTGATTCTTGTGTACATGTAAAACTTTTTTACTAGAGGTATCTTTGAATCTTTCCCTTTGAACGGTCCAACGAAGGCGAAGGCGAAGACGAAGACGATGATGAAGCGGATGATGAAGAGATGAGTGTGTAAAGAATGAATTGACTCATAAATTACAAGTTCATGATTTCCTTCAAACAAAGCAAGATGAAGTCTCGGAGCAGCTGTTGAAGCCATCAGTTGCTGTTGAGTTATGAGTTGTTGATGATAAAATTTTGATTTATCACTGGGAATGTAATACTAACGGATGAAGTAATGATGCATGAGAATCATCATCGTCATCATCATCTCCACTGATGACATAGAAGGTTGACAATGTTGACATAATATGTGTTACTCTGAAAAAAGTGTTCAGAAAAAGACATCCAGTACTTTAAATTGGCTAACTACATATACATACATTTAATAAATTTTGAAACTATTTGGAATCACTTTTTGCCGGTTGCTTGCATTTTTATGGATTCCGCTACTTTTCTTTGTTCTTTTCCACATATTTTGATCCCTTTGAACTTCGGGTGAATAAAAATAGGGAATAAAAATAAACACAATAATGAATAAATGAATCCTTGGTATATCCTTGGCCCATAGATCCTTGGTGAGTAGTTGGAGTCATACTAGGTAAAAATACTCTCTCTTTAACGAAATTAAGGCAAGTATATAGAATACTATGCTGGATAATGGGAATAATTGGATGAAACCCAAGTTAAGTGTCGCTGTGGTTGGACCCAAGTGTTACAGGTCTTAATATTGTTGTTTTTGGTGTTTATTAAATCAATTAAGGTCAAAGCAAGTCGTTCGTTTCTTTCTATTAACATAGTTATCAGAAGAAAGTGATTCAAAAGAGGTGAAACATTTATGATATTGATATTGGCATCATTTCCTCTATACAATAAGTAAGCTCGAAGTTTGCTTTATATGTTTTTGTAAAGCTCTAAATTCAGTTCGATTTAATAACTGAATGTTATTGGTTTATACCTATTTTGATTTTGATATAAAGAAAAAGTCTAGATTTCTGAAAAAAGCCATTCTATTTTCTAATTTTTAAAAATCCATATGTATTATTTTTCGAGATTATTTATTATGATTCAAAATTTCTTTACAAACATAATTTCGATTTTTATTTATGGTATTATTTATTTTAAACTAAATACATAAAACTTTATTATTATTTAAAACTTATCTAAACTAAACTGTAATCGGTTAAAATAATATTTTTAACAAAAACTCGTATACATACTCTTAAAATGCTAACTAACTACAATATCATAATAAACTCAATTAATTAGTGATTATTATTTTTCTGTATTTTATTTGCTATTTACAGTTTATGTTATCATAATTATTGCACATATTTTATGAATGTTTTACGAATAACTTACTTAATTTATATTTATTTAAAACTTCATTCAATGAATGATTTATTTATTTAAAATTCCAATTGTATTTCTACATTTCTTGTATTTGTATGTTTAAACAACATGATATTCTATTGATATTGATATCTATCAGAACTCAGCTTCATACATGTATTAATCTATACAATAATATTAATTAATGTATATTATTAAGAAATGTATGATTATTTCTAATTTTTTGTATATTTATATTCAATGTTTCAGTGTTTATTTGCGCATTCTTATTAATATAATTTTACTTATAATAATTATCATTATTATAGAATTAATTAATTAATATTCTTTATTATTTTATAAAACTGATTAAATTTATGCTTTAATTGCATTGCATTTAAAATGCTAAGGATTTTGCTTAAGTTTCAATTTAGTTGTGAACTTATTTAATTTTTTTTTTTCAACTTTTTATAGTTTTCGGGTTTCTTTGTAACATTATATTAATTATTTATCCATCAATCAGTTTTATTAATAAAAATGTAGATTTAAGTATATATATTTTAAGCATAGATTTCATCAATGTCTGTCTGTGTCGCTAAAACAACGCTCCTCATTTATTTATCCTAGTGTAAACTTAAGTCGCAATATTAGTACTGAATTTAACTAAATTAGTTACTATTTAAGATTGTAAAAATGTTACTTCAGTGAATTTTTCTAATTTTATTAGATGTTAATTTTTTATCCTGCATTTGATATTCATAGCAACTTAAAACAACTTAAAGAAAGCATAGATTGAAGTTTAGAAAACCGTAATAATTAAATAAGTATTCGAACTGACCTAGTTTAAAATTATTTTGGATTTTTTTTATGGATTTATATTATTCTTTTCTTTTTTAAAAGTTATTGTATTATAAGAACTTATTGTTTATTAATTTAAACATAATTTATATGTTGATATATAAAAATGAGAAATATATAATTACTCATCGTCTTATAAACTTTACAACAAACAGTTAAAATAAACAAAACCATTGATAAACAGATGATAAGTTGAAACTGTTAACCCGGGGCTCGTAGAGAACGTTGACTGATCTTGACTTGACCTGACTTGACTTGACTTGACTTGAATGACGAATTTTCGTAGGAATGTGAAACTTTTCCTTTACATTTTATTACAATATGATTTATGCTAGTTTCACAAATCTTAAATACATTCATTTATTCATTCTGTAGACAATATTTTGATGGAAAACCTCCGTCTTCTTCTGGTGTTTGTCAATCTTTCGGAGCTTTTGTTTTGCCCGGCCCACACCGTAAACACCCCCCTTAAACTCTTAAGTCCTTAATTCACAAACATAAGAAAACTGAATACATATCTGAAATGCAATTTTTTGGCTCTGAAGCAAACATAAAATAATTTAACAAACAACAATGGGATTTAAATTTGTTTTCAAATTTCATTTCGATAGAGTTTTGAATTTCAAATACTGTTCGAATATTTAAAAGTTGTCCAAAATATTCACATCATGTAATCAACGTCAGAAACATTTACTTCTTACGAATACTTCGAGCATCGGAGCAAACAGTCTTTATAGGTGTATTATAAATGTTTCTATATATTATTTGTCTGGATTTTCTATATTCTTTCTATATATACTATGCATCTTTTTCTTATATTCTGATTCGCATGCAATATAAAATAATTTCTTATGGCTAATTTTCAATCGTTTTGGTGTTTTTTGTTTTATTCTTTTGCGTTTAAGTCGTCACTTAAAACTGATGCTCTTAAGTTTTCTCCTCGAATAGTTCGAGCACTATTCGAGATGTTCTTAGCTTTGTTGTTGTTGTTGTTACTAATCTGTATAAATGCTTGGCGCCTTTAGAAGTTTTAACGGTTCGCTTCTCTCTGCAAAAATTTAACTGCTGCAAAAGCAAGAGTATCCACAATAACGTCAAAATGGTGGCCGCATGAAACCAGAGGCTATCTTTTTGGCCGATTCTACTCATTCCAGAAGTTATCGCCGATGCCGAATACTCGCCTGTGCGGAGAAAAAGAGATTAAAAACGAGAAACTTTTAAGCGTTTAAGTTTGATTTTAATTTGCTTATAAAAAGCACTCGTAAACTGTGAATTTTGTGCGTTCTTTAATGAACTCAGTTAAAGATTTTAATATGTTTCACTTCACTCTTTCGAAAAATGCATCCAGTTCAGTGAATAATTAAGAAATTTCACAGGGGATGGGGGATGATGATATAATAATTGTTTGCGATTTTCGTGTAATTTTTAATTTTAAGGTCATTAATTCTGGCGTATGGCGTATTATTCGCCATTATTTCAATTAAAAAAATATGTTCATATACTCGGGCATACATTTTGACAACTGAACGTTTCATATCCTTGCCATTGGGCGAGAAACTTCTGAAAAATACGACATTAAAAATTACTTTCGGTATATTTTTCCATGGACGAGTGGGTTTTTGCGAGTCTTACGTCGAGTTAATCGTGTGGTTTTTATGACCATGATGAGCGTATGACTTTCGGTTTATGGGATATAATGCAATATTTTACATGTCGCCAATTATAACGCATAAATGTCCGCAGCAGATGGAACACAACTCTTTTAACATGGCAAATATGGCAATGAATTAAATGTGTGTAAAGCTAATTAATCAATATTCTAGTGTATGTACTCGTATGTAGTGGAAAGAACTCATCGTCGATAGGATGGGAGACCTTAAAACACAATTCGGAGATACTCGTACTTGGATCAACTACTCTACTCTACTCTTCAGCTCTTGATGATATGGCAGACATGATTAATTGTACTTTTATTTAAACAATCGTTCAATTAAGCATCGAGTGGTACCGAATTCATCAATCATTTTAGTTCATTTATATCAACCCCTACGCTATTAATCAGATAAATCACCAGACAAATAATAATCGTTAATAATTTATGCCAAATTTAATTGTAATTTTAAAATATTTCTCTCATCTCATTTCAGACAATTGAACGATTTCGTTCGAAAGTACGACATGTCTTTTGGCAGCAATTGTCAAAGCATTGTCTTGTTTTGTTGTGACTTTCCTAAGTGATCCATTTCCATAACCACTCATTGTAGACTGTCCTAATGAAACGGGTCACTTTAAACCAGTGGTGTCCATAAGCAGCCATTTGGGCACTGCATTGAGTGGCATAATATACATAATAATACATTGAATGTCCAAGCCAAAATCTCTACCAAGCCATCATCGAAGTAGTTCTGTTATGCATTTGGACATCACTGCTTTACACAAGTCACTATAGAATTTTGACTTTCGGAGTTATGAAAAGTTGTTGTGTGGCGTTTTTCATTCAGGGGTCTGCTTAATGCCATCAGTTGTTAGCATTAAGTGTTCGCAGTTAATATATAGACTAACTACTATAATTAAAATATAGACTACACCCAGCTGAACTAGTGAACCAGTAAGCAACCAAAAATATCCATGCTTTAGAAAAATTCCCAACCTGCTGCTGCTGCGTTATGGAAAACACTACATTACCCTTATATAAATAAGATCTTTCGACATACAGTGGACCCACGGTTAACGAACGCCCCGCATAACGAACATTTCGCATAACGAACACTTTTTTTTGGGAAAAAAGTTTCTCTTAACGAACGAAGTTTCGCATAATGACCAACGAAAAAGGGGGAAACCTTAATTGCATGTAAAATTTCTGTCTATGCTAAGCAACGAAACAGGGGAAACCCCGAATACACATTATAGTGCTATCTATGTTTAGCTTTTGTTTCATAATTGTGCATTTTGTTTTATTTTTGTGCATAATTGCCTGTGTTCGTAAAATTAACAAGACGTGTTGAAACATACAAATGTTCTATTTTTAATTTGGTTTTATAAAAATTGCATTTAACTTTCTTTCAATAAAAGCTGAACTTTAAATATATTGGTGTATTTTTTCAGTTCTTTTGATGCATTTTATGTTACATTCTTTCAATAAAAGTTCAAATTGAAACATATTAGAGTGTATTTTTTTCGAAATATATTTCGATTCATTTTACATTGATTTATATGGGAATAATGGTTTTGCTTAACGAACGTTTCGCATAACGAACAAGATGCTGGAACCAATTGTGTACGTTAACCGAGGGTCCACTGTATTTATAAATAACTGTTGATAAACCAAATGTGAATTTTAAGTGCACAGTTGCTCATAAGAGAAAAAATTCTTCAAATAAGCATTAAATATAAATATTGTATGAATGAAGAACTGTTGGAGCGAATAATTTTTACTTTCATAAGAAAATTTCGTCTAAAATCTTAACATTCATTCTATACTAATTCAGTAATTAATGTTTTCATCTGATCACTAACCACTCTGATTGATTACATATTTTTGAAATGCTGAAAATGTTGACAACAATATAGCTGGCGATAAGAAAAGATTTCGCATATTCGATTAAATAAAATTCAACACATTCATTCAGTATAATTCAATACAATTCAATTAAAACTTACCGCTGAGGACGTGAAGGACAACGGTCATCGGTGCGCTGTTCGATGGACTGCATGTGTAATTTCCGGAGTCCTGCTTTTCCACGGATGGTATAATTAATGAAGCGGTCTGTAATGGGATCGAAAGGTAGAAAACGGAAGTGAGCGACCATAAAATGTTCAATAGTCTGAACTACAGCTTCTTCGAGTCCGTATCCGCGTCCTTTTGGTAGGCGGATGATGAAACCAAAATCCACCCACCCAGCGACATACATACATACATACTCATATTCATGTATGTATTATAAAAATATCGCACATGAGCTGCGTTTAAACCCAAATCTTCCTGCGAGGATGCGACAGACAACTCAATCGGAAGGACTTCATGACAAACAACACGAAAAGCAAAAACAAATATATGTATGTACATGGATATAAAATCCATTTTAATCAAATAAAATATATTTTATCGTTTAAAAATTATTCATTTCGTGTCCCGTCCACTTACCGTAATCTGCTTAACATCGGTAGCTACGGTCGATGTTCTTTGCAGTGGGCCCCGTTGCACTCGTGTTGTTGTTGTTGTTGTGGTTCTAGGGGCAGTGATGGCAGTTGCTAGTGTGCGATCTCTACCTGTTGACAGGCGGGCCATGGACGATTGCATCGTGGGTAGCAACGAGGATGGAGATGTCGCAGTTCCGACTTTCGGTCGATGATTCGGCTTGGCTGCGCTGACGGTGATACTCTCGCTGGCGTGGGCGTGGATGGTGGCGGTGACGGTGACGGCGGCCGGTATTTCTGTCGTCAATTCGATGCGTTCCATTTCCGTGCGCCAGTCACGTCGATTATGCAAATAGATTTGTTTCTGATTATGAAACCAATTAATGAAGAGCGGAGGCTCCAGAGCTTGTGTTATAATGCAACGCAACTTCACTCGACTGCCAACCTTCACGTGACGCGTGGACTCGCCGATCAGCTCTGTTTTGGGTTCTGAAAAAATTGAATTTATAATTTATGATTTATGGTCTATTTATGGAAAATAATATACGTATCTGGAGGAAAGGATCAAGTAAATGAGCTTAGAATATATTTAAGTGTTAATGAGTTGTTACTTAATCTACACTTTTATCATGATGAAGAAGGGGCAACTTGGGGTGAAGTTTGAATTTTTGTTAGTTAGACTTTCTATAGAAATAGACTCTCGCTTTCGAACTGTCGCCCTCTTACCAACAATCAGAAGCGTAACAATGGCACTCGTCTTCGGCTCAGTCGACAATTGACACTCATACGTCCCCGCATCCTTCGTTTGAACGTACTTAATTTGCAGTGACCAACGCTCCGGACTCGGGCTGTAGACTGATTGAAATCGCTGATCGGCAATAAACGTCGTCTGGTCGACTGTCAGGATGTGACCATCGCGTACACGCAGCCAGGAGATGGGCTTCCTTACAAGTTGCTTCACCTGAAGCATTATAAAAATATAAAGTTTCAATTATGATAAAGAATTGCTTGAATTTATTAAGCTTCAATTATAATATAAGAGCCAACACATAAATTTATCTTACATATAATATAATATATTAAAATTTTATAAGGTTATATAGAATATTTTAGTGCTGAATACTATTATTAGTGATAATTCAATGTATAATAGTAATAATTCGATGATTCGGTTAGCAATTCGATGATTATATTTTCGGCATTGAATTCATATCCAATTTTTGTGTACTCTGTACTACTTTAAGATACCTTATACTACAAAAGAAGTAACTTATTTAGCGACAAAATATGACGATTTGTAGAACGACGATTTAATCTTTTCCTGGGCACCTAAAAACTAAAGACAAACAATAGAATCTTATATCACTATAAAGAAACTCATGGCCACAGGATGAGGAAGAATGGATGACAAAAAACTTGTGGGAGAAAGAAAGGCAATCGGTAAAACCCAAGGAAGCCACAGGGTTGCCACATGTAGTATCCTTACACACATGTCGTCACCTATAATTAGGGATCATGCAGATGGGAGGAGTCTCATCATGATGCCATAAGCATTTGCTGTTGCCGTACTTTAAAAACATGTCCTTTCCATACACTGAACACTGTAAAAATAGAATTACATGAATTCCAATTATGAAAAACTTAACTTTATATATGTACATATGTATATAAAATAAAAAGAATGTAAAGAAATAAGAGCTATAAATGTGAAATTAATTTAGTAGTTCATTTTTATGAACTTTTCTTCTAATAAAAATGTGTCGTTTTTACTCCAAATTATTTTTTATTTTTTTTTATGTATCTAAAAAATCTTTCAGTGTCGTTCCGAAACAAAACAGATCTCCTGTGTTTAAAGACGACAAACTTTAGCCACATGCATCGCATGTTACCCAGCTCCATGTCTGCCTCCACATTCGATCGACCTTCCTTCCATTCTGGTGTCGAAATAACTGTACAACATCCTTAAACTCAACAGAGTGGAAACGGTTGCCATACCTTTGCCATGAGCTCTTTTCTAAAGCGCAAGGATATTTATCACAAAGCGATATGATTTGTATGTCCCATCTTCGGCGTATCATCGAGCATCGGGACAAGAAGAGAATTTATTGAATTATACCCAGTAAAGAAGATATTCGACGACCTTCCAATGCAGTGGAGGGAATAAGATTGATGCTTATTATTATCATCATAATTTACCATTGAGAGTTGTGATTCCTTCGTATCACAAAAGGTGGCCGAAATGAAGGAAAAGCAAGAATATTGATAATGATGATGATGATGGTGCTTGCTTGAAGAAAATGGTGCTTGCTAACGACATACACACGACATATACTTAAAGGAAAGCTAATTTAAAATGAACCTATTGTATCATATTGATGAAGTTGGGCATAATAATTAACATAATAATAGTCTAAAGTCAGTGCAATGCTAGTAATGATGGTGAGTTACTTAAGGTACTAGTTTAACAACCTGTTAAGGAGCTCAGAGTTATACAGCATATCATATAGTAAAAACAGCTTGGGCCAGCGGGTGGTTTCTTTTTAAGTTAAATAAATAATTTGAAAATCATTAAACTACTTAGATAATTAATTTAAATAGAAGTAAACAAATCAAAAATAAACCCTTTATCCCGCCCTTTATAAGTAGTTCGATGATACAAAACACACTTTATAGATATAAGGAAAACATACAATACTAAAGGAAGAAAACACAAAAGTCATTATTTTTATATTACTTTAACTAAACTTATTAAAGCATGTTTAACGGATGATGTCTTTGGAATGCAGGGTTGATTTAAAGGGGTTTCTTTCAATGAGTTTCCCACTTTTTAAGCTTTCGAAGTGGCTTAAAATTACAAAAGTACATTTTATCATTTGTCTTCTGTTGTTGGGTATCTTTTCGTCTTCAGTCTTTATCGAAATTATGAACATTTTTATATTAAATTTCAATGCGTATTTCAAAACAGCTTCTTAGTTTTTCGCAACAAAATTTCTAAAGCAAACACAAAGAAAAAAATTACTACTACATTAGCGCAGAAAGGGGAAGAAATTCAATTAATTAGCATTGTTTACCGTCAAGTGAAGGAAGGAAAAGAAGACGAAGAGGACCAACGTTGCTAACCGAAAATATTTCATCGTTCCTACTTGAATGGCCATTAGTTTGTTCCCAACTAAGTTAGGATGGAACTTTTAATTGCAACGATAACATTTCTTAGATGTTAGCATTGCAGTTTTTCATACTTTGCTTGCGCAGCTTTCATCCTTTGCAATTTAGCATTGGAGATGCCGCTGAACGGAAGGAAACGTTTTTAAATTACACCGGGGGTGAGCAAACGGTTGACGCAAAAGAAAGTGTCACAGGATCTTAACGTAGTTCCCACGTAGTGACCTCCAGAGAGGGTGAACCGAAGAAATCAATGCGGGAGGAGTCGTGGACCGATAGATTTGGGTGAGCTAATAGACCGTAGTTTGTACTAGAGAATCTTCTTCCTGTCCCTGGGATATGCGAAGCAACTTAAAATTAGGTTCGCTTGAGAAGGTGGATCCACTTACATTGCACGGCAGATAAGCATGGGTACCCGCTTGACTGATTATGGTCTGGTAACCATCTACTGGCGGTGGCAACCATGGTTTCATAGTCGTCGTCGTCGTTGGCGTGGTTGTTGTTGATGTCATTGCGGTTGCTCCAGCTTGAGCCGTTATAGCTGATGATGATGATGATGCTACCATCGCCTCCGCCGGTGTGAGAATATTTTTGGAGCTTCCTCTGGATGAACCATCGTTTAGACTTGAATGTGCTGCTGTTGGAGTTGAAAGAGTAGCTGTCGTTGCGTCTACTGCTTCGTTGCTGCCCCCCAGCTGATGTTTGTCATCAACTCGATTATTGTGTCCAGCAGGTGATGTTCCTGTTGTTGCTGGCAACTCCTGATACACTTGCCTAACATACTGTTTAGATGTACCGAATGCAACCTCTCGACTTACGGTCTCTTGACCTCCTTGCTGCTCTCTGACTCTGCTGCTGGGCTTGGCTTTAGTGCTGCTGTTGCTGCTTGCTTCGTATGTTCGATTAGAAGACATTTTCTGTACATTTTCTTTATTTGACCCATTATTCTTTGTATCGGTGCCCCATTCGGTGGCTTTTGTTACCTGCGCTGCTGTGGTTACGGGTGTTGTTGTAAATGTTGCTTGTATTGCTGCTGTGGTTGTTGCTGCTACTTCTGCAAATGCGTTTACTGTTGAGTTCTCTGTCATCGATGGATGTAATGAATCTGTGGTGACTCCAGAAACGTTCACATCTGAAACTTTTCTTTCGACAGCATACGCAGTTGTTTCTGTTGTCTGTATTGATGAACCGACGATTGTCCTGGCAGAGAGTGTAATTGGAAATGTTGTTTGCACATCTGATTGAGTCATAAGAATAGATTTATTGTGAATAGATTTTTCAAGTGATGACGTAGCAAATGCTGTTGTAGTTGCTGTTGCTGTTGCTGATGATCTTGAATGTGATGATGGTGTCTTGGTTGTTGAAGTTTCTATCCCAATCGCAATAAATCGCGAATCTGTTGAAAGAAAAGGGAGAAAAGGAGGGATAGAGAGAGAGAGAGAGAGAAATATTATTGTCTATTGAAAATATTGTGTTGAAAAAGAAAAGCATGTTTCAAAAGAGGGAATAAAGACGCATTCTTTGGATGAATGATTGTTATTCTTTTATAAAATATATTACTTATTATATTTCCCTTATCAGCCTACCACTTTCAGAGAAGTACGGTAGTTAAACCTCTTTTGATGAACAAAAACCCACAACTAAATATCAGAATAAGTAAATTAATCAGACCTGATTTTATCTAAATAAAGGCTTCGGAAAATTATTCCCTTGATATTAGCTTGATTGATTTCCATTCCCGAAGCTTTCTCTGCAGAGTGTGACCTCATGTACTATAATAGGTTGTTCTGGGCTCCAGGGCGGCCGTTACAAGTTACAAGCAAGTCAGCAACAACACTACAACAATAACAAGTACAACCTCATCGACAACGACGTCCTACATGACAATCGTCAACAAGCAGATGAGGCGATGAGGGATTCACTCACGAAGGAACTCTCTAGAAAAGTTTTCAACACAATTAAAAAAAACGAAGCAAGGAAATTCACAACATGAAAAGTCTTGTTGTCAAATCTGCTGTTCCAATGGCTGTAAACAACCGTTTCGCGTTAAGTGTACAACGTGATAGAAGCTAAAACCGTTTAAAGGGAGCAAAATAGGGGAAGCAAAACCAACAAACAACGTTGATGGAATATTATTATCCATGGCAGAAAGTTTAGCGGATGATTGTTTTTAATGTAGATGTTGTTGGTGTAATTCTATTATTGTTTTGGTTGAACGACACGGTTTCGAAAAGTTAAAATTTCAGGTTCGGGTTTCAATGAATGTTTCATTAAATTGAAATCATATGCAAAGCATTATTTTACAGATCTTTTTAATTACAATAATTTTAATTAATAGTAGTTGGTTAGTAGATATATTTTTTTAATACACTACACGCGACGTGAATATCACGAAGTGGGATGGGGACGAGTAATAGTAAAGTTCTCAATCAATTATAAATAAAACTATTAAACTATAACATAATCGTTAGTAAGTTTAATGAAACTTACTTGGAACAGATATGAAAAAAACTAACATTAAACGCCAGATAAAAGATTGCATGCTGCTGGTTTCCATATCCGATGAAAAGAATTTTATTAACACTGATGAAGCGTTGTCAACACAACACACTGCTGTTGGCACATCTAAGATTTAATGCAGATGTTGCTTTATTTTTTGCTAAACAATCACAGAAAATGCAGAAAAAACGAAGCAGTTGTTGCGAGGGCTGTCGTGATGAGTACGTTGCGGAGTATTCGTTGTTGTTGTCGTTGTTTTTGTATAGATGTCACAATTAAAACCGTGCGTGAAGTGAACAGAATATTAGTTTATTTCTTATTTAATTTTACCTCGAAGTTTATTTTTGTTTTATACACTTGTTGTTGCTAAGTTATTGTTAAAGAATCATGTGTGATACTCTCAGGCAAAACAGATAGAAGTCATGCTTTTTCGATGATACGCCTTCCCGTGAATACAACCCAAAGCAGTTTCTCCCTCGTGGTTACATATTTGCTTACATATCCTTATATTGCCATATCATATATCGTTATAACATTCCTTATATCGAATATGTCCTCACTAGTTAATAATTTTGCACATCCTTTTTTAATCCTTCTGAGTTTAGTTTTTAATTACTACTTTAAATTGAAGAATTCATCTCTAACATTTCCTCAATGTTACTCGATCATTGATCATAAGTTAAATATTAATGATTTTATTTATAGCATTTTCATTTGTTTTGTTTGTATTTATTTTCCTCTTAATTATCTTCTTTTAATTTTGTTTCTTTACATTTATTTTACTTTTAATTACTTTATTTTCATTTATTTTCTTTTTATTCATTCTATTTTTATTTACTTAACATTCATTTATTTTCTTTTTATTAATATTTTATATTTTTTGTTCACTTTTGTTTTTAGTGCCACGCGTTTAATACAGTCACACACTCATACACACACATATTAAATGCGATGCTATTTAATTTAATAATCCACAAGCTATTTAATTTAATTAGATAATAATTTTTGTATCACTTTAGTCACTTGTCTTGCTATCTCGCTCTCACTCTCACGCTCTTCTTCGTACCTCGGATTTCAATGCGTGTCGATTACGTTACACTGCGCCGGCAGAAATGACACTAAACCGTTTGAAGACGAACCACTGAATGAATGGCCACTTCCGACCGAATCGGTGTCGTATACGCGATTCTATCACAAGCAATGGTGGGGAGGGAGCGGGAAGTGGTTGTTCCGCTCTTATGGTTGACGCTAAAATGTGGCATTGGTGATGCTGACACAAATTCTGCACCGATAACGCAATCTTTGTTTGTGTGTGTGTGTGGAAAATATATGTGAGCGCAAGCAAGAGAGAGAATTTTATGGGAGAGGATTTAACAGCAACGGAGCAGAATTGAGACCAGAGTTAAAAGAGTTCTGTTAATAAACATTCCGCCGTAAATGTTACTTAACAGTAACGGTAATCGGCAAAATAAATATACAAGCACATCTACAGACATGGAGCACGCTCTCACTTTGCGATGAAAATTTAGCGCTTCTATAAATCTTCGTATCACAAGCAATTAGTTCGGTCTGCGGGAAGCATCGGCTATTGGAAGCAGTCTCCGCAGAGGTGGCTGGTCCTCTCTGCTCTGACCATGCTAAGCATATTCGTTTATTTATGACAGAAGCAGGAGCAGCAGCGGCTGATTTTGGCTTTGAAATAAGAGCTTTGACGTTGCCCTCATAATCGGCAGCGTCGTTGAAATGACTTTCGCTGGCGAAAAATGTTGAAAACTTTTTGAATAGTACAACTGTCACACAGAAGAACGCACATACACACACGACTCCACACACACATACCCTTAATATCTAAACTGCAGAAGTGATGTGCGAATAAGCGTCGTGCTTCTTCCATGCGGCACACTTGTGGCTAATGCGGCTCCGGCCACATGAACGACTGCTACCCGCACACGCAGCAGCCGGAGCGGATGCAGTAAGTTTGATGCTTACAACTACAGATATGTATATACATACACATACATATATACGATATATATGCATGTGTGTGTATTTGTGTGCTAGTGTGGTCAGCGCAGCGTCAAATAAATTTGAATTAATTGAGCTTGTTCAGTGAAATTTTAGACATATACACAGACAGACAAACAGACAGACAGACAGACAGACGGAGAGGCATGCAGCCGTGCAAATGCCAGACATACTGACAGAGTCATGCGGACAGACATGCAGCTGTGCAAATACAGATTGACTGCGATATACTTGTGCAAATGTAAGCATCCCTTTATGTATGTATATTTGTATGTGTGTATGTGCATGTGTAGAGTTGATGAAGCTCCCAGCGTGTCATCTGCATCACACATCGAAAGCAGGCATATTTTTTGAGCCACTGCTGCTGCAGATCGCACGAACTTTTGGCGAAACGTTCAACGCCGGATGCAGCGGTTTTCAAGTGTATTTGCATTGCTGTGGTGTGGTTCATCCAACACAACTTCAACATCATGCGTCTGTTGGTCTTCGCCGAACACTGAGCGACCCTGCCGATGTTGGCAGAGCAGCCAATAATGTTGGGTGTTATTAATTGGCTACGTAATGCGTTCACTTGGCGCTTCCGCAGCCAGCTCTGGCTATTCACCAATTAGTTTATGCAACATTCACACACACAGCCAGACACACAGACACACACAGCATAGACCACTCATACCTTCCTGTAGAAGGTGCTCCTACTTACTGAACACATTTTTGGTCTTTGGTTATGACATGGACATAGACGTGGAATGGCTGCAGTCTCACTGGTTTACCACAAAGGAATGCTTTTGATCAAATTATGGCCAACTAATGCATTTGAGTGTTTATACGAGTTCCAGCCAACAACTCCAGAGGCCGTTGATTAGTTTACAAAGCGGTCTTCTTCTTGAGCGTGTTTTGCTGGGAACGTTTGAGGTGCGTTGCTTGGAGATGCTTAGTTTCAACATTTAAATCGGCGAAATCGAAATCGGAACGGTTAATTAGATGGTTTCTCAAAAGCTACAAAATTTCACAAGAATCCAAAGTATTCTCAACGAATTTTATGTTTTATTATTCGACTTCCCGCAAATTACAATACATCTGCACTCAAATTGCAGATGAGTCGACTTTTTTTGCTAATATGTAAAATATTCCTATTAAATCCTAGTGAGCTCCCAATCAGACCACCTGACTGTCCCTCAGGATTGACCAAGGAGTGTACAAAGGAATGCTTTGGATTTGCAAATAAACTCTGAAACAGTTCCTTCTGCTCCTTTTCTAATGCACATCCTCCCGGAGTGATCTCTTGTCCTGTCTTTCGAATAAACAGACATTCAACAAATATATTCAATAGAGTTTCACTGCGAAACTCCTCTTTATTAAGTATGCAAATTTTTCACACATCTGACTAACTTTGTTGCCTCCCATTTTTGGTCCAACTAATTTACTGTATACAATCGGAGTTTGAAATGCAACTTAAAATCTGAAAATAATAATAAATGTGGGTAATTTATACTGAAACGAGGACGACGGTTGGATTCGAAACGATATTCAAAGGTACGAACATATGAATATATGCAAGTAAACCGTATAGAAGGGGTAAACGTTATTAAGGGAGGGTCGGGGGGACATTATATAGTATGTACTCGAATGTTTGTCTATTTTTAGGGAAGCCGTAATAATTTAGCATTGGTTTATGTCGCAAAACATGGTCAAGCAACACAAAGGAAACTCAAGAGCAATGTTATAGGTATTGGTGAATAAATTTACTACTCGTATTCATACATAAAATAGTATTTTTGGAGCAAATTAAATTCAAGAAAGGATACAGAAATTTAATTGGAAGATCTGAACTCCCGGCGGCGAACGAAGTGTATTTGTATGGTACATGGGAAATACTCTCACATTCAGGCAACTAGGAAATATGTTTGAAACGGGAAAACCTACAACTTGGCGGTCCATCAATAAGCTCACTAATTTTTAATTAAAATTAGAACCCAATTGCACACAATGGCCTTCATATCAAGCACAGGTTCTTACAATATCAGAAGGATTTGAGGCTGTACATGGTATTCCTGGTATTATTGGTGCTATTGAAGCCATCGATTACTACAACAGAAAGAAATATTACAGTATCGCAATACAGTTAGTTGTGGACAGCGGAAGAAAAATTATCGATGTCTATTATGCAGAATAATAATAAAAGAATCAATTCATGATGCTGGCATGTTAAAAGGAGTGAACACCTCCGAAAAGCTGAGGATTCGCACCATTTATATACGTATTGGGTAACAGTGCATATCCATGTAAGTATTGGCTAGTGCCTCCATTTAAAGACTGCGGCGTTTTGGCGGATGTACAGAAGAATTTAATACTTTACATTCATCTACTCGTGTAGAGGTTGAAGATGCCCTAGTTATGTATATTCAACCTTTCAACGCTTACTACATTTCGCAGACCAACGTAACATAAACTTAATCGTCAACATTACATATTCGGCATGCATAATATGTATGTGCATCATGCATCAGAAATATTGAGATAAGAAAGAACATCCTTGTACATGCGTGATTATCTTGGTATCTCTCCGTTGATCTCGGTTCGTTTTCTGTTCTGGCGTCCTTTTCGAAACTTTGCCCGAGATGGCCGCGCTACATTCAAAAAAGAGGGAAACTTTCAAATATAATCAGTAATGTTATACTAAACGTTCCTCGCCATACATCCAGAAGATATGAATTGCTGCATTTATCCTTCTGCAGGTCATCGTTTGCTCAACATGAGCCACTTCGCAAGGCTTCCGCAGATTTCAACTCAGTATATTCTGTTATTAATTTGGCAGATTCAATTTATTTAACAAAGCAAAAAATCTTAAATTTTCTAAGTAACAATCATTCATAATTACTATATCTCTTTACGTAAACTATAAAACATATTGTTAATGTTTAGTTTCGAAGTTAATAAATAATTATATAACCTCGATAGAAGCCTGTGTAAAACATGGGTGTCAGTTGTATGGCGAACATCTATACAGTTCATTACAAAAACGCAGCTAATGTAATAATATGTATGTATATCATTATACATATGTATGTACATATAAACAAAATATATCTTCACTATATAGAAAACGGTTTAGAAAGATTTCGCGAATGTTTTACTAACTTCTACAACAAGACTTTTGAAGCGTTTATTAATTTCTATCATTGCAGTAATAATCTTTAACAAAATTTTAATTAGAGTCGAAAAGAAATGACGTTGAATTATGAAATTCTTCTAAACTTTGAATTGTAATGAAAATTGAATGCAAGGACGAGCCAGGTAATTAATTTCACAGGATCTGAAATACAATCCTGAGTTGGAACACGAAATTTTAATTGCAAATCGAGCGGCAGACAAAAACGAAAACAAAAACAAACAAAGAAATTCGCCATTCAGCAGACTTGTTTATGTGACAATTGTTCGGTGATGACAGGAAAGGAAATCGTTAGAGAGGAGGTGGAAGGCGAAGAAGAAGTTTTTAGTTTTAATACAAGACGCGGGAAGAAGATATCGCATCCTCTTATCACGGAAATTAATTAGTGTTCTTCCGGAAAAGCTGCTGAAAATGTTGCTGATAGTTTTTGATTTTTAATAAACAGTAAACAGATGAAGCAGTAGCCAGAGGAATGGCTTCGCAACTCATGAATATTATCATTTATGAAGTGCTTGACTAACGGTCTGCAGGTGTTCAGTGTTCAGCCTTAGTATTTACTATCGAAATTATTGTAGAATAGAGTAAAAGCATTCCAAATATTAGTTATTATTTACCACCTCTGTAGACTTAAAAAGCACAGAACTTTAAGCAAAAACTCTTGAAAGAACTGACGATAGAATAAAAATTGCATTAAGAATGCTGAACATAAAACAAGGAACTATAAATTTTGGCTTAATGAAAATTCATCCAACAAAAATTTCTGGGCATTCTTTAGGTACAAAGAAAAGGCGTTTCCTTAGATAAAGTAAAAAATGTCAGTTGTCTGTTAAGTTGTTTAGTTGCAAATAAGTTTTGAGTTTTAATCTTAAAGTAAGATGCATTTGTACATTCTTTTCGGTTTGGAAAAACTTCTCTAGAAAAGGTAAGAAAATCACAAAACGTAATCTAGCACACTTTTCTACGAGTTCCTGTTTAGAATCTGAGGAAAATTCACATGAAATCGCGTCGTACTGTAATGTGAATGTGACAGAGAACGAGATATCCAAAAGAGAGCAGTATTCACAAAAGGAGCAAGCAGAAAACCCTTAGAAGAGATACTCAAGTGTCTGGAAAACTTCCCAGAGGCCTAATGACAAAAGTTCTTTCAAGCCAAGACTGGGTAATTTTGGGTTGGATTATTCACAATTATGTTCTTCGTGAAGTTGTTTTTTCAATGTCTCTTTCAGTGTTTTTCAGTGATTTTCTTCAGTGCTTCCAGCGTCATACAGCTAATAGAGGTAATTATTACATTATACATAATTACGAAACACAAAGTTAATTTTTTGTGAATGCTCAGTTGGCGAGGACTGCAAAAATAATGGACATATATTTATCAGTATGTATATTTATTAATACAAGTAACAAAGTATTACATACTTACACACATCACAGAGCTGTGATTTTACACAGGTTCTGTGCATCCATTTCGGCATTCAGCATGAATCGTCCCAGTCCATCATTTCGCTGCTCCTTACTGTCTTCGCTAGTGGATTAAATTACGATTTACGGCAATGTAATAAACGCGTAAAAGTGTTTTATACGATTTAAATACAAAACTCATGAAATTAGCAACTCGCCAGTCAAAATCACACATATGTACGTTTAAATCCCGTATCTTGGTATCTGTTAGTCACGATTACAAAAATATTAATAACTATGTACATGTAATTAATAAATACTCACACAATTAAATTTGTTTTTCCAATTTCAACGCCAACTTCAATGGATTTCTAACTTCAAATCACAGACTACTAGAAAAGAATATACAACAGCGGAAGACGCATGACTCAAAATATGAAAAATTTTTTAACTGTTCCGGTCGGTCGCAGGCCACGTGTGTAAGCAACACGATTGAAACCGGCTTCACTACTCGGAAGAAACTCAGTTTGCCATGCTTTCGTTTTTTCTGTGCTCATATCAAAGCAAAATTGAGAACGGCGATTATGTACTAATGAGTGAAGGGTTCGGAAGGTCTACGAAAAAAAGCAATCGGGTTTTTGATGAGAATGAAGGGAGTGGAAGATCGACTTTGTTTTTGTTATTTTGCACTAACCACTGGCTGCTGTCATTCAAATTTACAGTATTCGGCTTTTCGTATTTTTTGCTAATTCCTATTTTAAGGTTCCTTGAGATTTCTATGGTTGGCATAATTTGGCATATTTTCCGTTAGGTTTATGTAAGATGGATGTCATAAATGTTATTTTATATGAATAAGTGTTATTACTTGTTTTATTCCATAAATCAAGTTGGTTTATGAACTGACTTATATCATAACACTTATTCATATAAGATAACAATTATGATATCCAACCTACGTATAACAAACATAAAGCAAAACTTTCAATAATCGAAAAATTATGAATTGAAGCTAAGTTCGGAGCATGATAGACCGACAGACGTATGCACCTGATTTGTTACTATAAAAAAACAAAAAAGAGTGGAATTGTGTCGTTCCTCTCATCGTTGCTTTATGTGACAAATCAATCATTCCTTTCTTTCACACCTCACTTGGCATACATTGCTGCATGGATCTTCTCTTCTTACGCATATTCATTTATGAAAAGAAACAAAACGAATTGGTATTTATACAAAAACAAAACAGTGGCAACGAGATGCCATCAACACGAAGTTGAGACGGAGTTATCGTACAAATGACTAGAGAGAAGAGATTAGCAATAAAAAAGGAAGAACAAGAACAACCACACAAAACCAGGAAATTTGCAGTTTTGTCGCAGTCGTTCGTACACGTCGGCAGTAGCTACTTTTTATTTTTTTTCTCGTTTCCCATAAGAGCCTGTGTTACTAAGCACGGCTACTGTGCTGCGATATATGTAATTTGAAAATGAAGGAGATTGTAGTAGGCATTGGATTTGAGAAAAAGCTGTTCGAAATGAACAACTTTTAACATCAATTGAAAAGCAGTCGTCGAGCAGTCAACATCGAAACTTAAATTAGTTGAGAAAAAATATTGAAACTTTAATATTTTTCTCATTGGCAGTAATAAGCTAAATGTAAGTTTCAGTTAGTAAAATTACTACGAATGTGTGTTGATTTAATATATGTATTACTTATTTTATTTTAACGGGTTGACGAACAAATGATGCAGAAGACATTGTCCAACCTGGCGCATCAAGAATCTATTCCTGAGGTAGGATTCTGAATAGCAATCGTCAACGAGTCTTCCGAATCCCAGTCCACTAGTTCTACTGATGGAGCGACTTCGAACACCTGGTTGGTGTTTTGTACTGTCCCTGCTGCTTCGGCAAAAGGGTCAAAACGTTGTCGTTGAACGGGTCTGCGTCCACCGTCCTTAGCACCGCGTCGGCACATCCCAGCCAGCACCAACTGCTACAAGTCGACCACATTGGTGTGTAATTCTCCATCGTAGTTCTCTTCTAATATAATCTGCTGAACCACTTTCAGCCTCGGCGTGTCGTTTATGATCGGTATCAATGCATCAATACCGGGTCTTTTCTGTTCGCAGGCGTATTCTGGTGGAAAGGGTGTCAGATGCAAATCGAAACGATAGCTGATTGCAGCGGCTACAAAAAGTGTAATTTTTCCATCGAAAGCCATTAGATCCAATTCCAGTGCATAATTTAGGCTTTGTAGCTTTTCAGTGACTTCGGGCGCCATGTGAACATCGTTGGTGTGCTCGACAGAGAACGCTTTGCTGCGGGCATGTCGCGCCTATGGCATTTCAGTATGAGCGACCAAACCTCAGGAGATGCAATAACCAAGTTAGAAACACATAAAATTATTAACAATGCACTATATTTTTTATTTTTAATAGATTCTCTCCATTGCTAATCGCCATGACCGCAGCCTGCAGCCTGCGTCTTCCAACTACTCTAGATTCTTCTGACGAGTGACCTGAGAATTCGGCTGGATCTCTTAAATAATCCGTCTTCTGAGGTCACAGTTTTACTAGTTTAAAAACCTGAAATAACACACGCGCAATATACCCGCGGCCATCGATTCACCACTGTCGATTACATTAACGACGTCCATATCGCGGCCAAGTTCACTGAACAGCTGCAAAGCCTTAAATATGCACTGGAATCTGAAACCTAATCTCTTGCGATGTAAAATGGACACTTTTTGTGGAAGCTGCAGCGATGGATATTTTTGCACCGGAAATCGGTTCGACCAGAATTCGTTTCCCAACAGAAACGATGCAACAGTTATGCATTGATACCGATCATAAACGACACGCCCAGGTTGAAAGTGGTCCAGCAGATTATATTAGAAGATAACTACGATAGAGAATTACACACCAATGTGGCCGACTTGTAGCATTTGGTGCTGGCCGGGATGTGCGACGCGGTGCTAACGGTGGATACGGACCAGTTCAACAGCGACGTTTTGGCCCTGTTGCCGAAGCAGCAGGGACCGTACGAAAAGCCGACGCAGGTGTTCGAAGTCTGTCCACCAGTGGAACCAGTGGAGTGGAATTCGGAAGACTCGCTGACGACGGCTGTTCGAGATCCTACCTTGGGAATAGCTTCCTGAGGCGGCAAGTTGGACAAGTTCGTTTGCATCATTTGTTCGTCAATCAGTTAAATAATAATGAAATAACTAAAATATTAAATTGACGTACATACGTAAAAATTTTATTAACTGAAACTTTATTTAGCATATTATTTGCCAATGAAGGAAATTATTAAAATTTTAATAGTTTTTCTGTATTAATATCAGGTTTGATGTTGATTTCCCGACGACCGTTTTTCAATTGATTTTAAAAATTGTACGTGTCGAACAATTTTTTGTGAAATGAATGCATGCGACTAAATATAAATAATATAATAATAAATAAAAAAATTAAATAAAAATACATAATATATTATAAATAAATAAAATAAAATAAATAAATAATAAATAAAAATAAATATAATAATAATAATAAATAATGATGCGTTTGAGCGATGTATTAAAATTAAAATACAGATACAGTAAAGTAGAGGACCAAATAAATAGAGTCGAGCAGACTTCATGTAACCCTTCACTTCCGATGTCTGGCGTAGAATTTGAATAACTTATTAACGAACGTGAGGAAGGTTGCGTTTACAGCAAATATATAATATACATATGTATAATATATAATAATACGTGCATATATTTATAATATAATACATACACAACCGGCGAACGAAAATGGGCAAAAAAATGCATCGCATCGTGATTACAACCAAAAATAAATTGGGTAATAGTTGTTGCATGAAACCATCAGAGTTTTCAACTAAAAGCATTTTAATTCGCTTTGCTGACGTTTGGCAAATTGTATTGATTCTGAATGAAGCATTTAATGAAATCGTCCGAATGGCAGCAGCTGCAAGGATCGTCGTGGATGAAGGACGCTTGTGTGAAGGTGCAGCATGCGTTAAATTCGTCATTCATGCGAATGCGTTTGTGCCATAAAAGAATGAAATCAGGAGACTCCAAAAAAGCCAACAATTAAAAGCGTTTTTCTAGAGTTTCGCGCTTTTGTAAATGATTGAAATCAACTAGTAACTATGGTGGGCTGTAAAATGTCGATTAATGTTTTCTAAATATCGATAATACTCGTATAGTGGTGAAACCAGCTAACGGCCCACTCTATATAAACGCTGTGATTGATTTTCATGAATGTTTTTCAAGTTACTCTTGTTACTTCGTGTGTTACACTGATAATTTATCATCATGACTTTCATTCATTCTTTTCGCTTGCATTTCTTAATAAAACTAAAAAAAAACCAAATAATATATGTACATACACAATTTCTTTCAACTTACATATTTCTATTTTATATAAAGCTTTCAAGTTCCTCTGGCTTACAGTTTAAACGCGTCAGGCGTGAACCTTGCTCATCTGTGCAAGTTGGCTCTATAAAAGTCTTCAAAACTCTAGAGTCTTCAGTATAAAATGTGTTTCTTTCAGTGTTACCCACCCCGAATCCTCCCATCGCATTATCTTCTTTGTTCTTCTTTCTCTTTTGTTTTATTTTTAGTATCCATTCTGTAGGATGTACGAGTTACATATTCGATTGTATACGAGTACATGAAGGAGCATCCATCGCATCAGCATTCAAACTGTGTTGCAATCATTCGTGAAATCGAAAGATTTTTCGAGATTTACTACTTAAAGTTAACTTCAGCGTCAGGTGATTGAGTGCACATTTGAAGACGTTTACCTTTACGTACTTTAAATAAGTGTCAGAAACTATAATAGAAATATATTTGTGGCATAGCTTATAACAATAGTAGTTGTATGAAATGAAGCTGAATTTCGCTCGCAGCGCCATTTTTAGTGTGTAAGTCATGTTGTGAGCTTTATTTGTCCTCCCAACTGGCGCGCCTTCTTTTCATTTATTGTAAAAATTAACCTAGAATAAATACAGGTGACGAGTGACAAAAAAAATAGACTAAATAAAATTGAAATTAGTGTTCCAAATAAAAACACGTAATAACCATGACAAACAATGCAACCGATGACGACCGTTTTTAACGTTACGTTTTATTATTTTCGCCTGCTCGATTACAAAAGAAAAGTTCTTATTTATTATAACGTGTACAGTACGAAAAGATGTCACATAAATCTCCCGCGAAAAATTTAGGAATTAAACTGAATATCCTAAAAGTATGCCACGTAAATATGTTTTCTCTCACAATTCCTGACATAATTTTTTTGAGAAGCACCGTGAAAGGCGCAAATTTTTGTAATTTTAGAATACATCGCATATATGTATATACTCGTCTTTTTTTAAAATTTGTAATTATTTAAAATTTGACAATTGATATTTATTTCGATTTATTTTACCAATTCAATTAAATCGAATGCTTTTTTATTATATTATTATAACTGCAACAGACCAACTGACGCAGAGCAGAAATGCCCTTAAAAATTGAGGATTATTTTATTTTTACATCAGAAACAAAATGTGTAGATTCATAGATAAGACGCTCCATCTATGTGCCAAAGAACGAGAAGCGCAATCCGATTAGAATCGTAGTCGAGAGTACGATCAACTCGTTAAAATGTCGAAACAGGTCGAAAGCAGCAAAAATCCAGCCACGTAAATTAAAAACACTTTATGCAATGAACAGATACACACACACATATTTATATATTTAAATCCATATAGAGATATCTACGAGTAAATTATATAAATGAAGACTAAAACCTAAAATAAGGGCGCATCGAGAGCTACGCATTTGGAAAGGCGGCGTCCAACAATCACAACAACAAACACATAACAATCACAACAACAACCACATAACAATAACAATCACAACAATAACCACAAATAAATCCAAAATAGCGAATAAATTGTTAGAGGTTTATGAACATAGACAAGCATTCATTCTGATAGCACACTGTGGTCGAAAATAACGATATATTCTCAAAAATTAATCACGAAAAAAGTGGGTTTCTATCTAAATGTTAACAAAAGAGTTATTATTCGAACAACAAAAAAGCTTGACTTAAAAAATGTATTAATAAAAATGTATTAAATGTATCTAAATATATGTATGTATATATAAATACGAGTAATCATGTAGAAAACAATAGTTAAACTATTATCCAATATAACTTTTACAAAACTTTTATAATACCGAAATAATTACTTTTACACAAAGCTATCAAATCGCTTCCCAGAAATACTAGAAAGTCACTTTAGTGCTTAAAATATAATGGAAGAAATTTTTATTTATTAATTTGTATCCATGAAATTGTGCGATTTCAGCACACGATAAAATCGCCTGAAATGAAAACAGTTGAGGAAAAATGAAAACTAATCGATTTGGCAATTTCTAGGCTTCCCTCACCTCTAGCCCCCTCCTCCCTCCGCGATCCTCTGCTTGAATACTGAGTACCGCATAGAATTCGGTTTCGAGCGGCGCTCATATCAGATGTTTATTCGTTGCACGTTCTGCAATTTAAATTAACACTTTTCGCGGACGTGCTGCGGTTCTCGCTTCTGTTCTGCGATTGTTTCGGTTTTTTTTTGTTATTTTGCATTAATATTAGCGGGCGTTTTCAGTTTTCGACGCTTATTTTTTTAATTAAGCTCTGGTTTTTTTGTTATGATAGCAGATTTGGTTTGGTTTTTGTTCCAATCATTACCAAAATAAAGGGGGAAAAAAGGAAATATATTAAAAATATTTTCCTCATCACAGGCTTGTTCATTAGACTTCCTTTATTTTTGATTGTTATTCATTTTGAATGCCTATTTTTCGGTTCTGTCTATCTAGAAAATAGAAATTCCTATTTAATCTAATTAATTAATTATACAATATAATAAATTCCATACGAAAAATACAAATATTCATCGTTTATATGTTCATTTATCGTTTTAAGCCGATCAGTCGTTGCCATCGATTTTAACATCAGCACCACAGCCGAGCATTCACGATTCGAAGAGCATCCTCTGTATCGGGTAAAGGGTATTGTTTACTATATATTTAAATGTATGTTAAATTTGTACCTGTCAATTTTTTCTTGAAGAACCTTGAGACTCCTGGATATGTATATCCTTGAAACATTCAGTAGTGTTGACCATCAGTGAGCTCATCTCTCTCAACGAATTCTTTGTTGATTGACTAACTGCCCAACTTTCGCTTCAATTCCTTTCCCTTTCCTTCCATTCCGTTCCCTTTCATTCCATGTCATCCAAAACCGTAGAAGATACATTAAATTATGCGATACCATGATGATTTTCTGCATCATAAAACAATTCTTGAAAATCATCCGTTCTCATTTTTCCGCGATTTTCGTCATTTTTTGTTCTTCCATTTAGAGTAAGAAGAAGATTCCATCTTTTAGTTTTTTGTTTTTGTAACTGATTGGACTATATACATCTATCTATAAGCAGTCAATATTGAATGAAAGTCGAAACAAAAGCTGCAGCATTGTAGTTTATTTTCGTATATATTTTTACTGCACACTCACTCATTCATGTGTTTCAGATTTTGGCTTCCGCTAAGAAGAAAAAGCGTCCACATGTAACCCTTCCGCTGGCGCTATTTTATTGAAATATTTTTATCATGTTTTTTGCAGATTTCTTCTTCTTTCTACGTCTTCTTTCCAACTCATCCAAGACAAACACACACTCAAACAGATCAGAGCATCAGAGCTTTTGCAATAACCGACGATACATGTACATGTACGTACTATATATCGTTTATATGTACGTATGGTAGATATTTTGTCTGACTTTTCCATGTCTGTATATTAAACAGAAGGACCGGATGGTGCTCTGTTCTTCGGACGTGGCTCTGGAGACTCCACAGATTCCGTCCGTTTCACATTCAATATATTTGCTTCGATAGTTTGTAGTTCTACTGAAAAATTGATTTTTAATATGGTTCTTTAATATTTTCTTTTATTATAAAGTACAGCAACAGTTTTCTTATTATATTAAAAATGTTCTGCAATGAAACCAGAAACCAGGACGTATTCGAAACTATAAACTATTGTTATTTAAAAGAAACTAATATGGAAACACACGATTAAAAGTTAACACAGTGAAAAATTTGACACAATTTAAAAGCGACTAAAAACCAGGGCAATTTAGCTATATACGTGGCTTGTGGGCATGTTGGCAGCAAAACGGCAACCGAGTTTTAACATTTGTTGTACACAATAATGACAGCAGCATGCAAATCGGAAAAACCAATAAAAACAAAAAGAAAAAAGAACCGATTGCAAGAGCAATGAATGAGCTCACATTTGTTAATGTTAAAAAGTTCACATGGTGTGCAAATGTCGGCAACTGGCAAAGAGCAAAGGACACGGAGCACAGCGAAGGCAGGCGAAGGCAACGAATTGGTGACAAAAACGATTGCCATGCGGCTGGCTGAGCTGAAAATGACGCAAGACATGACGAAAAATTGGGGAAAGTTTCAAATAAACCGAAAAAAACCAGAAAACCCAACAACAGCAACAGCAACGTTCTTTGTAAAGTGTAAAAAACAACAATTAAACGTTGAAGGAGTTGTTGTGCTCTTTACTTAATCGCTCCTTAGATTCATGTTGCGAAACAGAAGTACAGCATAATTGGAACAATTTTTTAATTAAAACGGAAGAATAATTAAGTGTTCATTTGTAGATAAAAAAAAAACAAAACAAAAATATGAATAAAGAATAAATGCAGCGCATAATTCTGCATTAAAATGCCTTTAATCGCGTTTCAGTAGCGATTCGCGCCTCGTCTTCATCCAGCGACGGCAATCAACGAAGCTGCAGAGAAGGGTGACAAAAGTGAAAGGAGGAAAATGATAAATGAGGAAGTAATACGAGTCCATTTGGCGGAATTTTCTTCAGAAGAATTATGAGCCGGAGTTCCTTTTTTCGGTTTTGTTTTTCTTAATACTTCAACGTCTCGTATTGAAGATGATGGAAACGAAATGTGAAGAAGAGAAGCGGAAACTGAAGAAGCGTTGTAAGCGCAATCAACTCGGATGGCGGGAGTAAGAAAGCGGGAGGTTTTCTATAGGTGAGGGGGTAGAGTTGGGTGAACCAGCAACATTAATTTAATGTAAATATTTAAAGAACTAGCAATATAAACAAGTTCTAGAGAAATGTTGAGAGCAACAGCAGTAACAACAACAATAATAACAACAACAACAACAACCACAATACTGTAGCATTGTAATAAGCTGTAACTCATTCTTCTTTTATTTCTGCTACTTCTTCTTTTTCTTCTTCTTCTTTATTGTATTGCTCTCCACTATCATAGATTTCACGTTCGCTTTCGTACCTTGAGCAAAAATTGGCTACCATGGGGATGTACTTCCCACCTGCACTGTTTCCATAGAATTACGAAATTGGTTGTGTTCGGGGGTTTTTTCTAAAGAGTTCCGAAGTCCTGATGAATTTTGAGCAGATCCCAGGTGGGAACAATTTTACAGTAACTCCAGTGTTTGTAGAGGAAAATTGTAACTACTACATTGAAATTTGATTTAAATAAGGGAAAATACGTTATCAGGAAATCTCTATTGGTTTATTATAAACACTATTAGCAAACATCTACGTTATTAGCAATAAAACACTCTTCTAAAAGAACGGTCAGAGAAGAAAAGACGAGTAAGTATTTAAATATTTGGTCCTTTTCTCCGATACTGCTTTTTTTTTAAATCCAGTCCTCATGGTACAAGGCGTAAATTCTATCGATAGCTCCTATTCTTCTTCTTCTTCTTCCTCACGTTTTTCTTCGTCGTCTTCCTCTTCTACTTCTTCTGCTCGTTCAATAGAATAATAGAAGAGGTATTTAAGTGCATAGTGCTTTACACTTTGTTGTTGTGGGTCACGATTGCAAACACTTCTTTAACATGCTTACAACAACAACAATAACAACAACAACAGCAATACCAAAGAACAACAAACTAAGCATTTTAAGTAAACTGCAAGAGTAAGAAAAATAAAATAAGCTGAGACGCAGAATTGCTTTTAGATCTAAATCTTATATAAATGACTTTGAAAATAGAAAAGGGGTTTGAGGAACAAGAAAAGGAAGAAAAGGAAGAAGAATAAGAAGAAGGGAAGTGTAAATAATGTAGTGGTTAAATGCTAACACAAAACTGCACAAAAGAAAACCGATGTCAATCTCAATCAATGGACTCTGATTAAATGGGATAAGTTTTAGTTTCATTGTACATAGTTTTCGGAATAAATAACAGTATTATTAAAACACAAAATTAGTAATTATATCATCTAAAGAAATAGGTTGTATGTATATAAAAGTGTTGAATATTTCTTTATGGTCTTCAAATGTGTATATGTATTAAACACTGTACTCGTGTGATTCAAGCATCGTCACTGAACAGTCGTCAGTGAGAATGTCAGAGGGATTTTCGGTTGAATGCTTTGCAGTTCCAGAGATGGTGGACACTCATCTGGTGTGTCCATCAACATGGAAGGCAAACACTCACAAGTATCTGTGTGTATTCAAGAGGTCCACGAAGAGCATCAGAATTGTTTGATAATTGATGAAATTGTGAAGCCTTTGGAGCATAAAGTCCCGTAACAGTAACAACAACAACTGGTGAAAATTGTCACCTCACAACAGTTCGTTAATTACAACTTACAAAGACAACAAAGTTGGCTAAAAGGCTGGCTAAAAGGCTGGCTAAAAGGCTGGTTAAATTTGCCATAACAAGGCATTCAAATTTACTGCAGAATATGCTGAGGAAGACAGGCTATCGATAGACACTATACTGGCGAAATAAGAGAGAGTGAGAGAGAGACACAGATAGATGGAGAGACAAAGAGAAAGAGTGTATAGTGCATGAAAGTGCATGTATTGAAACGCATATGCATACATATATGTACATATGTATAAAGGGTGTCATGTCGAATTCACGCATAATCAATTCTTACACAGGCTTCCTCTTCAAATCCCACCGGGATTTTGCGGAAGGGGGGAAGGTTCTCCCTACCCTCGATTGTATACCATAGCCAACAGACATCTAAGTCACATGTGTGAAGACTTTTCACTTTTTCACAGTGTTTGGAGAAAAACGATTTTCTTCAATTTCAATTGAGCTTGGAATGTTCTCTAAAAAACTCTATAAAAGATGGAACCAGAAACCGGCATTTCTTCAGCAAAAACAACATTAACAACAACTCTACAGCCAGCATCATGTGGCACCTAGTAGAGTACCCAAAGTGAAAATTAAATCTATCAGCTCTGTCTGATGTGTTCTCTGAATGAACTCTGTTTATGTGAAGGACAGGCAATTCGAAATGATTTCATGTTGTAAACGAGTATTTGAAGGACTTGCGTTTGGGTTCATTCTATGGAATTAGTTTGATTTCTCGCCAATCTCAATCTAAATGCAAATAATTGTGTATTTTTCAAACGCATTTCGTTATTCGCATTTAATTTTTATTACTATATTCAAATATTTTACGTTATTTACATCGTTTATTTATAATTTATTTGAAAAGTTAATTTTTCCATTTTCAGAAAAGTTAAGTTGAAAGCATTGCTTGGTTGTGATAACTGTCCAGGAAAGCAATTCTTTTAAAATTAAGTTCATTTCGATGGTTAAATTTATATAGAGGACAGCTGAATTCCTTTCGAATGAAATACTTAGTTTAAAAATAACTAAATTGATTAAATAATTCATGTGAAATGTGACTAACATTTTAACAAAGCCATTCGATGATTTCAAGGTGAGTAAAGATATTTTGAAGAATTTAACATTTAGTCCGTAGATTCAGATTTCTTTTTTTTAGTCAAATATATATTAGTAGATAGATATGTACACATATACGAGCATGTACTTTTCAAAAGTTTATTTACAGCACTGTCAATTATTTAAACAAGAAATTTTATAATTAAAGCCTCTTGAAGAAGTCATTTTATTGGATTACCTCACGATGATAATAAAATACAAATTTAGTGAGTAAGAAATCAATTCATATTGATTATTTTATTCCTAAAGTTCATTTGTTATGGTTATGGAACTTGGATGTAGTTGTTCCACGTTAGTTCGATTTTTCCTGTTCGATTTATCTAAATAAATAGATTCAATTGCATTCATTCACCTCCATACGTCGAGTGTTGAAAGTGTGTGTGTGCATGTGTGTGTGTGTACCTTTTCTGGTTGACAATAAAATTGACAAAATTTATTTAAGTGAATTATTTGAAATTCAAAATATTAGTCAGGGATTTTGTTCGTTTTTTTGTTGAGAATTTTCATTCACAGAGTCAACCATTTGAATGAATGGATTTGAAATGAATATTCATAAAAACTAGCTCCATGAATATTTGAAAATGTAATTAAAAATTATTATTCAAAAGCTTCTTCTTCGTCTTCACAAATTTAAATTTTAAAGTTCGTCATGTATTTTGACAAAATAATTTCATTGCATGTTACAGTGAAGCAACACTTTTTTTTTGTTTTCTATCAAAATGACAAACTTTTTGCCCCTGTTTTGTGATCAAGGGCAGAAGTGGCTGGTGGTCAACGTATTTTGAGCGAGCTCCACAAAATTTTAACTTTTGCATGGTCCACCGTCCTGTCAAAAAGCGTTCGTCACGCTCACCAACGCGAATTTTACATTTTTTATTATATACATACATACTATACTATAGTGCTATTTTATGATGCTTTACATTCGTTCCACAATTGGCTACGCTTAAATTTTCCCGGTGAAAAGAAGAACCCGAAACCTTGCTCGAATTAAAGTAGAAATTATCTCATTGCCATTAACTAATTTCTGTCAATTAATTTAAATATGTCGATTGATTTATTTCTGTCACTTCTACAAAAGAAAATGATTTACATATTTATTATTTCATAAAACGTTTTACACAGAAAAACATCCAGATAATGTTCATAATAAATTCGAACAAAATTCTAAAATCTCTATAAAATTCACAAAATTCCATAAAACTTCCTGTATTAATTTTAATTATTTATACAAGAATAATTAATATAGGAATAATTCTAGAAAAAAATAAGAATTCAACAATTCAATTCAATGAACTTTGTACATAAAATAGATAAAAATAGAAATAGATAATAGATAAAACAGATAGACTGAATACATAATAAGTAAAAATAAAGTTCTGGAAAAACCTTTATGAATCAGCTTTGTGGATCAGCTTTTTTATAAAAAATATGGCACTTTACATGATTGTACATAGTTGGTTATGTATTTGAAATGTGATTCTGCCTTAAATGTGACTCCAAATTAAATTTACAAAAATTCAGTCGCTTCTATGATTTTTTCAAGGAGTACCTAAGATTGTAGCGTATAAATAGAGGTCGGGTTGATCGAGTTGCCAGGCACGTTGGACTTGTGTTAACTATAAATTAAGTATCTACGCCATTTTGTTGTTCATTTAAATTCATATTTAGCTGTGATGGACACTCCTTGACGTCTACAGCAACAACAACAGGAGCAAAAACAGTAACAACAACGGCAACAACAACTATCACAACAACAACAACAACGTGAACTAAACAACTGCAGCGAATCCTGCCAGCTGCAGCGTGGTTGCCGTATTCGTGGTGTACTCGACAAATCTACAAGAACGGTGACAATTCCGAGAAGTTTGGCGAAGTTTTCTTTTCATCTTTTCATCTTTTCATACCTTCAGAAGTTTTTTCAGCAGCGGCAAAAACTTACTTTAAGTATGCGATGTAAATTTGAATATAATAACGGACAGGAGCTGGCCAAAGGACTAACGACGGTCAACTTCACTGTACTGAGAGATGGACAGGACAGAAGTCGAAAAAAACACATCCTCTTTTGATAAGGACCCTTTTTTCAGGATTTTTGTTTAGCAACAGTTGATGAACAGAGTCGGTTTTCTTCGAGTCCTTTATTCAAAAATATTATACTTTATAATAAAGTTCATTGAGAATAAGCGAAAAAAATCACTAAATAAATAAATGAATGCAGAAATGAATGAAAGAATAAATGAATGAATAAACTAATAAATGAATAAAGGAATGGAAAAATAAATAAATAAAAGAATATATGAGTAACTGAATAAATGCCTTAATGAATAAGTGCATAAATGAATAACTGAATATATGTAATAAATATTCTTTCTTTTATTTTTGGAAAAAATTAAATTTTGATAAATAAAAGTGTGGTGAGAAGAACCATTTGAAATGTTCATACATACATGTATGTATATACAGAATAGATTTGTTATATAAGGCTAAGACTACGTTACGTTACGTTATCTAAAAAAATCAATCCGAATCTGTCGCGAAACGCGGAAACTTTTCCTGACAAACAGTGAATAGATTCCATTTTTTCGGCCATATTTTAATATGTCGTTTGCAGAAGTGGCTCCAATGTGGCCCAAATGGTTCATTTCTCTTGCTTAACAATAGTTTGCAGAAAACTTATGCAACGCCAGCAACGATTGCAGAAATAGTTTGGTAAGAAGAAAACGAGGAAGACGACTCAGAAAAAGTGCAGGAAGAAAAAACGTCTGAAACTTTTCCGTTATCTTCTCGTTGATATGCGCTACACTGATCGAAACGGTGTTTGCAGTCATTCGAGAAGATTGTTTTTACTCATTTTCGTATTTTTCTTTTGTCTTTTGATGGAAGAAGGAAAGAAATATAGAAAGAAAAAAGACGAAAATTCCTGCTTGACATTTCCACGAATTACTGGACAGTACTTATAATGTTTAAGAGCCACTGTTGCATGATGCACTGATGCAGTACGGCATCCGGAGTTGCCGATCGCTGCTGCACCACCGCATGTTACAAAATAAACACAAATATTTAAATAGACATTAAAAAGTTTTAATTATTTTTTAACTAAGAAAAGAGAACAAAAAAGCAAGTTAGTACAACAAAAGCTATCAACCATTTCAGTCGTTGAAATGGGAAAAACTGTTTGTAAGTAAAACGGATTGAGTATCTTTAGTAAAAGCTAAACGAGACTATAGTGCAAAACACTACAATTAAAGTATAAACACCTAATTGCGCTTAAACACTTAAGTAATGACTATCGTATCATTCGAGTTATGTTTTTGTAGGTATAAAAATAAAAGGATAAACAATGAATCCTTTTCATTACGCCGAACGCGAAATGATGCTCAAGAAATCATTATCAACTGTGAAGAGTTGCCTTTTGGTTGTTTTAGCATAAAAATGCAAATCTATAAACTGTTTTTTAATAAAATCTGTCATCTGTTTATTGCTTATTTAATGATTCTTTATTCTTAATTGAGAAAACCGAACTTAAAGAAAAGAACAACAAACAAATACAAGCCACTAACTTAACAACAACCACGTTTTACTTTAGAGAGCAACAAGGAAAGATATGTACTGCCAAAGAAGAAGAAGAAGCAGAAGAAAAGCACATACTTAAGCAGACGTCGCAAAGGAAGTCATAGTCGTCTGTAGTTGTTGTCCCTGTTTAGTGCTCACGGCTTAGTAACTGCAGCACTTTTGGCAGTCCTCGATCCCAGCACAAGTTAAATGCTGGCATCAACGAACAAACGAATTAAGAAACGTACGAACGAAGGGCGAACGAACGAGTACGAGTACTTCATGATTCCATTTGCGACCTGGAGCAGTAGAA
This sequence comes from Myopa testacea, assembly GCA_949629155.1. NCBI lineage: Eukaryota > Metazoa > Arthropoda > Insecta > Diptera > Conopidae > Myopa > Myopa testacea. Next base: position 56,025,082 of record OX451345.1, on the reverse strand, counting down.
TGTGTGGTGTTGGCTCGGGAGGTCGCGGTGCCGTGTTGGTTATGCAGTGATTATGCGAGCATAGAAAAATAAAGCGCACATAAAACGCGAGTGAAGCAGCAGGTGAAGTAAAGAGTTAGAGTGCCCGAGTTATTTCCTCTTCGGAATGTTGCACGTCATCAACAAGGACACTCGCCGGCGCTACTTAAGCCAAAGTCAACTTAGTCAGCTTCCGCTGCGCGCTGCTGGAGTTCTCGTATGTGTTTTGTTGTTGCTATTTTATCGTAGATGTTGTGGCTGCGGGTTGTGCATGAAGGGGAGGACGTTATATTGCGTGGCGTTGCGTTTTCAAGCGTTTTACGGGCACACCGTAGGTGCTTAAAGCCACAGTCACTGCCGCCGACACACTGCCACCATCACCATCATCACCGCCACCATCATCACCGCCATCAACATCGTCCACATCGCGTTATATCATAATGACAGATAATGTGATGTGTGGCATTTCTACTACTAGTCTCCTTGTTGTTGTTGTTAGTGGTGATGGTGGCAGTGGTGGCGGTGGTGGTGGTGGTGAAGCATACATACCACATAGCGAATGTATTTCTAACTGTACATGTGTGTGTGTGTGTGTGTTTTCTGTATTGTTGACTGCATTTATTTAGCGGTTTTAATTACGGTCGCTCAAAGATTGCAGCCTGAAATAACACACTTTACTTAATTGTGCTTGTTTAAGCTGCCTTTCCTCCTACTCAAGACCTTAATTTCTCCTTTCTACTTGAGTTTTTACCTTTATACAGGCTTTTGGCTCATTCCCACACAGGAAATGAGGAAAAAACTACAAAAGCTTATTTTTTTAACTTCAGGGACATGTTGCTGTTGTTGTTGATATCATCAGATATCAGAACTTCGAAAGATGACACTCACACGATTATTCGTAGAGACGACTGACTGCTTCAACAGCAGATGTTCGAATTTTTACTGTCAAAGTTATCAAAATTTTATTGCAGGCCTCGTAAAAGTGCTCCAACTTAAAATTCAAAGAGAAGTTTTTGGAGAAGAAACCAGAAACTTTTGGAACTAAAAACTTACTCGTATCTCCGGCTGCGTGGCTCGATAAATGCAAAAACGATTTAGCAACCGCGTGCGGATAATTTTTGTGCCTTTACAGCCAGTTATAAGAACCAAAATACAGCTTCAGAAAACTAACAAAACAAAAACAATCGTTCCTCAATTATTCTACCTACTTTAAATACAACACGATCATAAACAGTAAAACAGCACTTGAATTTTGAACATTTTAAAGTTGTTTTGTTGTTGTTGTTTTGTTTTTACATCCTGTTTTAAGTTTTACAACCTGAAACTTGTTGCATTCCTGTGACGTCACGTATAATAACTCATCCGGAGAGAGGTGTGCCCCGCCCCCTTTTTCATGGAGGTGTAGGGTAGTTGAGCTTTGACCAGGTCGAAGATTCTCTCTGGTTTGTTATTGTTACAGAGTAATGATCAGATTATATTATATCGTGTTTAGTGTCGTGTAATTAGCAACTCTTGTTGCCGACCAACACCGACAGAAAGCGACGAATAACAGCGGCATCCAAATTTCATTTCCGTTGGCACCGGAAACGCAAATGCCATTAAAAGCACAACACATGAGGATGTACCAGGGTGAATCTACGGCTCTACGGCACACGGAAAAGGATGCGGAAGTTGACCGTTCGCTTGTTATTTAAAACATCCTTGATTTGTTGTGTTGTTTCCTTTAATTTTACACACACAAACAAACCCACACTCGTACATACATACACGTGAAATAGGAAAGTGTGCAGTTTTGTCCATGTTATAAGTGTGTGGGTGTGTGGGTGTGTGTATATATGTGAATATGTGTGCTATTGTGTGTCTGAAGTGGGAACTCACAAGCGAAAAAGTTGTCGCATTGTTTGCGTCGCCTGTCTGCTTTTATTATGCTTTGTTACACTTCTTTTATTTGCATTTAGTCTCTCTCTCTCTCGCTCTCTACCTCTATGTCTGTGTGTCTCTTTCTTTCCATATCATAACCCTCCAAAAAATAAGCAAATTGCAATTTGGACCGAGTTCAAGTCAATCGTGGGGTTATTTTGAATGCTTTCAATGTTGAATTGTGTTTGTTTCGAGATGCGTCTATAATAGATAATGATTTCATTAATTATATTTGCCGATTGAAAATATTTAAAGTATTCTTATTATATACAAACAATTTCCAATTCAAATTGATGTTTAATATTATACTATAATAGTTAATATTTACTCTAAAACAAGGATCACGATGGTATCTCTTCGGCCGAACGCGGAGCTCGTGATGGCCACTCGTCCATATTTTATAAAACATGCCATACAAACGTAATGAATGCGTGACTAGCAGTGATTTCACCAAAACAAACACCAGGTTTTGCACAGAAGCTTGGTTTGCGGCTCGTGCCTCCAGCCGGGCTCTCTGAAAGGAAACAAGTCACGTTGTGTGTGCAAAATGGGTCACATACGGGACAGGATAACGACGAAAAAAGAATCAAATCACATGACTTGTGGCATTCGTTATTTTAGAGTCCACCTGCAAATTTCGAATGCAAGTTTTATGCACATTCGAACTAAAATCGAATCAACAAAAATAAAACCAATAAAGCTGAAAAATGTAATAAAACTAATGGAACCCAGAAAACGTGCATTCGTTTTAGCCTGGCCAAGAAGCTTAAATGCCGTGGTGATTTGCCTTAATTTTTGGTGAAAGAGATGCTTCCGATTTGTATCTCGGTACAAGAAATATAAGAAAACCAGCAAGAAGGCAATCATTTATGCCTTTTCGGAAAGCTGCCTAGAACTCTTGTGCGAAGTTTCATAGTTCTAGCATTCATAATTATTATGGATTCATTTTGCATACTTTGAGGTGTCTACGAACTCCTGAAACTCACGTGAGCTTACTTAATTTTTATACTTGATAAGTTTTTTTGACTCTAATGATTCTCATCGGCTAACATGTGTAAATATGTACATGCATATCTTTAACAGATGTTTAACATGGGTTGGAAAATTTAATTCTCAGATATGAAAGCGGATGTTATGTAAAATTTGTGTCCTGCGCATTATGTTTTCTCTCTCTCTCTCTCTGTTCTTCTCTCCTGAATCTTCAACTTATATATGTATATTTGGATACGTCATGAACGTATGACGTCCAATATGTGGACATTACGAACCCTTACTATCTTTAAGATAGTTTTTGAGAGACGGTATTTTTTTCAAATAGCTCAAGAAAGGCTCAGATAAAGTTTTATGGACCATATTTTTAAAGAACGATGATGATACGTAGCTCCACCGGTCCATGGGGGTTCTAATATTCTCCTTAAGTATGAAGTACTTCATACTTAAGCTTTATAGGGAATTTATAAGGGACATTCGACTATAGTAAACTTTAGAACAACAAACTCAAGGTCACGTTGGACTTCTAGGACTACCCTCGTATATATAAACATACAATATAGTGTCGACTTTCTCTCACTCACGGTACATTAAACATTCATATCGCTTTCATAGATTTTATATTTCTATATGTAGATATATAGATAAATATTAGCATTTCAATATGAAGCTTTGTTTGTTCAGCCATCGTCTATTGACAACAATTAGTTGAATGCAGCTAACAAACAACAGTGAATACTTTTGGCAGAAGTTTTGTAAAAGTATCGACTGCAACTAATTGCTAGCATTAAAATTGTACAATGCAAGCACACAAATGATGGCCCTCGCATGGATGGAGCCAAAGGAAGCACCGGAAGGAAGCTTCGTTGGCCGGCAGAACGGTGAACATTTATTTTAATGCAAATTGAACCCCGTCCAAAGGATGCTAGACACACCTATGAATGTGTATGAAGACTGTAGTTAATAACACGATCCGAATGGAAAGGGCTCAATGGGTATAAACAAGCTTTAATGATTTAAAGCTAGGGAATCCAATTAATTACCCTTTTTTGTTGTTGTTGCTGCTGCTGCTGTCATTGTCATTGTGTGTGTGTGCTATTCGAATTCCAAAGCAAATGTTTATTAGGGTAAACAGGTTGCTGTTTACTTGGCGGCAGTTTTGTGGTAACGACAGCGGCAGCGGCAGCTGCATGTGTGTGTGTGTGTGTACTTATGTATAAATAAAGTTCACAGACGTATATATGTATGTACGTATGTACATAGATAAACAGCAACAGAAATGACCGCAAAATAAAATAAGTACAACTGCTTTTTAGCCGCATAACCTATAAGAATATTTTAGTTCACATACATACAAAGGTGTATATATAAGTACATGTACATACATACATAAATAGCTACACATCTACACTCAGGGTTTAATATACGAATACATGTAAAACATTCTAATAGGCATGAAATAATGCATATTTAATGGAATGTGGCCAATTATTGGGCAACCATACGAAGAATTGCCATTGGGTGAGTTTTGGGTGAACACACAAAATCACACACACACACATACACACCTGCTTTTACTTACATCGTTTTTGTAATGATTTCGTTATAAATCATGATGGTGATGATAATGAGAAATCATAAAAATGATTTCTTCGAAGGTACCAAATATTTTCATATTTCTGTATGCTCATTGAAACCGTGTTCTGTGCTGTGTTCTAAAGAAATGCTGAGTATGCAGCAAAAATGAGGAATTCGGAAATGAAAATTTAACCCAGGAATCGAGGTGAGTTTCTAGCTCTGGACTTTAACGTTGGAGAACCATATCACAAGCAAAAGGATGATGATGACAACGTGACCTTATGTCATCGTCTGCGTCATATACTCGTATATGAGATTGAGGAAGGGACGTTTACGTAATCTCATCCCTGAAGATGAGTTCTTTAAGGCTCTCCATCGCCTAATCAATGCTACTAAATCTGGACACATTCACACCCCATTTTCAATATGTCTTTGGAAGTTTTCATGTCTATCCTCGAATTGGGATGAATCTGTATTCCTTTCTTCTCTACTTGTTTGAGATTGTGAAAGTATCATTGATTCACTTTTTGGATTCATTGATCTGAAATAATTGAATTTTCTGGGTGAATGTTTTGGATAATGATGAGGCAATCAGGTGAGGTCAGGTCTTTAAATTTTAATTGAAGACCTGATAACCGACAGCGGTAGTTGATGATGATGATGGTTTTGGAACGAATCTCCGTCATTCGTCAAAACTCATTCATTCATCAACGCATTCATTCGTCAAAACTTAGAATTATTTATTGAAGAATTGCAAATTATTTGGATTTATCTTTCCAATATTATATTTTAGCTTTATGCTTCTTCTTTCAACATTTGGAATTCCTTAAAAAGTAATTTTTTCTAAATTTAGATTCACCTCGACAAAGATTTGTTAGAAGATTTAAAGTTAGCCTCTTTGTTTATACAATACTTGATATTTGAGACTCAGAGGAGAGAATAGAATTCCACCCACACTAACAAACATTTCATTCTTTTGAACAAATTTTACTGTTCCACTTCATATTCAAGGAATTCTTTTGTTTGTATGTACGTCGCTGTGTGTGGCTTTACCTCGTTTAACCAACAACAATACACCGAATCATATTAGAATATATGTAAGTATGCATCACAATTTCTGCATTTTTAGTAATTTTTAGTTGACTCAACAACTCGTACTTTTCGTTTTCATTTCTGTATTAGGGTATAAAAGTATTAGGGTCTGAAAGGGATACTATGTTTGTTCTTCCGTTTTTAACGTACAGAAGAAAATGGGCGTGATCCGCCCACTTGAATAAAAGATAAGTCAAGAGATTAAGAAACGATAAGTTAAGAGTTAAGATACCACAAATCTAGTAGCTGTGTACCAGAGTAACACAAGATATGATACACACTCATACTTCTCTTATCAGTATTAAATAGTTTTCGAAATATATGTAGGTGTGGTTCGCCCACTATTTCACATGCCATGCAATTCATCGTAGTGTAGGGTGTTCGAGCTTCGCCCAGGCCGCAGATAGCATTCGTTGTTTTTTTGGTAGCTGAGAGGACAACATTTTTTCAGCGCTTAAGTCGGCTTTGTGCAAAAGAAGCAGCCCCAGGATTATCTACCTTTTTAGCAGGTATTTTTCTTTATTCAACATCTAGACTGGTGAAAACATGTGCAACGAGCGGCTTGCATTCAAAGTGGTATGCAGCACCACGTATTCGTTGTCTGGTTGCCGCACGCTGTCATGACGTGATGCAATTATAATCCACCCGACCGCATGCATTCTCGCACATAAGCTATGCGAGTGCCAAGGCACATATCGCACACACACACACACACACGCTCACACACACACTACACTTCACGAATATATGCTCGTACATCCGCGAGATGAGTGAAATGTGTGTTAACTGGATGTATGCAACAGGATTTACTGCGCGTTGTTTGTTGCTCTATTAACTTGGTTGGGAGAACAGCAAAAGAGTGCCCTTCATCTTTTCGCTCAATTCTAGCAGGATGTTACGCTATTTAACGTCCGTTGCGTTTACCTTACGTATGTATTTCAACCGGAATATCTACTAAAGTTACTTTCGAGTTTCTACTCTACTTAATCCGGAAATGAATAACTTGCGTAGCATCGCCAACACCTCGAGAAGGCGAGAAGCAGTGTTTTTTGTAGATTCAGTCGTTTGAAGTAATGACTTGTTTTTATACCCTACACCTAAAGCTGAACGGGTATGTTAAGTTGGCCCTTGAGTCTGTGACGCACATAAGGAGGCGTGGCAGCTATAGAAATATATACCCATTCTTGATCACCGTCATCTCATAAGCCAATTCAGTTCTGTCTAGTTATCTGGTGGTCCGTTTATCTCTCCCGTTTGTCTGTCTGTGGTAATCACGATTATGACTAGAATTGAATAGAAACGAATAAAGAAATCCGACTGAAATTTAACACACATGTACTTAGCGATTGGTATTGTAAATCGATGAAGTCGGTTAATATTCCATTTGTCTTAACTATTTTTAGAAATATTTAAGTTGAATAGATTGGAAAAGTAGACAAAAGACGGAAGTGAACATCTGTATATTTAGTATTTATGTTATTTACTCCTAAAGGAATAGGCGTGGTCCGTCCACTGTTCCACTGGATGCCCTATAAAAAGCTTTCTTTGTATACGAATTCTATGGTACTACTACAAATACAAGCTACATTCAGTCCCTAGACGTAGTATTAATAATATACATATTCTCAATCAATAAAAGACGAATAATTGCCCTGTTTAAAACTCCGCCCACCACCCGCACGGGCGGACGCTCTGAGTAACGGATCTTGTCGTCAGTGGTCACGAGAGTGTAGGGTGTATCTCAGCTTCGGCTAGGCTGATGACAGCACTCTTTCCGTTTTTTATATCGTACACGTGTTTGCAAAGTTAAAGGATAATGTTTTTATCTCATGGAATGAAGTGCATCTCTTTCATTTCAATTTAACAAAGTTAAATAAATTCCTTACCATCTTGTTGTTGTTCCTTTTTCCAAACAAGGATCTGTAATTCCATTGTAATCCTTGAACATATTGCCTATTTAAGCGCTAACATATTAAGCGCTTGCACTTTTGCTCCCGCTTGCAGTTCACCAGCCCGTTCACCCGGATTTTCCGTCCCTCTCCACCCTGGAATGCTTAAGAAAATTTTCAACTGATTGAGGCTATTTTTCAGATTTTTCTCTACTCGTTCTATGCAAATCCTAGCATTTGACTTCGCCGACTCTGCAGGGTCATTCTTTCTGGACGGTAATTTATGCATATATCCTGAGTGATTTACGAGTTGTTGTGTACAGATTGGCTCACAGTTTTTACAGCTCTTCGTTCTTATACTCATACAGAGAATTTCTCGAAGTTTGCAGAAAACTTGAAGGAAATTGCTATCCATGAAAATAGTTTTAGTGAAGAAAAAACAAAAAAATACTTATTGCGAAAGGCTTATTTCCTATAAAAACAATTATTTACTTTCTTAGATCAATCAAAATAAGGAAAAAATAAGATGAAGAAGACGAAGAACCTAAAGAACTATAATAGTTTTATTTGGTTCTAAATAGTTATAAATTTTCTCATTTTTGTTTTAGGAAAACAAAATACGTTTAAAGAAAACTTTGTTAAAGTTAAAGAGATCTCTTGTCGAGGAGGAGGAGGAGGATGAGGGGGGGAGGGGGAGGAGGATTAACTTGTACATCAGTTAACATACATATGAAGGTATGTGTTTGTATAAATGTATGTATTGTATGTACGGTTGTGAGTATATGTATGCGTATATTTTCAGGTATTTATAAGAAATCCTATTTGTTAAATAAACTTTGACATTTAAATCTTCCTAACCCAAAAACTTAAGCATAATCTCTCAGTTTTATTTAAATGTTGAAGGAACTGAGGAAGTTTTAAATAATCGTATGCTGTCCCACGAAAGATCAAAAACAACGACTGCAACATCAACAACAACAACGACATCTGAAGAGCCACAACAAGTCTTGGTGTTTCATAAGCATCACTACTCTATTCAACTATGAACTTAAATCCGGAGATGATGACAAGTAAACACTAGATAAAGTGCTATTTTCGGCGGTGGACGAAAGTGGGTGGACCACACCTATCAGTGGATGAGTATTTATATACTCATTCTCGTTTTAAAGATATTCAAATTTGCCCTCCTAACTCACTGCCCAAGAAAATCTATAACCTAAAACGTTTTATATGGTGTATTATACATATACATACATATGTAAAAGTGGGCAGATCACGCTCCCTCTCTTCAACGGAGATCCTATTTCGAAACTATAGTCCAAAGTGAGAACTTGTATAACGAAGTTCCTTAAATGTTAAAAAGGTTTCCAAATGAAGTTTGGACATCTTTTGGAAAATCTTCAAGTCCAAAGTTTGAGTCCATCGCATTTCTTACTTAATAAGTATTAAGTGAGGTATTAAATGAAGTATTACATAACTGCTCGATAATTTTGAGAACGTAAACCTTCGAAACGATGCAGCTTTTTGATACCTTTCAAACACTCATTATTATTTCTATGGAATAAAAAACATAAAATAAGAGAAAAGCTGCAACAACAGAGTCGCAGCCAGAAATAAAAAAACGCTTCGTGGTGCCTTGTTGCTTGTGGAAGACTGGTTCATTATGGTCACTAAAAGGAATTTTGCCATCACCAAATCGACAAATCAGGGGAAGAACCTTCTGACGTTTCGTCCTTCGGGGCTCGGGGTTTATCGAAGATTTCCGGCAGCAAAACAAATCGTGTTGTTGGCATTGTTTGGCTTTTTATTGTGGAAAATTGTAGCGATTTGTTGTTGTTCATCGATATCGGGCTCTTGTACTCGGAAGTGTGTATGTAATCACTTCCTTTCCAAGTCGCATTAGAAATTGTAACATCGGGACAGTCATAATCTTTATCCATGATATATGTATGTGTATGTACAGTGTACATATGTATGCACATACATACATACATGTGAAAAGTTTCTTTCAATATTCACATGATGTTGGATCAGCGATAAGTCTTTATTGAGCTTATTTCCTCAGTAAGGAAAAACAGAGCGAAGTTTTTCTTTGAGAAAAGAAGTTTCTCTTTGAGAAAAACTTTTTAATTAAATTCAAAATAAATACTCTGTATTTGATGTTGAAATAATACGAGTATCAACATAAGCTTGAAGTAGCATGTCCTTCCATAGACTTCATTATTGTTTAAGTGCTTTCGAAAGTTCGAAAAGTAATGAACAAGAAGGACCAACTGACCGATGAATGAATTCAATGATATTTGATGTAGTTGTTGCTGAACTTAGAACACGATAAAATATTCCATTAAGTTATACTTTATTCTCTTTTTAAGTTGTTCTAAAGTAGATGATGTTGATGATGCTATTTATCGATTATTGTATAATAAATTTTTTGACAGTATCGAATGCGTGCCCTTTCATTTCCCTGTAGTTCAGAAACTTTAAATTCCTAAATGTTTCCACTCACAATTTAATAAACTCTGTAAACTGTACTCGATGCAATCGTCGACACAGAATGATTTGAGTACTTTCATTACTCGGTAATCTTTTATCAGATATTTTGTGTCTTGTGTCAATGTCTGTGACAATCTTTCGCTGATATACCTTGAAATGTGGGTGGATAAAAGTAAATTGCTTAGGAAATGCACTACAAATTTCATTAGCTGCAGTTTTTGGTATGGTTTTTGTTTCTTTATATATTGTATTTTTGCCTATGTTATGATAATGTGATTATATGTACATATACACGGATGAGATGGGCATTTAAAGAATGTAAAAATAAGAGATATACTCCTTTAAATACTCGCTGGTGAGAAGTAAAATTTTATGAAATCCTTTGCTACACATTAAACGTTCCACAACTTAAGTATTAATCTTAACTCTTAAATAAAAGAATCTTAAATAAAATGTTATTTTTAAGGAAACGTTTTTCTCTTCTTTCCGTGAAACTAGAACCTAGGTGACTTGGCAGGGTTGCCTTGGTTATAGTTATGTGCCTTAAGGTTATTTCAGGATATCACATGGATGTGTCAACGAAGCTTAATGTTAAAATTTAAATGCACAAGAATGTGGGTCAGAACTAAGCATGAAATTTAACTCACTTTAGGACAAAATATTGTAGTTTCGTTCAGTAAGAGAGCGAAGATAAGATTGGGTAGAGCGTGGAAAGCATGGGCGATGATGGGAGAGGAAGGGAGGGAGTAATTCTCCTGTCGGCAGAAAGTCTCAGTTACGCATATCAAAAGAACCAAACAGAACAGAGCAGTTTTAATTACAATTGAAGATGTTGAAAGATAAAGCTTGATGCTGAATTCTGAAGTTAAACCTTCATTTGGGAATTACTGAAACTGATACAAGTAAGCGACTGATACTTCTACCTGCAACACGAAGGACGTTTTCTGTATGTTGTTGTAGTATTGCCATTTGCCAAAATGGGCCCTTTGAAAAGAGTGTAACGAACACGAAGTTGTTCAAGTAATCTACTCTCTTAGATTTAAACCGAAACAAACAAACTTTGTGTTTGTTTGTTTCGGTTTTGGTTTTAGAAACCTTTAGAATTTCTATTTATTTATCAGTTTATGGTTTTGTGTTTCCTCTGTTAAAACATTCGCATTTATGTGTATATTATTAGAGATCCCCCAAGAGTATTAAATATTAGCACAGATGTTAGCTAATTCAATGCTTTTGTTTGTGTTTTTGATTTAGCTTTTGTTGTTTTTTAGTTTTCTTCTTCTTTTTCAGGGCTTTTTCTTTTGAACTTTCTTCGCCTGTCAATAGCTTTTATTTAAATATCGTTTCCCCGTACGAAAGACAGGAGCAGATTTCTCTCGAGATATTTTTGTTGTTGCACAAACATTGCTTTGCGATTATCTAAATCCCTCCCAACTGACCCTCCCCCCCTCCCCCTCTTCTTGTTTTCTGAGGTCGTGGTTCCTGCCTTTTTTGCATATTATATAAGATCTAAATTTAAATTTAACTTTCAATGCTTCCTCAGTTGCTCGATCTACACTTCCTCTCTTCGTTTTAACCCATCAAGGGTACACATGGTTTACGGAGGTTTTTTTCTATTTCTGATAACTTTTCACCGATTTTTCCGTAAAAAACAGCATAAGAATGAATGTCGTTAATAGTTCAGGCAGCTTGCACTCATTCAGATCTTTTTAACATTTTTTTCTTTTTTTTATTTACTTTTCAACCACCTTTTGAGCTGTTATTCTGTTTTCTCCATCCATTTTTTCCCCAAGGTCTTTCGTTTGTAATTCAAGATGTCAGTCGGTTGGGAGAACCAAACTTAATTAAAGTTCATTTTTGGTTGTTGTTGTTCGTGTTGTTGGAGGTTCCACCGATTTTACTGTCGCTTTTCTTCCTTGTTCGTGCTCTTTTCTTTTGCGGCACCCGTATGAGGGGGCGTGCTGAGTATTCTGAAAAGTTCTAAAATATGCTTTGGTTATTTTGGGAAACAGAAGATCTTTCAGATAAAACGGTTATCCAAACATTATTCTTATATACTAATAGAGAAGAATTAAGATAAATTGAAGTAGTACAATTAGAAGTACGAGTATATAATATATAAGAATATGGAAGCCTTTATGACTTCAGGTATTATTGAATATGAATATTTTGTGAATTGTTTATAATTCCTTTCATTTCATAAAGAAATCAACATACAGTGTTGATTTAGTGAAAATGAAATAATGTTTAATGTTATAATGTCAAAGTTTGATTCTTGTATGATTTTCAAGCTCATTTAAGTATCTCTATTAAAATTAATTGTAGAGGAATTTAAATAAAATTTGATTAATTTTTATTCACTTAAATATCGACAAAAAAGATTTATGTGTTCAAATATATAGAATTAAAGCCATTCTATTTTAAACTGAAATTTAAAAAAATTTACCATAGCGAACATTTTAATCTGGAAGCCAAAGACAAAATAAAACACAGCAGATGCAGACACTCAAAAGAAAATACATATTTATAATATACTCGTACATATCTTAAATGTGAATTAGTGAGTCATTAGTGAATGTGTAATATAAACGCCGGAAATAGGAAAGGCAGCATATGTTTAAAAAAATCAAACAAAAATTATGCACAAATTACTTCAAAAATACTACAGCACTGCAGACAATATACAAAAATGGAAATTGAGCTGAGTAAAAAGCAGTTTTTAATGGTCTCATTTAATTGTCAGAAGCGTCGAGTTCTTTCATACAATACAAATGAAAGAACTGAAAGACTTATTTTATCTTTCTTGTGTTTATGATGTTTTTGGATTCCGTTTTGTGAGCTTCGTTCAACTTTCTGCATGTGAATCTTAAACTTTCGCCGCGTTTTCGTTGCCTGGCCTCTTCTTATCCCCTTCGGACGAACTTAATTCGCATGAATAAAGAATTACGTGCAATGTGATGGGGGAGAGATGAGGAAAACCCGCTGAATACCGCCCTAACATCCGAAGGAAGTTTTGCACCTTTGCACCAGCGCCGCAGGACCTATTAAGACAGTCCTTAACAGATTCGCCACATTTGCGGTCATTATTTAAAGTGTCTGGCACAGAAATCCACGACTCAGTACCAGATGCAGGCGTACCGCGGAGAAGCGAATCGCGGAAAGGACCTGGAAAGAGTGTGAATCATTGAACAGATGAATCATTTCTTGCAGCAGTCGCTGTACTGCAATACAAAGTTTTCGCTTTGTAAAAAATATCACTAAGTTCTTGGAACTTTGTTAAGTCTACAACGAGTACACAAAGTTTTTCCTTATAAAGTGATAATCGCAGTGAGGTTCCGGTCTGTTCAGAGCATTTAAAGAAATATTAAGACTATTATAATTCAATTTCTTATGCGTCAAATGAAAATATGTAGTCTCCTGAGAATATAAACTAAACTCGTCGAGAGCCATTCGAACTCATCAGGAAGATGATGTGCTCTGAATGCTATTCATGAATATTTTAACTTTACGAAGATGTATTATGATTAAAGCAAGGATGAGGAGAGAAGAAGGAAGAGAGAGAGGAAGGATGAGCCACTTAAGTCAAACATGTTATGAAACAGGAGTATATAATAGCGAAAGTTAATATGTACAATAAGACACTCATTATACTATATACATATATAAAAGCTGATATTTATTGAACAGCAATAAATTACTAAATTAAATTAAAATTCAATAGTTTTCTTGCACTGAACATGCTCTTGAGGACACGAAGAAAGCAAGAAAAAATATAAAGAGGACTTTTAATTCAAAGAACAATATATAACTCTTGACCATTAGAAGAGGTGCATGTTTGAGTAAAGTTGAAGGCCGTCGAGCGGGACGATCAGGAAATTTAAAAGAGGAAGCACAATTTTGGCACAACCGGCAAAAACCATCACACCTAAAAATGTGATCTAATCCGATAATTGAAGCACACTGCATTGTAAAAATTCTTTCATATGCACGGTATTGAAAATACAATAATCCAATTCTTCTCCGATGACATGCTAAGTAAACTATTTTAATAGAAAATCTTTAATTTGGATTGAGTTTTGTAGCATTCGCGAAGAGAATAGAGCATTTATTCTCTCAATTTATACGTGCAGTGCTGGGCATTATACCAAATATAGGGCTTTAACTATAATACAAAGTTATGTAGTATGATCATGCGATCAATCGTAATATAAAATCTAAATAAATTTATTATAGAATATTTCTTATTTTCTGAATCATTATACATGTACCTTCAATTTGTGCATAGAAAAAGGGATCCACTGGTAGTTCTGATAATGATGCTAAGGAAGACTAAAGGCAATGTTGAAAAAACACGCGCAAGGAATGGACCAAAGGTCATCCTAGATCAAAAATGGAGGAGCTAAAAAAGGTAAAAAGTATATAATATATATATTATGAAAAAAATAAGTATAATAATCAAAAAAGTCTCTTCAATAAGTACATATAATAATAAATAAAAACGTAATCCTTGGTTGGAGTCCGTATGGTTCAATAATTATCTAATAATTAGTAAGGAATCAGAAAACTAATGTATTTAATGGGGCATAAAGACAAAGAAATTTAGTATTACTTAGTTATGCAACAGTGTTCGTTGCTGCTGAAAATAGTATAATAGATAGTAAAAAACCGAAAATAATTGCTCCATTTTTTACACTTAACTGAACTGAAGATCTTTATGATCGAATATAAAGACATTAATACATTTGCATTTATTAACAATACTTTTTTTAACATATTCTCATAACTAATAACATATTTAAACTGTGATTCTGTGGATATTTTACATTTTATTTATACGTATATTTTTTTCTGGTCTCTTTAATGTGTTAAATTGATTGCGAAATACTGATATTTACAAATAAACAAATAATAATTGTGTAGTTGCGTTTATTTTAGGTTCCTTTAATAGGATTTAATTTGAAGACTTTGTTTGTGTTTTTTATCTACCGAAACCAATCCTGTGACATCGCTCCGAAGAAGTACGCAGCGCCAGATTTTGATTTAGCAGCATCATTCTTTCGTGTGCTTGTAGTCGGCTTCCGTGTTGGCGTCGTTTGCTTAACGTTGTTGATAGAAGGAAAAAAATATTAAAATTAAAACTAGTGTTAAACATAACTGAATAATAAAAAATGCTATATGCTAAAACGTGTATATTAGTGATTTTTTTAAGTGAAAACTTTTATATAACCATTAAAATCATGCACAGAGCTCTTTTATCACTATAAAACATTTCTTTCTCGGTTTAACAAATCCATTTGTCTCCAGTCATGGTTTTTAAAATTTTTCTAATGCAGTGTTTCGTAAAATAAGAGCTTCTTCTGGCGTGGGGCATCAAAGTGGACAATAAATTGTTTTATTTTATTAACGATGTTTTATTAACGATTGTTGAAGGAAAATTTTAATTTTTTCTTGACTTCTTCGTGTTTAATTTGCGTTTGCAGCAGGCTTTTAGTAATATTTTATTTTTGTACAGCGTTACTTCGTAGCTAAAGCGTAACTTTTAAACTCTTAATCGTTATTATGGAACTGCAAAATATACTTATATTCAGTACTTATACTGCAGTCATACCGAAAGCAACATAGGACATTATTTTCTTAATACTCTATAATTCATGGGACTCGTTGCACTAAAGTGAAACCCAGAAAAGAAAGAAAATACGATAAAATTTGGAAAATTCACAAACTATACAACTTAAAATCTACTCATATAAATTATTTCAACTGATAGAGATACCTTTTCGGACGACGCTGGCGATATAGTTTCTAGCGTAGCGATTGTGTCGGATTCACTACCAGGCTCCACAATTGGCAGCAATGGGAACCACAATGAGCTTGAGTCGCTCGAGCTTAAACTCAAAATATTCGGATCTCGTTCTTGCGCAAAAGAGCTGGCGGATGTCGCTATACTCGCAGCAGCAGTGTTCGGCACTAGGACCCCGAATAGACAACTCAGTCGGCAGACGGATCGTTTCACGTTAGTGGACAAATGTTCCTCAAAAAGCTCAAAGTCAAAGGGATCAATGCCTTCCTTAAGCTTACTGATTAAAGCTTGGAATTTTTCGTAGATGTCGTCATTATCGCGCGACACTGCGAACAGTTTTAAAAGGAATTTCAAGTCAAAATAAAGCTGAAGCGCCACATGCTGGGTGCTCGCGGTGAGTGACTCGTAGTGCGATAATATTTGCTTCAGTAAATGTTCATTGAAGGTTGGCAGAACTGACGGAGGCAGGGATTGTGGAATGCTTGAGATGAGCGAGCGGATGATCTGAAATAAATACGTTTGTATGGAAAAACGTGGCTGACTGGGAATGCGGAACGTAGTGTGCAGAGGATTCTCCTGATCATCTTTCTGCTCAAGCGCAACAGTTTCCCATTTCTGTAAAAATAAAATAATCGTTACGTTGCCTTACTTTACATCACTAATCGTTACAGTAAGAAGCTTGAATAAAACGTACAGCGAAATCCTGCAAAACAGTTTTGTGATCGATGTTTTGCGGCAAAAAGTTTTCGCACAGGTTTTCCTCCAAAATTCCTTTAATTATTTTCAACCAAAATTGCATAATTTCCTCCTCTATCAGCACGCCAACGCGATGCCAGGCATCGGCAGCATTGTGTGACGACTGATCAACATTTTGTCGCCAGTTGCTCTGTTGACAGAAGCAGATCTTCAGATTTGGACAGAGCTCAATCAGCGCCGCCAATAAGCGCACCATCAGAAGCAGTGCTTGACGCTGACTTTGCTCCAAATTAAGAGTCTGCACTTTGGTGATGAAGTCAGTCAATTCGTTTTCCGCTACCATTCGTAGAAACTCCAATAAACCTTGCTTTTCGTCCGATTTCATTGATTGATCGTCGAGCAACAGACGCAGCTCTTCCACTATGGCGGCCAATTGGTTATCGAAGTTGGTACAAATTGATATGATGTCCTCGGTGTAGCCCTTCAATTTCATATCCAACTTATTCAGTTTGCGGTCGCTGCTTAAGGCCTCCGCCAAGCTTCTCGGCAAATCGTCGGTGCTGTTTTCCCACAGCGATTGGACGAGTGAGGTTTTCTGCGAGCCGTTGTCTTGGAGACTGATCTCGAGTGAGTGCTGCAAAGCGCTAAAAGTGTCGTTCATCGCTTGTTTCCAGTTATCGCGTATGATGTCACGGACGCGCTCATTGATCAGCGGGGCATATTTTGTTTCGTAAAAATTCAACGAATCGGAAAGACGGCACATGTTTGTCAGAGCGGAAAAGTTGGATGCGTTCTGGCTGGAGTTCGCCTCAATCTTGAGCTCCTGAATGGTGCTCATGGTGGTCACCAGCTCGAAAAGTTGTCGTAACTCAGCACTGGATGTGCGGGTGATTTGCGCCATCCATTGCTCGATGGCATCGCTCAGCTGTACCTCATCCAAGGCTTGTACATCGAGCTTGGGCCGGAAATTGGCAATGATGTCTGGAAGTAGGTGCGAAAACTGCCTGTCGTTGCTGTCCATATGAGTGATGCTGGCTGCAGTATTTGGACTCGAGATCTCAGCAAGCTTCTGGAGTAGAAGACCATTTTCTGAAAGAGTAAAAATTATTATTTCCATTATATATATATTTATAAAATTTTTAACTTTATTATATTATCAAAATTAAGAAGTTATGAATTACCTAAGAAACATTTTGTAATCAACTCTATGGTTCCGTACAATACTTTTAAGCTAGCCAGAATACGTTCCTTCACTCGCCTCTTTGTATCCTCTCCACGAGAGGCATCCGTTAAGCTGTCCAAGAACGCGGCGGCACGCAGCTGAAGGAACGTTTTCAAAACTCCGTTTAAGCTACTCTTTTCCAGCAACAGTAAGCTAAGCAGGCAGTCTGTGACTACAGCCGGAGTCAATTCCTCGCGATCGAGTTGCACGAGTACGTACTGCTTAATGGTTGTGTGAAAGGGTTTCAGTATCTCCCACTGCTTCTTAGCTACTGGCAGCGACTGCATCAACTTATTATTCACATCCAGTTGCAGTCCGGTGCTGATGTGTCGACTGAATATAAACAGCTCTGTTGCGGTGTAGAAGTGCGCCTGATCTAGACATGACCAGATTAACTCTGGCAGCGCTGTCAGCAGCTTGATCTGGATCATCGTGCTGAAGTAGTTATTCTGCTGCTTATTGGCCGAACGCGAACGGAACTCTTCTTCCGCATCCGCCGTCTTGAAACCAATCAGCTGCTGTTCGTTAAGGGTGCGGCAGTTATTGGTGATGCTCTCCACTTGAGCAATAAGCGTTTTCGACGAGTCTTGCATCGCTGCAATAGTATCCGCCGCCTGTAGCAGATCACGATATCGTTCACTGTGAATTATTTATATTTACTGGAAGCTGATCTTCATTTGCATTGATTCGCAAACTCACCCAACCATTTGGCGCAACTCCTCGCGCTTGTCCTCCACTACTGCTTGGATCTTCTTTTGAACGATGTCGATTTCGGCCACACTGTGTTGTTCGAACAGAACATCGACATTCACATTCATTAAGTTCGCGGATGACATTTTAGAGCAGCACAATCAATAACTCAATAACTCCTTTTTTATTTGATAGATTGATGGACAGTGTTCAAAACAGAAAATTTCATATAACCATGTTACATATTTATTTCTATAATGTTGACACGTCTGTAGCGGCTGGTAAGAAAACAGCTGTTTTACTTCAAAACACTCGCAGCGCTATCTGCGTGTCACTCTCATTTGAATATTATATTCAGCAAATTAATTTTTGAAAATCATTCACAATGGCAAATGGTAATCTCTTAATAACTGAAAATATTTCAAAATATTATAAACCGACAGTAAAACAGTATTTATAAAAATATATTTTCGGACATTCAACTGCGGACTTCATAACTTATCTTGTTCTAAATTAAAAAGACACTGCTAATCTTGAGCTGTATAAAGTGTAGACACAAACCAATTTTTTCCTACCTTGTCACTGCTGACTGTGAAAACCTTAACCCTAAAGCACCGGTTTTTTACTTATTAACGTGGTGAATTTTCATACAGTTTAATTTTTTAACAGTTTAATTTTGTTTAATAATATAAATTATAAATATATAATTATTTAAATAAATTAATATTCATAATAAGTTACAAGCTCTTTTATAATATTTTTGTTAGTTATAATTATTAATATCTTGCCGTAAAATGTAATTTTAAAACATAAATAGTAAAACGAAAATATTAACGAATTCTGGAGTCGACTTTATACGGAAAGGAACTGTTTTCGTAAACCTTGCTTGGCATTTTTGTAGAAAAACTCCTTTTAATACTTTAAAACAATTTTTTTTTAAGTTCCACAACAAGTACGATTTTGAAAAAACATCAAGAAGTTTTCCAATAAATAACCAAAAAATTGCTCATTACGAAAAATCTATTTTTATCTTAAATACAATAAAAATTCGACCTAAAAAGCAATACAAATTTAACGAAATATTCCTAAATAACCATGAATTATCTTATACAGCGCGGCAAGGTACGCGGACAGGTCATCAATGTGCCGGACGGGTTGCCTGAGCTGTTGTCGGACATAACGCGCGAAGTGCTCCGCTGTCAACCGTCCACGGAATGTCTGTGCCAGTTCATCATCGACTATCTGCACTCTGTGATTGTGGCGCGTCAGCAGGCACGCGGTAGGTGCATCAATCGATTGGTGAAACTCCCCAACTTAACCAGCCATTCTGAAATAACCCTTTTTTCGCAGTTACCAAATTCATCATCGAGGCCACACTTAAGAAGGTGGATGAGATTATTTCCGATTTGTGCATCTGCAACATCTCCAGAGAAAGCAGCTCCAAACTGGCAACGGTTATGGAGGAGTGCTTTAGGAACTTTCTCGAGAGGTACCGTTGCGAGAAGAATAAGCAGAAAGAGATTATCAAGTTCAGCGAAGTGGATATGCTCGACGAACTCATCAAGCGATGTAAGTTCTCTGAGGAGGAGCTAAAAACATCTCGACCCCTGATTGAGGAAGCCTACAACCGGTTCGTTAAGACCTACATGAGTGCCGCAGAGGTAATACTGCGTCCGCTATCTTATTGGAAGATTCGTTCTGATTAGGATCTCCTAAGTAGATTACCGGCGGAACAGAAGCTTTGTACGAATATTTCCGGGCACGGGAAGCTAGTCGCGTTGAAGAATTGAGAAGGTCTACGGCAGCTATAGTAATACAGGTAGGAAGCAAATCGCTTGCAAATCGCAAAATGCTTACAAATCGACTTTTGTTTATTCTTCAGTCGAATTACAGAGGCTACCGGACACGACGCGCACTTTTCCCGAAGAAGAAGAAGGTAATTTTTACTACAGTATTATGTGATATTTAAAGAGTGACTAATAGAAGCGAAATACTTAGACTTCCCTGGATACGGACAGAGAATCGTCCTTCGAAAAGGAGGTAAATGTATTGGCTATAATTTGGAATGTACATACATAAATTGGGATTTTTCATTCAAATACTGTCTTTGCAGCTATGGGGCAGGGTAAGTAATAATTTCCAAGAAACACATCCCGAACTGGTTGTGGTAGACGAGTGTTAGAGCTTAATTATCTCAAGACTAAAGTCAGGTGATGCTTATATTAGTATGTAGTTCGGACTCTTTAATTTAATGTCCCGATGAACGCGATTTGCCCGAAATAATATAAGTTTTTAATTCTCTCGAAGGCTACACTAGAATCGTGTTCAATGAAATCGGATGCATCTCTCAATCATGAATCGAAGACTCCCAAGGTTTGTAGATATATCTATTAGAGTTAAACTTCGCAGGAGATGTAGAAAATACTTTCCAGGGAGTTGAACCACCTGAAGGTGCCCGTGCCTCAACTGGGTTAGTGGTGCCCCCAACACGCCCACCTGAAGGTGCCCGTGCCTCCGCAACTAATCGAGTCTCAATACAAGTTGCCGGTGAACCTGATGCCGTTTCTCATGCCTCAAATAAATCAGCACGCCCAGAAGTAGTTGTAACGGTAATTATGAATAATTCTTGTGGTAATATCAATCCGTAAAGAAACAAATACGAATGGTTGGTCTCCAAGTTATGCTGTACTTTATGCCATACTTTACTACAGTTTCAAAAAGTATAACTTTGAGGCGTGATTTATATCAGTCTCTTTATTATCAGGATTCCTCTAATCTCTCAAATATATTTTAAGACCGCAGATGAAAATACAGACGGGGGATCACCACCAGTAATAGCTCCGGATTCTGAAGCTGCTCCTACTGCTGAAGCCGTCGCACCTGCTGATGCAGCCGCTCCTGCTGATGCAGCCGCTCCTGCTGATGCAGTCGCTCCTGCTGATGCAGCCGCTCCTGCTGATGCAGCGGCTCCTGCTAATGCAGCCGCTCCTGATGAATCAGCCGCCCCTGAAGGACCTCCCGCTTCTGCTGAGTAATAATAAATTAACCGAAATTTAAAATAATATCTAAAAATAAAGGCAACTTTTCTATCACGCCTCAAAATTTCTTCCGAGTTCTTCTGCACCTGAACACACTCCAGATTTCTATACGTCAGGCAGTCAAAGTCTTTTTGATATGTAACTCAGACACACAACTCACCCGGATCCGTTTTCAACTCTAATTCAATGTAAATTTAATGCACATCCGCTTCATGCGACATAAAAATTTTTAACCTTTCGCCGTGTTTTTTTGTCGGAGCAGAAAAACTGCTCATATTCATGAAGTCATAAAATATCCACTTATTTTATGAACCATGTTATTAAATTGTCCACATTCGCATTAAGCTCCCTCCGGTGCTTTTCGTCTCGGAAGGGTGGCAGTGCTTTATCGAGAGGGTGTGAGGGTTGTTCATCTGAACTGGTTGACTGCTGAAGCAGTGGTTTCTACAGTGGTTTGTCGTAACTACTGTTTACCAAATCGCAGTGAAATCCTGCAAAACTGTCCAATATTTCCATACATAAATCCTCGAGTAATCACCCAGGACTTTGTAGAGATTTTGGGGTTCGTTGGAGTTCATCTTCGAAGTGGTATTTGTTTCGAAATTCAATAAAACTTCAACTTTAACTTTAGCAATGTTGGCAACTTTAAATCAGCGTGTTTTTAATTCGCTTCACTTTTTTAGTATTTATTTAATATTGTGTTTGACATTCTCGTGGTGTGTACTTTTTATATTTTCACTTATTCAATACGTGATACGATGGCAGATGGTTCTGCTACGTTAAGCGTTGTTGAATCCATTCGTCGAACACCGAAACTCGCGTGTAGACATCAGGTACATTAAAAACACCGCAAACAATCAAACCATACGAAACGATCCCCACCTGTTGTAGTCCGTTTGTGGCATTCATCACCAACGGACCTCCGGAATCACCCTGTTTAGGGATAGCGAGGTAGTTACAGCAGTTAAATTTTTAAAAAAATACAAACAGTTCTTCACTCACCGAACAAGCACCCTTCAGAAATCTTCCCTTCGCACAGATCTCCGTCTCTGTCAGCTGATCCATCCCGCTCTCTCTGCACTCCGTATTCGTTATGGTGTTGTAGCTCATGATCTGTAACGTGGTGGGATAGTTGATGGCATCCCACTCGGAGGGTAGAAAGGGAACAGCCACAGGCAAACGCAATCCCCAGCCGGTCAGCGTAACGCTGCGTCCGCCCCCAACTCTTTGGGAGCTATTAACGTCAATCGCATCGACGCGTTGCCCATCGAACTGCAGCGGAGGATCGATGCTAAGTATAGCAATATCACTGGTCACTAGTTCCTCGTAGTTCTCGTGTATGTCGTATGATTTGACCGCCGAACGTTGGCCACTTGTGTCATCCAAGCTCCTGATCCCAGCGACCACCGACATACGACTGGCGTTCAAGCCCTTGCAGCAATGCGCCGCCGTAAGTATGCGTGTCGGTGAAATAATGGACCCACCACAGAAGTGCTGCACTTCGCCGCTTTTGGTGCGGTACTGCATGGAGACCTGGTAGGGGATATATTGTCCTTCGGGCACATCGACGCCGCCAACCACGCGCGAAGCTTCAACAAAGAATGAATACAGAGTGGAATAAAAGCAACGCAAGTCTACTTACGAGCCTCTTCGTCCTGTACTCGTACCAGAACAGACCCATGGGTCGAAGGCGTGAGAAGAGTGACTGCGACGAGAATATGGACGATATGGTTCAGCATGGTAACGTGGTTGCCGAGCAGTTGGATGTACGAATTGCGACTGCACTTGAAACTTATATAGCAACTACCTCTAAAGCAAGTGATTATCGCGGAGTCCCCGTTGTTTTTCGACGCATAAATTTTAAAAATTAACTGATATTGAAGTGGAAGCGAGTGGCCTTGACTACTTCATCAAAATAAATGCTGGTTATGGTTTTTCTGCTTTCGAGAGGGCGGAGTTGCATAATTTCTATGATTATCAAACACTGTTTATAAGCGAAAAGCCTGATTAAACTGTTTTGAAAGGTTTTTTTGTTTAAAATTGATAAAGAGCGATGAATACGGAGTTTATATTGAGCAATCAAACAACTCCAATGCTCCAAACCAGACGCTCTTTAATCCAGCCATCAAACATGGATACACGAGTGTAAACGTCCTTTTCCCATATGCCACAGAGACCTCCAACTGGTAAGAATGATTTTCTCACCGCCCCCGGTCCATATCGATACGATCGACCTTCTCCCCATCAAAATCAAGTAGTAGATCAATGCTTAAAATTGCGATGTCGCTGATGACGAATTCCTCGTGAATTTCGTAGATGATGAACTGAGAGCGCTGACCTTTGGTGTCGCTGAGAAGGCACGCAACCTTGGCTAGTGCCATCGGGTGGTACCAATGATAACGACCTGGTAATAGAGCTGATAATATTTCCTTGTTCTCGATTGATATGGCATTTTATTAAGACTCATATGCTTCGTCGTCAAATACTTAAATGCATCAGAAAATATTCTACGTGTATGCAGACAT
This sequence comes from Myopa testacea, assembly GCA_949629155.1. NCBI lineage: Eukaryota > Metazoa > Arthropoda > Insecta > Diptera > Conopidae > Myopa > Myopa testacea. The sequence continues at coordinate 56,001,134 of OX451345.1, read as the reverse complement.
GAATGTATGTATGCTATGCATGAAAGCGATCAAGTGAAGAGGTTTTTGTTTGGCAAATATAATCCTTTCCATAATTATTTCTGGAAGTAAGAAACGTATTGAAATAATTCACAAGAACTAAAGCGATACGAATCGGAAGCACGTGTCAACGGAACGAATAAAAGACCGAACTTGTGAGAAGTTGCTACTGTATCCAGCAGAAGGGCAGCAAACGTTGTGAGTTGAGACTGTTCTGAGCTTGATGAATTTTTCAGAGTTTATAGAAGGAAGTTATGAAAAATCCTCAGAAGAATCGTCACATAAAAGACAATAAAACGGCGGCGTGATAAGTTTTATTAATAATGTTAGAACCACAGTGACCAATGGCCACAGCGACCACACGCATTTCCATCGCACCGAACGTACCGATCAAGCGTGGGGGAGAAGGAAGAGTGACCAGAAGAGATGCAATAATAACCATGCTGCAGCGACAACAAAAATCCTTATCTTCTTCTGTTGAATGAAGTTGATAGTCGCATTGAGGCCTATAAAAATTTAATGTGTACCAGATGTCGGCAAAGATCAATCGTTAAGGACTGTCTGAGGTTGATTCGGGTTAAAGCGTATGTAATAATATTGTATTTGAGAGTAACTTAGTTGGGTCGGAAAAGGACTCCAAACCTCGGCACTCTTCATCTGCACTCTAATATTTTTAGAGGCTGTAAACAATTCTGGCTGCAATTTCAGTCTGCTTACCACTCTGCACCACGAGTCAGTCACTACGTCGCTTCCCCACCGAACCGTCGCGTCGTGGTTCTCTGGAAAAAAAACCGATCCCACTGCCATGCATAAAGAAGATATAAACGCGTCCAGGTTCAAGCAACGTGTTCGTGGAGTTGGATTTCCTCGGAAATTTGCACAGATTGTTTGCGACTATATTTCGAGATTTCAACCAACGCTGAGTTGTGATTTTATCCAAGTCAAGAGTGAAACAGATCCAGGCTGCACTTCATCCTGTGAACAGAGCTTCACAAAGTTATTCATGCTTTCCCCCCCTTATTCTCGTTTGCGGGGAGGTGAGCCCAGCTCAATGTTCATGGAAAATACAACTAAACAAATGTTGTTATGTAATAAATAAAAAAAATTGACCGCTTTTTGTTGACTTTCTTTGGTCTTCGTATTTTATTCAACTCACTACAACTGTGCGGGTGTTATTCTGTCGACCTCAAAGACGTAGCTAGCAATTTGGTTTAGGAGCAGGGGGAAGGAGGAGCGAAAGATAGGCATGTTGAATTACAATTCGATACACTTCGTTATAATCTCAAGTTTCAAATTTTAATAGAAAACTTACATCAATCATTGAAATATAATAAAACAATATAAAATGAGCTGCAATAATTTGTTGGCAGTACATCAAGTAAATGGCTTAAATACTGTCAAGTTTATGTAACGTCATACTATATATGAAAAATATGAAAAATGTTACAAGAAATGAAATAAATAAATATTCTGTTTAAGTTTAGATAAGTCGATAAAAATCAGCTACGTTTTTCCTTTATTAAGGTTTGTGTTTTGTCTTAAGAATCTCGAATCACGGTAACTCTGATGCCGTTCTGACTACGCCTCTGTTCCGCCGCTGACAAGAAGCCGCCAACTGTGTGCTGTCGTCTTCGTTTGAACCTGAACCGTTTTCGGCCGAACCGATCGCCCCATTGCGATTGTGGGGCCACAATGCAGCCACACTATCGGCTCCATGGTGTCAGAGTTATTGTTAAGTGTTATAACCTTTAAACTGTTCTCGATCACCCGCTGCGACGGGTTTTTTGCAGCGGTTTATCTGTTGTCGACGTATTCGCAACGTGAAATATTTTAACAAGTTTGTTCCGATGTCATTTGCATTCAGTCACGTAGAGTTATTTCCAAAGATTGATATATCAGAATTTTATTAACAAAACAAAAACGAAAAACAACCAAAACAAAAAGTAATTTCGACTCGCAATGCCACTATAACTAGTGTAGGAGACAAACACCGTAACCGTGAAGCATTCCGAAACACATCGAAATGAATAAATTACGGCTTATTTAATTGCCGAATATCTAACCAATTTGAACTTAATTATATAGCGTGTTCCTTTCAGGTTTCCATTTACATTTTGTAGCTTCGCAAAATAATTAAGGAAACATTTGCCCTGTCGAAGCGCTTTCCATGTCTGAGCCCACCTCGCAAGCGGCTCGGAGCTGCCTCTAAGCCGTGATGGTCGGTGTTGATTTTGGGTGGCTTTTAATCGGACTTCCTTAGAATGACACCTACGCGCCGTGTTTTTGACATCTCCTCCACAAGAACAGCTGCTGCACGCTGATCCTCGCCTTGAACACTGACTCTTTAATCAGCTAATGATTTGAATATTCCGATTAAGCGAAGATATGTTCGTATATCTACGAGAACAGCGCAGCAGTGCCACATGCGAGCTCCTTGATTTATTCGTCGTTTCGCCAGTGGCATGGTGATAGTGTGTACAGGCCGCAGTCCTGTCTGAGGCGATTGTTTGATGCAAATCATCGAAAGGTTATTGAAATGGGTGTGTGTGTGTGCGTTACATGAATGAACCATTGAGAATACTCTTAAAACGCTTGCTCCTGTTGCGGCTCTGTGGTCCTGCGGTGTGTGGCCATCAGTGCGGTCGTGTGGTCCGGTGAGCGGAGTTGAGGTGGCACTGCGAATTAATTAAAGCGCACTCTGCTGCCTTTTTTCTGATGTTTTTACTTTTTGTTTAGGTCTTGATCTTTGGACTACTGTGTTAATTGTTGGCGAACCTCAATTCGAATGGCTTCATTTAGCACGCATTCGATGAGGCCGGAAGATTGGATCGCATCTTGCTATAGATGGCATACTCTGGCGGGTGGCAGTCGGCGATTTCTTGCCGGCGCCCTACATTGTGTCAATGTTTTTAGTTTCAGTTAATTGGGCCACCCAAAAAGCTTACGAACTGGTCAATAAATGTAGAAAAACAGTCTTAATTGAGTGCAAATGAACTTAACTCGTATGTGTTACGTTACGTTATTTAAATTACTTGATTTAAGCCCACTTAAGTTAATTTTTTGTAACTACCAGCAGCTGCAAAGTCTGCACGGTTCTTAGACCCGAAGCTTTAACGTCTTTAGTTCTTTTCTTTGGTCTTTCTTTTTGGTCTTCCGTTTTTCTCTGTGGCTGTGAGCTCTATAATCCTCTCGTTTTTGTTTGTCTTCAATCGCAGGAGTTAATATCAAAGTAACGAGTTAATATGAACCCAGATACCACTAAAAACAACCATGTGGAGACTTTTAAAGCTTATCCCTCAAAGGATCGGCTTACGTTGTTTACTCTCCAAACAAAGGGACATGTGACGATATTAATGAACATTTAATCTGACAAAGCTAATCCTTTATGTTAAAAATATCCTTTCATATTTTCTTTTCTACACTTTCCATTGAATTTAATACGTAAAGTGCAATTTAATGTAAATGTAAATTAAAATGTATTTAATTTCTATCTGAAGGCACTGAGTTTGTGGATGCATCTATTTTTGGCAAATAATATTATGAGATACAGGATAACACTGTGTACATAGAAGCGATGTAATTTATTTGGGTTTAATTAATTTAATCACACTTCTTTTAGGAGAATGTCACTTTGCAAAAGATATCCTGTCATATCCTGTGTAAGTGTGTGATTTTTTGAGCTAACGCCACATATTAATTCAGTTCTTGTCTTTAATATTTTTCACAACGATTCATTCATTTCATCACAGAATTATTATAGGCGTAAAATATTTATAAATACTAATAAATAATCATAACGTAATCAACTCATTTAACTCGTAACAAGAAATCAATTCAATTAAAAGTGAAATTCCTCAAATAAAACAACTATACAATAGAGCAGGTGGGCCTTGATTGACCTGGGTCTGAACTGAGGTAAAATGACTGGCATTCAGCTATTCTTTTTTATCTGTTTCTTAATCCAGTCCACTAGAGGATGTAAATAAGTGAAGGCGTAGATGCGCCCCGTCTTACAGGGTTCCTTGCCATACGATAGGATGCCCAGTTGTAGGCTGAGTTTGGAGTCCACCAAAGCGCCCCCGGAGTCTCCCTTAAAAACGAAGGGAAAACATGGATGGGTCAAGGATGAGCCGGTCACTGACATTCTCTATGTACTTACATCGCAAGCTCCTCGGCCCTGGTAACTGACAGCGCACAACTCGGTCTTCGAGACATAAATGAATCCACGCTTTCTACACAGGTTGCTGTTTAAGACACTAAAGCTAACCAGCTCCAAGCTTTTATTGGGGTCTGTTTGGGTACGTCCCCAACCTATTAGATACGCACCCTCATTCGCTTCAGTTGTTGCTGTGACCTTGAGATTTATTTTATCGATCTTCTGCCCATCGAAATCGAACTTGGGCTTAACCTTCACCAGCGCTATGTCCCGGCCCATCAGGGGCTGATAGTAGGCGTGTATGATGATTTTAGAGACGTTGTAACGAGTGCCTTCCGACAACTTATTCGACCCCGCCATGACGCTGAGTTTCAGCGGATCTTTGATAGCGTGGAAGCAGTGAGCAGCGGTCAAAACGAACGCCTCCTCGATTATGGTACCAGCACAGATGTGTTCGTAGGATCCGTTCTTGATCGCTTGTATTGACACATGGTATGGTATCGCGAACTGCGCTGTGCCGTCTAGAGTTTCGTTGGACTTGCTTACGTGGGATTTCCACTTCGTGTCGCCCTTAAATATAGCTAACATAAACATGTCATTTGTTTATTCGCATCGTATTGTATTTAGTTCGATTAGTTTGTGTTAAACTGACCATTGTTATTCCAGGTATCAGAACTCACTTCCAGATTGGCTCCAGCAACTGCCCCAGTGAGTATGAGAATAAATAAATGAGCCTTGCAGTTGTGATTCACCTTCTTATCTAAACGCAGACAATTCATTACATACGATTAAGTACTATATTATATTTGTTCTATTTGTGTATGTCGGTGATAACTTTCACATCGATTGCTCAGCTGGGCAATGAGCTGTGGAACTGAGAAGTGGTTCCCTGTTCAATCAACTGACTGCTATGAAAACTTTTTAAAGTTCTAGCGTGGCGCATTGCGATTATACGGGCTTTTTTGTGGTAACAACCTTGAAACGGAAAACACGGGTATATCAAATGTCACAACACCACGCAGCCCCAGCGACTAATGCTGCAATTTCACCGATTAATTGCACACTTGTTTAAATACGGAAAACATGCTGACTTAAAATCGAGTTAAATTAATTGCATGTTTTGAATAATCAGCAAATTGGCCATATATTAAAGTTCTTAATTCCAGCTGCAAGGTGACCGCATAGCGTCACGTCCAGGGTACATGCAACCGGAATCAGTGGGACATAAATTATGTTGCTCTGAAGTCACGTCGAAAAGAGTCGCCAAACAGCGCTGGTGTGAGGTGCGTCCTCTCTGCTGGCCGCAGGATCTGATAAGCCAGCATCTTATGCTCATAAATATAGACTCCAAATATTTATTAGTCGCGTGAGCTTGTTACTTAATTGATGACAACAAGTAGGGGCTTCTGCGGATGAACGATCGAGAACGATATTGCAACAGGATGTAGGGAGCCGCTTTTCGAATCAGTCGTTCTTCGGAACTCGGTGAGCACGCGATGTGATAGATAAATCTTTCATATAAAATGTGCACTAATTAATTTTAACTTAATTTAATTATATTATTTGTATTAGCTTCTTACATTTATTTATTTATAAACTCAACAATTATGAAAGCAAAACCTTTCTCCTTCCTTTCGAATATCGTAAAATAAACGCGGTCCCGTGTTGCACTCTGTTGATCACTTGAATTCTGTTAGTAGCGAACAAATTTGTTTCTAAAATCTTTTGACATGACAAGACCCGGGACCCCGTCTGCCGATTCTGTTGCTACTCTTCATGTTGTACAAACACCACACCTTCAGTGGTGCTGTTCGAACATCGCGATATCACGTTGCTGTTGGTGTTGCCAAAACAAGGTTAAGTACCCAGGTGACTGGACATCCTCACCTGGCCGGCCGTGTGTCGTCGCTTGACGGTCAGCAGTGTCGCGATCCAGTTGTAAGCCGTGGACGCTGTTTGCATTCAGATTTTAAATACGTCAGTTCGAAGTCTTCTTACAACCAGCGTTTAACACTTTCGGAATGTTGCTTGTTCTCGGTTGAGTACAAGTATTTCGGAACCTTGTTGTTGCTGCTGCTGTTGTTGTTAGTGTAGCTCTGTTGTCGTTGGTGTCGTGTATAGAGTAGAAGTTATTTTTGCAGGAAGTTGCAGGAGTGTTGCGTCTCCTTATATTTATATCATCTGCAAATGTTTTGAGTTCTATATTTTATTTGTATATTATGGCTCGAAGCTTATTCACTTTAGTTACCTTTTAATATTCCTCTTCACTGCATTCCACACGCTTGCTGCCAATACAAAAAATGCATGCCAAATGTCTGCCAATGTTTGAGCAACTACAATGTGACTGGAAAACAGTGTGAGCCCGCAGCCAGAACGTGGGTGCTACGAGAAGAGGGAGGAAAATCCCCCACCTCATTTAATTGCGATTGTGAGGTCATTTGAAATGAGAAGATCGAGATTTTCATCAAAAACTGATCCCTGTGAACATATTTCGGGAATGCGACTTCTAAATAATCGGTCCACTTAATAAAGCACTGTTCAGTTCTTAGTATAGTCCCACAATTTATTACCGCATCCCTATAAATATGCAATACTTTTTGATGGGACTTTTTTCTATTTCAACAAGAATGCGATGCGTTCATGGTTTTAAATTATATTGATATGGCAATAATTACATTTCTAATTATATTCCGTTGTACAGTTGGTCAGTGGATCGTTTCGGATCGATCGGCAAGAAAATTGTAAACATTTAAATGTCAAGATGTTTTGGCATCTTAAATGCTATGAAAATATGACAGCCTATTAAAGCAAAAAATTCTAATGATCTCAGAGGCGACTTGCAAAACTTCGTTCACCTCAACGCATGGTGATTGAGTGACGAATTCATAAAATTCAATCCCATTCATATTCAGTCTGAAAGAACTTAGATGCTAATTAAAAAACTTAGACCCTAAAATAACGTTTAACCGCTTAGTAGCAAACCCACTTAGAATTCTAGACATTCTGCGCTGCTCCATTCGTAGTTAGACGACCGCCCTGGTGCCGCATTCCAGAGCAGCTCTTAACGCCAATCTTGCTCACTTCCTTCACAGAGCAAAGACGGGAAAGCAATTTATCGCCCATTTGACACACTATTTATTCGCACCGACCGACGGACCGACGGACCGACTGGTGGATTTTCGACTTCACTGGCTGGATATTCGATATCCAATTTTATGTGCAGCAAATACGAAATGTAAACATTTTTATGTGCGTCGAGACACTTTAATTTGTGCTCCTCTCCATGCGCCAAGAGTACGAGTACGTTTTTTAGTGTAGACGTTTTGAAGGAACGAAATTAAGCTCATTACAAAGCACTGAAGAATCGGCTAATTTTCAGTTTGGCCTAAAGTTGTGTTGGCTGTGTGTCGTGTGTTAGATGGGGAAATAAATGGGGTTGCACTCTAGAAATGAGTCAAATCGTTGTGGGGTCGAAAGGGCTCTCGCATGAACTGCAATTTTTCGCAGTTTCTGGTGCATAAAAGAATTAAATATATTAGTAAATATTATCATTTAGAACAGATATATGTATGCATAAATACTCGATAAAAGTCGAACTCCGAATTTAAGCTAAATTTCAATGCTCATTTAAACGACGCCTCGTTTAGAAGCTTGATTCATTCAATTCGCAGAATAGTGTAAATAATAATAAGAAAATAATTATAAAGACAAATAAAGCACTTTTCAAAGTTCAGATACGATTCTATATACGAGTACCGTCATAATGCATTACGAATGACAGAAGGGAAAAAACCAAAGTCGATTAAAAGTTGCAAGCAGTTGAACGGTGTTATTAAGCAATTAGAAGTAATAATCGATAAGTTTAGTAGATCTGAATTAATTAACTTTTAACCCATGCAATAAATGAGAGTGGATAATTGCGAGGCTTCGATAAATACGAGTACATTACAAGCATCGATCCAGCCGACGACTATAAATTTTTATACAATCATTATAGATAAAGCAGTTAATTATTATTAAAGAGTACATATATTATTATTATCGATTTATATTAATATATTGTACAATATTTTAATAACAAATAAATTATTCAAGTTTGGTTCATTTCTTCTTTTGTTATATTGTATATTTTTCTATCCTGTTGTTATTATGAAACACAAATGTATTTAAATATAAATGGACTCTAACTTCTATACTATAGTTTTAAAACCCTACATTTTTATTGAATCTTTAATTGTCTACTGAAGAAACAATCATATTGAGTGAGTTACTTCCTCATTTTTCACGATGTGTAATTTTAAGTCACTTGAAATTCCACTGAATCCAATAAAATAGTTACTGAAGTTTATTTTGTGAATTCGATGAAATCATTTGCAACATTTCTGAATTCCGTGTAACTTCCGTTTCATTGTAAACTTTAAAGTGACGCTGTGTGGATGCACAACTTTTGACCGATTTATATTAATTGGCACCAAGAAGCACGAATGCCGCTCTGAACACCCGATATATACTATATGCACGAGTATGTTGGGCCAGGACCAGAACCGCAGTAAGTGGAGACATTCACAGAGGCGGCCTCAATTTATTTTAATGAAATTCTCATTTGAATTTATTGAAAACGAAATTGAATTGATTGATTTAAATGAATTAATGTGAGTCAACGGAACCACGTCAACTGAATGTGACGGGAAATCAGAGAGAACGGGGAGGACGGAGGGATGGATCGGCTGAAGTAAAGGCTCAATGAATATCTAAGTTGATAAATAAATAAATGCTGCTTCATATATAATACTTTAAAGAACTTTTTGCTGTAGATAAAAACTGATTGACAAAGCCTCAAAGCTCATTTAAACCTCCCAAGTCCATAAATACTATTGGATCCCAAATCCCAGTGGCAGCCAATTAGTCTATCATTCGTTTAATTTGCTCACAAATTGGTTTTAATAAATTCTCAAGACCGCACTCGAAACTGAAATCGAAATCGCAACTCAAATCTTCATCGTCGCGAGCGGATTGTCAAGAACGGACTAACGACCGTTGATCGCTCGACAATCAAATGCATTCAATGTCGTTCCACGGACTTAATTGGAGCTGCATTTGGAAACTCTTCCAACCTATCAACCAACCGACCACACGACCAACCGGCCACAGCGACTCACATGACGTCTCAGTCGTCATCCGGGGTATGGTCACTATACAACTCTATGTAAAAGAAGCATGAAATGATATAATCTTCGAATAAAAATTGTCGGAAACGCACACTTTGAGCACAGGCCCAAGAATAGTATAGTTGATGAATTCGGGGCTGTTGTTGAAATGGAACATGTTCAACCATAGATATTTATTTCAAATATTTAACAATTTTGAGCATGAGAATTTATTTGATCAAGTTTTTTTTCACTTTCACAGATTTCACTCGAAACTGATTTGGTTTATTACAAGCTTTCAACTTTTTTTTAAGACTCTTATTTTGTATGTGTGTGTGTGTCCCGGAATGCCAAGCTGACTGCCAAGCTGACTGGCAATCATTAAACACGTGCCAATCCAACGAATCACATACTTAATCAGCATGCGTTTATTAAAAATTTAGCTATGCACACAAAATTTCTCATTGAGCTCACATGCAATATAATTAACCCAAGATTGCACTCACCGAAAAACATTGGAAACATTGGAAAAACGCGTTCGCAAACAAGTTTGCTGCAGCATGCTTCGCCAGAGGTCAAAGTGTCACTTCTTGGGCTCGCTCGGCTCTCCGGACGATGCACAGATGTCAATAGTGAACTTGCTGATAGATGTTGTTGGTATTGTTTTTGTTTTTTGTTGTTGGTTGGTTGGTTGGATGCTTGGCAAAGTAAGTGCTGCTGATGTTGCTGTTGCTGCTGTTGTTCGTGTTGGTGTTATTGTTGTTGTAGTGTCTGCACCAGCTACCGCTTGGATGCAGTTTCTCGTTGGCCAGTTTCCCCCCCCCCCTCTTCATGTATCAAAAGCGCAACACGTTCTTAAACCCTGAACTTTGACAAATCAACTCGTCTTCTTTTTATTCTTCTTATTCTTCTTCAATATTTTATTGTAACATTGGCAAGTGAACTTATTTTTTATTGAAAAAAAATTGCTTCCAATATATGTACGCTGTATGAATAAAGTGCTTGCAGTATGATTTTTATACCCTACAAGGTTGTATTTAGTTTGTGCATCCGTTTGCAACGCACAAAAGGGCGTAAGTTGTCCATCCGTCGTCTTGTATGTCTCCCTGTCTGTCCGTTAAAATCGGGGTAAAAGTATGACCTTTAAACTTTAACAAACTTTAATTCCCAAACGAAAAAACGGGGGTAATCCGCCCATTTTTTACCCGTGTATTTTTTATAATACACATAAGTCCATCAAGGATCAATATTATCTCTAGAGATAAAGTCTTATGTTCTCATAATAGATATAAAGTATTCCCATAAATAATACTACTCAAGAAAACATTATAGACTCATACAAAGGTACGTGTAGGGTGTTTGAGCTCCGGCCAGACTAAACATAGCAATCTTCCTAGTTTTTTTATTAAACAAAATTTTTAATTCGCAAAACGCGAAACGGATCTCATGTAATTTGAACACCTGCGGTGGTTCCGCAACCGAATTAAAATTGAATTCAAAATCAGATCAAAATAAATTGTAAATTTATGCATATTAAATTCTATAATATAATCAATGATATATATACACCTGTATGTATACTTTTATAAGTGTGTATGCACTTAAATATGAGAAAATTGTAATACACACACGTATTTTGACTCCATACGTCTTCGATACCATTCCATGCTTCATAGATGAGGAATAAAAATCATTCACTTTGGAGGGTCCGTTCGTAGATTCTTTCATTTAATAAACTACTTAAATCCACGAATTTAAAAGCGACGACGCCACGTTGTGTGTCGAATGCCGTAACTATCATCGATCTATCCATTTCTGGGCTTATCCACTTTATCTGTACCAGGAGGTGGTTACGTTGAGAAGAACGTTTCGCCAAGTTTCTTAGGTTTCAGATTACGTTCTGGGATAATAACGTAGAAAATAATAATAATTATCAAGACGATGCGCTCACAAAGTACCGTTATCTGAGGCGCGTTACCACGTTACCATGGTAACGTGCACGTTGGCCCATAGCTCATCAGCAGTTTGGACCGAAAGAAAGAATGAAATTCGGGTCGATTGTTTTCGTTGCAAAGAGCGAAATTGCGGTTTAGTAATTCTGCGAGTAACTGCAACATGTTTGATTTCTATTCGTAGAACGTGAAAGCGTCAAGTGTGCAGCGCGAAGCAGCCGCCTGGCTTCCATTGTGAAGGCTCTCCCACTCTGCGTGGACGGCTGCACTTTCACAGATTAATCGAAGTCATCAGAAGCGGCTGTGAAGATATCGCTAAAGAATTGTGTGTTTCCAGTTAATGATAACGGATGACTGCATTCTTCGTTCTTGTGGAATTCTCTCGATTTGTGCGTCTGTGGTCAGAAGTGGTTGGATGTGCAGACTTTGTGCCGTACGTAAGTATTTCGATACATTATTTCTGGCATACTTTCTAGCAATTATTTTGAGTTGAGGGAGTTCTTTGGACGAGTTCAAAGGTGGAAAGGAAGACAAATTAGACTGGTGAACATAATATGATTTCATGTAATGTATAGTATTAAAGACAATGAGAATCATGGAGAATCATTACTGGACCCTATGGCGCCAATTTCTTTAACATTTAAGAGACATCGTTTGCCAAAACTGATGGTTTCGCATTTTGTGAAGAATGTACTGAACTTTTGTTAAAGAGAAAGTAAAATTCCAGTAAAGATACTTTTTAAAGATCAATTAATATTAAAATCATACAAATTCGAATACATTTTGGACTCTTTCAACATTTTTAAGAAATCAAATTGAAATCGATTGTCATATTTTTGCTGCTTGCACAGAAAATTCTCACGCAACACAGACGCTTTGGGAAGTGAAAACGATCCTCTGCAGCGTGATTCTAAACATGTATCTGCATCCTAACCAAGTTCCACACATCCGCTTCGACAGGATAATTAAAAACTAAGCGGATGTAGGTCTCAAAAGAGACGTAAACCAACCAAACATACGAGATCTATTGCAGGAATCTATTGTGACTTAAGCTATTGTGGCGGTGGAGAAGGCGTGAGGCGTGACATCAAATGCCACAAAAGGATAACGAGCGGAAGTTGTGGAAGTTAGGTAATAAAGCTCCGAACATAGTTACCACCGCACACGCACACACACACACACACACATGTTAACGTGTACATGTCAAGGAGCTGATGGCGCTAATGGAAAGGATGCGATGACGCTGGCAGTCAGCCAACCATGTATTATTATTCGGCAATTCCGGACAACAGCAAGCAACAGCAACAACAACAACAATAGTATCAGATACTCCTGTGTCAACGGTTGTTCCTCATACTCAACACATGCATACAAACATACATACATACATACATACTCGTCCATACACATTCATACACAACCTACTCATGTAAATTTCAATTTCATACTCATAAAGAACATGTTGTTGCTTGCATGCTCCTTGACTGGCAGGACGGGGAGTAAGGAAAGTAACACCATTAAGCATTTTATTGTTTAAAGCAGCTTCTCAAGGAAGTGTGGCGCTATTGACGGCGTGGCGCACCGGCGTCACCGTCGCAGAGCGGCAATGAAACTTTTTACCCGGGAGCATCATAAAAGTTAAACGCGAAACAAATTGAAATTCATACACAGCGCTGCAATGAATAAGTAGTGCTTCGAGGATGGATGTGAGGATGTGTCAGCGAGCTCCTGATATCCTGAATAAACAATCCTCCGCGCGGAAGGGGTAGAAAGGGGAAGCGCGGAAGGGGTGTTGGGGGAAGATCGGCTTGAAGGCTTTCCCACCACAGCGGTTAAAATAAATAAATAGTTACATTTCGCAAGATTACGCAACATATGTAGCCGAGTGAGACAAGTGTGTATCTAAGTAATGGGAAAGTGTTGTGTGTAAATTGAAAATTAATTGTTTTACACATGAGACTGGGATGTTTGAATTTATAATTATTAAAATCGGAGAAATAGCAGAAAAGTTAATGAGTAAAAGAGTTCATTCATTGTCTTGATATTCATGGAAAAGCGTACAATCGACTTTCTGATACCTAATTACAAGAAACAAGAGATGATCAATGAGCTAACTTTGTATTTTAAAGTCTTAAATATTTATTCAAATTCAATTGATTGAAATAATATACGAAACACATGATTAAACGAAGAGACTATGAGGACGCCTTAGAATATATAAAAAGATAATATAATGGATATATATTTACGTATATCTTCATTCATAAGTAAGTGTTTAGCAAATTTAATACTGATGTTTTATCGTCTATGTTCTTTAATAGTTTCCTGGCCTTCAAAGTTGATTGTTGTTCAAAGTTGTTTTATTCGGAAACTCCTTTCCCTCCGCACTCTTCGACTCTCCGAACTCCTCCAAACTCAGTGAGCTTCACCGAACCCAGCGAACCCTCCGCACTCTCCGAAGAAGCTACGAGTCAAGATTACGTTTAGAGGTGGCGTGAATAAAGCGACAAACACTGTCAAATGTCGCTGGCGATAACGTTAAGTGCGTTCATACATCGAATTTCGAGCTGTGGCTTATTTAAGATATTCTCATAAAATACTATATAAAATACTCAGACGAGAGTGAGACGGAGGCACTGAAAGAGAGAGACACAGAAAGAGAGAGAGTGCTATAGAAAGAGGCTTCATGAAGAGTAGAGCGGAGTACAGAGGGTATAAATTGTAGTTTTGACCACATTTGTGATACTTTTGTGTTGTACCATCGAAGGTGTGGCATGTGGTATGTGGTATATGATGTATGAACAACTGAGCGGACCGAGTTGTGGTGATTAACAGCGACGACCTGTGTAACAAACACTGCATTAGCGATAAAAACACTAGCAAACAATTTCCAATTAACACAGAAACTGTGAAGAGTCTGACGAAGTGGGATGCTCTTTCGCTTCGCCCGGTCTGTGCTGGCTCCGGTCTCAGGGGAGGGACGCACGTCACGCTGGCGCTTGGTAGACAAATTGTGCGCATCACTGATGGCCAGCTGATGGTAGCCTGAGGGTCCGTCCCCCCCCCCCCCCCCTCGGGCATCACAAGGATGTCACACAATTTATCATTTCTATACTACGTTGAAGTCGACACTTTTCGCCGTCCGCAGCTTCGGTTCTCATCACACGTTTGCTGCTCAATTGTGGTCACCACTTGGCCAACACTAGATCAGGTTTTCATTTGAAAACCGACAGCCAACTGACTCTGCTCTTGTCGTTGCTTCTGCTGCCGTTGTTGTTGCCCCTGATTGGAAGCGGTGCAGTATTTCGCGTGATAATGTGTTGTTTTTTTTTTGTATGATTTTGCATCTGGTCACAGCGGCGTTGGGCGCAATGGCTCGTTACGGTTCAAAGTGTCGCGATATTTTTGCCAACTCATTGAAAGCACTTGAGTTGAGTTGAGTTCAGTGTTTCAATATGGTGTCATATAAAGTAATCAATTACTGAGAAATCCTTATCAATAAATTGGTGATTTAATGTACAAAGAATGCTTATAAGATGACTTCAGTTTAAACTTCGATTGCGTGACAATAAACTGGAAGGTTTTCTACGTTCTCTAAACTTGAACAGTTTTTGATTTTTAATTGTATGTATAAAAAAATGCATATGAAGGATTTTAGGGAAATCTGAGAAGAAGAACAGAAGTCACACTAAAATAATTAATGACGCTGCTAACGCTTCACCCACCTCGATTGACAATATTAGCAAATTACATCAGATTCCGCTCTGTTTGCAGTCTGACTGACTGACTGACTGACTTGACTTCAATGCTTCCGTTTGACAAACACAAAATTCGGTTATTCTTCTTCTCTTCTCTTTCGGGTTCTCTTTCCCTCTCCCCCTCCCGGGTTACGTTCAACATCCACGCACGTCGCTAATGATGTCGCTTGGACTGCTGTCTGTTTTCTTTCTCTGCGTCTGTCTGTGCCAATATTTGCACATCTTCCTAATTTTTCTGCGTTGCTTTAATTGATGTTTTCTAGCATGAATGGTAAAGTAATTAAAAACACCTTTCAGGCTGTCAATTTGTCAAACTCTGTCAAATATCGATCTGTCAAATGTCTTGAATATGGATTTCTTGAAGTCCAGCTTCTAATGATGCGTTCTTACTTTTTCACTTGATTGAAACAATTTCGAATTCAAAACGATGATAAATTCAATGAAAGGATTTGAAAGAAGGCATTTCTTGCTTTTATTATATTTTACGATATGTTCCATGGATCACATCAGCTGGTGACCTTTATTCTGTCTTCTTCTCGCTGTTAAAGGTACGTTCGGTACGTTTAACCTTTGTTTACAAAATATATGGTACACACTAATACATACATACATATCTACATACATATTACATATTACATGTCGACATACCTTGGGCCCGAAATCGATTTTGTGGACAATTGAATCTTTTCCATTCCATTGTCCAAGTCTTCCATTTTTAATGATGCTAAACATCATCTTCATTTCAAATTTAAAGTCCGTTCTTGAAAATATTCTTATAAAAAACCTTCGAATTGTATAAAAATTAATCCAAGAAGGTAATAAAAAACCACTTTAGATTAGAAGTTGAGGAAATAATAGTCGAAATCGAAACTATATGATAATTTCTATGATCTGCAAATTATAATCGTATTTATTTTTATAAACCTGTCCCCAAAATATTTAAAATCCTTTCCATGAAGACGTTTAACAAAATTTAAGTATGTAAATTGAAGTAATATAACACTTGTAAAGAGGATTAAAAATGAACAATGAACAAACAAATGAACAAAAGAATGAACACAATTATGATGAATTATATTATAAAATAATTTATAATAAAGAGGTGCGTAGAAATACTTTATAAATATAAATTGGAGTATGAGGTTTTTAGAGTATAACTTCTATAATAAACTTGCTACAAATAGAAAGAAAAATATTGAAACTAAACTCAATCAACTCAATTTAATAGTAGTGAAGGAATCATTTCCGCCCTAACTAGAGTTAGTCGCTTTTGGCTTGTGATCTTAAGCATCTCTCAACTTATTAGAACTTAGAACAAAAGCAGCACAGACAGTAGAGAAGTTGTCTGTTATGTGCTCCGTTCTGAGTTCTCTGTTAGAATTCTTTTCACTGTAACACGGATTCCAATACAAAGCAGAAGATTCCAGTAAAAAGTGGAATTTTGTTAGTGAAACTCGACTCGTATTCAAGCAACTGAGTTTTGAGTGAAAAGTTGTGAGCGTTGCCCTTAGAACTCCTCCCATTTTGAGTGGTAGTTTTTCTCAAAAATATAATCACTCAAAGCATTGTTGGTGTGTGTGTGGTGTATTCTTGGCTGTGGTGTGCGTGTCAGCTCGTTGCTCTTTCCTGCTCTCTCTCATCTTCTGAACCATTTGGGGTCGATAATGGAGAACCAGGTTTGAAGATTCAAAGCAAAAAAGAGACGGCCACATTCAATAGCAACAACAACAACCCCAGCCACACCAAATCCAGCCACTTGGGAATTTTAGAATTCCAACGTCAATAGCATAACTCGGATAGATTTTCCTATCAGAGTTACTAGTGAATTTGCTGGTACCGCCGACAACGATTCCGTTTGGGGCTCTCCTGTGGACATGCTGTCATGCGACTCGAACAGCAGCGCCACCGAGTAACATCCGAACTCTTATCGAAACGTTATCGCAGTACATTCGATGGTTTACTTGTTGCCTTGAAAGATGCTCGCTGCTAGCTGTTGGTCCGCAGAGGCTGTTGTTGTGGGCTCTGTTATTGTCACTGATTCGGGTTCGATTCTCTGAATGGGGGAAACTAACGGGAACTAACATTTATTTGTTCAGATTCTAAATAAATATTAAAATTTGTTGAGTAAAGTCAACTGAACCGGAAGCTAATTTATTTGAAATGCAGTTGATAACGAATAGTTTTCCTGTCAAATATTGTACCAAAATACCTTTATATGGAAACAAAAATGTCCATCTGATCTTTAGACATTTTGAAGTACTCTTCATTGAATGTGAAATTAAAATCATTTGTAATTAAATCTTCCGTTTGTTATTATTACCAGTTTTATTGCAATTAATTCAACTACGCTTACATAACGGTCAAATGTCCATCAAAACTTGTCAAAAGTTAATTAAAATGCGTCCAAAAATGGACAGGAAAAAACTTGTCAAACACGACACACAAGATGCTGGAATCCTTTCATAATAACAAAAAAAAAACAAAGTGTTTTTTCAGAATTGATGCTGTGTTCAAGAAATTAGCTCGATTTTAATGACAAAGGTCACATTTATAAAACCCTAAACAAGCGGAGAAGATCAACGAGTTCAGCATCAAGAAACCTCCTCTTTGAAGGTTTAAAGGTTACCTCATCTGAAGTCGAAAGTTGACTTGAGCAGAAAATCACTTTGTTTATTGCAAACAATTCTTCAAGAAAGGGGTACTTTTTAAATAAATTTCATTCACAACAGCATCCCTTTTTTAAGAAAAGTAAGGGTAAAAAACACTTTGTTTAGACAAACATAAGAAGAAACGATTAAAAACGTTTACGGATGATTTAGAAGAAATGTCATAAGAATTAAAAAACTATTTATATTATTTTTCTTTGATTGTTTGTTTGTATATATGCATAAGTAAATAAAAATAAATAAGGTGTTGAGATTTATATACGCTATCGGATTTTAATTTAAGATAAAATTAAATGCTAACCAAACGAGGAGAGGATAAACGCAAGGAACGAGAATCCAATCGCCTGAATTTTAATTTAAAATCTTAGATTAAACGATGAGATAAATATTAAATTTTACTCGATATCAGTTTAACTGTCACAAGTCTTTAGATTATACAATATACTCGTAAGTATGTCTGAAAGTCTTCGGATTATTCGAGAGATTTCTTTTCAAGGTTCCGTATTTTAAGGAACCTCAATAATTATCGCTCAGTTTATATAAAAATATGGCATGATTATTATATCTGTACACTTGATCTTAAGTATGTTAAACGTTACATATACATACATACATATAATATAAATTATATTATATATATTATCTAAAAAGAATAGATAATACATACATATTAGCCAGATCTACCGCGGAATCAATTAATGTTATTAGAGTAAATAATATGGTTGCAGTTGCGATTTGTTTCGGTCCAGGATTTGATTGGAAGGATTACTGTGTCCTTCAAAGTGCTACCACTAAACTAATGATGCCTGTTAAAAGATGGCCTCGGTTACCATGGACCATGAAAGTTATGCTCGTAAAATCCGAATTAGGCACAGTAACACAGTTAAAATTTCATTGTCGACGGACACAACGATAAATAAAACATGCTGTCGATAATTTCTTTAAAAAATACATATGTACGTGCCGTATATTGTATCTGAGCGTAGGTAATGCAATCTACAATTTATTCCATACGGATGCGGCAGAATAACAATTTATATTTTTTCATTTTGATTCGAAAATGGCACAAAAACACCCCACCTCCAGGAGTCGGAATAGAAATGTCGTTACAAAACTGTCAAAAAAATCCCCATAAGGAAATCACAAAAATCGCAATTTCAGAGTGATTCTTGTGTGTAAGTGAGTCGGTGTGTGTGTGTGTATGTGTGTGCTGACGGTGTGCAGGAAAAACCTTGGACAAACTTGCTGAAAGAGAAACGGAATCGATGGAAAGCGTGACAGAGCGCAGCCGGAACGTCATCGTTCCGAGGGTAGGGAACGTGTTTTGTTTAATTTTTGCATAATTCACACATTTGCACATTGTGAATGCATCCAATGATATAGAAAATTGTTGATTGCAGCAGCAGCAGCATTCTCTGCAGCACTACCCTACTCTAACCTATGGCAACCTCACCCAACCCATGTCGCCTAGGATGACGATGATGATGACTGTGCAAATCTTCATTCTTCTGCTTCTGATGTTTGCCAAAAAGACGACAGACGAACCGTCCCTTGACCTTTGACACGTAGCTTTTACGTCTTGCCGATCCGAATATAGTTTCGCTCGTTGTTACGATGTTTGCATACATCGTCTTCTGAGTTGTAAAAATAATGCTTCAATTTAATTTAGTTCTTTTGTTGGAGGAACAAAAAAACAAGACAGGAGGCTTTCCCTAAGAAAAATCCTAAAAGTATCGCAGATAACAACAAGAAAAAGCGCGCTCTTTTCTGATGATGCACCACATGAGTGGATTATGGAATTTCGGGGTAAATAAAAGGTAAAAAATAAACCAAAATAATCCAGAAGACTTGGAAAAGTCGGAGGAAAAATAAAGATATTGAAGATATTTTATTTTCGATTACTTACGAAAGGAAATGAAATGAAGCCGTGTTTGTGTACAAAAAAATTAACAATTCTCACCAAAAACAAATCGAAAGGAACCTCTTTTGATTGCTTTATAATGAATACTTTATTATTTATTATTTATTAGAGATGTAAACGATGTATAAAATATCACAGCATTTTCTTTCACTGGAAACTGGAAAAACCAGTTGAACACGAATGCTACAGAACTTTTCTGGAGATCAAACGATGTGTCAGTTTATCACTTTGATTCTGGTGTGGTAACCCTTTCCTCACCGTTGTTATCTGCTATGATTTGCTCTGTGGTCATTCTGTCGAGTTCAGCATCCTGTCAAGTTATCATTCCGTTACATTCTTATTCACGTAACGGTCAAAATGTCAATGAGAATATGACAACAGAATTGAAACAACCCTCCAATTTTTGTATTATTATTATTGAACTAAGGTTTAGAGGTTTTTCGTCATTAATTAAGTGAAGTTTTGTTAAAAATCATTGATATTGTTTGGATATGTCAATCACAACTCTTAGCGAGTACTGTTTTATGTCCACATTTTAAACACCAATTCAATTAAAGGGAACAGGACAAAAGTGTAACGGAAAATTTGCTTGACACTCTGACTTCGATTGGGAAAAATTGGAAAAAACCAAACGATCTCTTCGACTTTGATTTTTTTCCAATTAATTATGGAAAAATGAAAATTGCGCAAAATGTTTCAAAGAAGGAAAAAATTCATTCACTTCTTCATTCATACAATGTAATGAAGTCATTGTTCCGTGAATTTGCGATTTAATTATAGATTATATTGAATATTTACTTCAGCTTATGTGTGTACTACATGCATGTCCACGCTCACACAAACTCTTTTATATGACGAGTAATATACACACTCAAAAAGGATGTTAGAACATTTAGAAGGATGACATTTTTTAAAAACTAGTTTCTTTTTAATTAAATTTTCGTTGTTATTCTTATTAAAATCACAGGCATAAACTGAAAAGATTTTTCTATTTAAAAATGGTTGATATTTTTTTCTAATTCTTCCCTTTTTTGAACGCCCGAAATGTTGTTGCTGTGCATGCGGTTGTACGAGAATGTAGCGTATGTAACTCACGTCTTCGGTCAGAAATGAGAAGATACGCATGCAAATTAGAAACCCCAGCAGGGGGAAAAACGGTACTTCTTAACGGAAGGTCATACCGAGGTCAATCCTGGTCAACTTCACACAATATAGATTCGTTTGCATTCCTTTGAAGCGGCATCTCTTTTCATATCGTAGATAGCAAAAAAGGGTGTTATTCGATTTGTACTCGTAGAAGTTAGACTATTTTTGCATTTTGTCTCTCTTTTTTACTTCAAATCTTATGCGATCTGATTTTGACCAGGTGTGTGTTTTTTTCCTTAAAGAAGTAGTACAAGAATTAACTATATACGTGTACATATACATACATCCACTCGAATATATTCCGATGTTCGTATATTCCCAGCGTTAATCCATTTTTATGAAGCGTAACAACTATAAAACTAATTAAGAATGCTTTACTTTTGGCAGTTTCTGCAGATGTCCAAAACGGTTGAATAGCAAACACAACAACATCACTTATTTTCATTATATTTGTGTTCAGTAGCTCACAGAAGTTTGTCTAATGTAATGAAATCTTCTTACGATTATGAAGGCATTCGGTTTATAGTGCGTATCAAAATGCATGACATTTATTGTTCGAATGTCATCAACGTCATCTTAGTCAGATGTCCAGCAGCATCTTCTCGTTCATAGCGATTGAACGGACCCAAGATCCGATTTGATTTAAGTGTTGTAATCACAAAGAGACACTTTCCGAGGGTTGTTCATTGCTCCACGTGGGTTTCTGAGGGTGGTTCCATGCTCCACGTGCACACGTGGTTTGTGGACGGAGTTCGGCAGGCATTCATTAAGAAAGTGCAATATTATGTTGTGTCGTTACTCAACGTTTCCTGGTACTTGAGTTGTATTTCAAAGTAGAAGGCTTTGAGTGCTAAAAGTTGTTAATAAGGAGACTCGTACTATTAGCGATACATACTAGAATAAGAGTCAATTAAAAGCAAGTTCGATAGTGTATTTTAATTGTACTTGTACTGCACTTTATACTATATTATAACAATCAAAGAGTTTCGAGATCACACTTTAGAAGCATCTAAAATGACTCACAAAATATTTAAATGACTGATATTATTTTATAGTGAGACTCATGAAAAAGCATTCGAATCTTATAGACTATCAAAAATGCATCCTTCTACTATAAGAAACGGTCATAAAGGACTCCCGCGCTTGTAACCGATTGCGTGAATTCGCCACCATTTAAGATAGAGCAGCAGCATCTTAGAGAAAGTCAATTAGCGCACGCGGATGGATTTAATTGCCGCCGCAAAACATTTTTAATTACCACAAACACGCGTAAAACTGGGTTATAAGATTACAAAACAGCTTAAAGCAAAATGTTACAAATGTCTATTATAATTTGGCTGTGGCTTGATGTACCCATCAGCTAGGGGAATCAGGATGCTGACAGTATCCTGTTAGGGTTATAAATCAACAGCAACAACAACAACAACAACAACAACAATAACAATAACAATAACAATAATAATAAAAGGGTGCTTATTGTGTACAATTTAGCAAGTATCTGTAACACTTTTGCTCGTGGCAATCGTGGCAGAATCGACGACGAAGTTGCGATGTGATCCTGGAAGTTCACAGGAAGTCAAAAAGAAACAGCACTCAGGTTACCGCATACCGTAAGATTGCAATCTGACCCGACCACTGGTACTGCACCCGGACTGCACCAGAGTCGTTACGATGTCAAACAGTTTCGGCGGCTAATAATGTGATCAAAATCGAATCGAACCTCGTGCCAGGAGAAAAAAGGGTTTGCAGTTGTTCTGGGAACCGCTGTGCCACTCATTTTCCCCGTCAGATGCAACAAAAATGGGAAAATCCAATATAATAGAAAACCATTCGCCCTTCTCTTCGAATGATATGCGTAACTTTCATTCTAAACGCATTGTTAAGAATTAAAGTTGGATTATGTTATGTATTTAAAAATATCAGATACGAGTAAATGAATCTAATCATATCAGATTACTTGTGAGATCTGATTTAGAGCAAACGTTAAGGCCATTGATTTTTAAGGTTTCATAAATGAAATGGATAAGGTTTTGCCTTTGTACTGTATTTTCATAAAGTAATATACGAGTATACAAATACTCTTATGTAGCCGAAAAGATACTACATATTTCAATGATTGTAGATGGTTTTTTGTTCTTCAGATAATTATTTAGGACACTATTTTGTCTTCCATACTTTCTCTCCTCTGCTTCAATATTTATTGGAATATCAGACATTTATAAAGACTTTATAAAGACATCGGGACTTTATAAAGACATAAAAACATTTCATGTGATCTTCTTGCACATGCCAGAACCTTACAAAAGGCAAATTTTACGCCCACAAAATGACCATGAAATTGCTTCCGGCATTCCGTATTCTATCATAACAACCGAACCGACAAAAAAAATTACAAAATCAAACTACCAAACTACCAAACCGAAGATATACGAGTCAGGGAAGAGGCTCCAGACAAAGTTATCACCGAAAAGGTGAGCAAAAACGTTGTGTTCAAAGAGCACATAAGCAACAAACAGGAGGCTGAAATGTCTATAAATATGGTCAATTATTCGATGTCTTTGTCTATGGACACGTCGCTGGTTCAGTGGGAGTTGAGCTGAGCGTTGCCAATGGAAGGTGTAACCGTCGTGTGCCTCTTTACATGCACTATTCTTCCTGCCGTCCTTCTTTAAGGACATAATCATGACATCCTTTCAACAGCACACAAATCAATAGTGCGACCAGGAATAGAAATAACATCAGTAACAACAACAAGTGAATGGTGCCCACTGTTGAAGACGCAGAAAGGAAAATAATATTACCGCATCAGTAGGTGGTGGTGGTGTCCTTCCGTGGTGAATGTAGAGCACAGACGATACAATAGATGCGGCCAGAGAAACACCTTCCGACTCCGCACATGGTCAGCGGCACGCTACGGAGAGCAGCGGCTACCGACGGGGCGACGATCAGACGGACAGTCGACGTGGCTCATACAAAAACTATTATAGTCGTATTTTGTGTTAGTTGCGCGTAGCGTGGATGAACAAGGAACAGAAGCAGCATCCGTTGGATGTCCTTTTTGGGTATTTGTCATTTTCTGATGTCATACTGTGCCATTGTTTCGATGGCAAAGTTTTCTTATTTTCTGTTTTTTGCTTTGTGATTATAATAGTTTTTTGGAATCGCCCCCGAAGCATGTCAAATATTTCTGCAGATGCTTGGCACGAATGCTTCCACTCCTTTCAAGGCAAAGTTGACTTTCGATGCCTAATATGATAATTGTTTGGTTAACACCTTACAAAGCCAACACAATGAGACGGAGAGAACAATAAAAATGACTGAGCATCGGAAAGATTTGCTGGTCTTCTTTCGGAGGAGATACAAACGAGACGTGGTGTAGGAGAGATGTTACCAGAGCATCTACCAGAGGAGAGATATTAAAATAAGAGGGATGTTATTTGTGTTTATGGTCAAGAAAGTTAGTTTGCTTTATTTCTAATATTGATATTTCATAATGAATAAATATACTCTGTACTAATATAAATTAATAAGTATTCCTAAAATAAGTACACGATTCTTCCCTCTTAAAGAGTGGAGTGGCTCGGGGATTCCCACGCTTATTAGAAATCTCGTATGACAACATTTACGCCATCCATCACTTAATATTGATATCTGTCTTTGATGAAGGGACACAGTGGAGCTGGATTGAGCACAAATTAGTTCCTTCCGGTGGAATCTGTTTGAGTCCAACGCAGAAACATGCTTCAAGTAAAAGACTTGGGGGAACTCTGAAGGGAAAAACCAAATAAACACAAAAATTAATTAGTTTGTTA
The DNA here is from genome assembly GCA_949629155.1 of Myopa testacea. Taxonomy (NCBI): domain Eukaryota; kingdom Metazoa; phylum Arthropoda; class Insecta; order Diptera; family Conopidae; genus Myopa; species Myopa testacea. Next base: position 55,976,558 of record OX451345.1, on the reverse strand, counting down.
TAAATACCAGGTCTAAAAATAATCTTATGGGAGAATCTTATACATAGGTTTAGATAATCCTTTACTATATAATAGTATATAAATATAAATAAAGTATAATATAAATATAAATATAAAAATGTTATTAATAAAGTCATATAAATTAATAACAATATACAGTAATTTATAATAATTTTATTTAATTTTATTTTTTGTAATCTCTTTTTCCTTATTTTGTGATTATTACTTATTAAATTCCTTATTTTTCTTATTTTCTCAGTCTATTTAAAGAGTCAGTTGAGTTTATGAGGTATGTACTTAAACACTATTCTGTCCATCGTGAAAATCGTTGTATTTACCATAAATCATTTGAATGTTACTTAACACTAACCAAACCATGGAAACCCAATGAGTGGAAAATAGGTCGGAAACGACCATAAAACAAACAACTTCGGAAAGAACTTAATATTGAAGTGAACGAAACTCACAAATTAGCTTAAGTGTGAGAAGGACACCCGCGACAATGTTGCCGACATCATTTGAATGGAATTTTGAAGGTTTTCCTTCGGGTTTTTTTTGCCTGCATAAACAATGTCAACCAAACGTAAAAAACCAAAACGACTCACATCTGGATACAACGAAACGAACTAAATTACGAGTACAGCGAGTTCCAAGGATAATCCTTCGAACTCATTCATTTACAGTGTTTTTACTACATTCCACGGATTTCATTGTACACCGAATCGATCGAAAAAACGTTGAAATATGGAAATCGTGTGGAGACGAAGTAACTGAGGAGAGCAGCAGAGCGAGCATAAGTTGCGTGGAGTTTGGGAATTTGTCATGCAATATGGAAAAATTTCTTCAATTTCCGTGAGAATTTAATACAGGAAATCTGGATAAAGTACGGAATGAGTGACTGAATGAGCGAAGTGGAGGATATAGAAATGAAGAACATGTGGTGGCTATGATCCAGTTATTTTCGTTAATGATTTCGAGCTGGGTTGAAATAAAAAGCGGTCTAAAAAACGGTCTACTTGATTAAACAAGGAAACAGAAGGAACAAATACAATGCTATTAGCTGGTATACTACATACACATATTCCTATATACATACATATGTATGTACATTCAAATAGTCCATAAAAATATTTGCTTTAAATATGTCACAATTATTTGTATTATCACGAAATACTGTACAAGTACCTATCACTGTCACTATCTCCATAACTAACTCGTATCACTAAAGCTATTACTATCAAGTTTCAGAACCATAACACTTTAAGCATCAACACTTGATAACACTGTCGATAAGATGAATGCGATGTGCGACCATCTAAAGTATCCTTTGTACACAAGAACCATCCATGCTCCGAAATGCGGCGTATAGCGTGTTGTTGATTTATTTACGACTTGGAGAAGTCGTTAAAATTATCTCAAAAAATAAGGCATAAAAACGATTCGAAAGACTTATCAGTTAAAATTAAACAACAAAAAATGCTTGTTTTAATTTAGTGGATTTTTTGAAATCTCTCCGTTTTCATATAAATAAATATCGATTCTCTACTAGTGAAGATTTATGAATTTTTGCTTAATGAATAAAGGAAAAAAAATAAACGGTTAATAAAACGTTTACATAAGAGTTGTTTTAGAAAAGTTTCTCTAAATATTAACTATTTTTCTGAACGTACATTTTAACTACAAATTGTATAATAACACTTAAAACAACAACATTTGTAACTATAAGAAATACTACAGAATTCTACACACAATAAAATATATTAAATTACAGTTTTGTTCTTGTTGTTGTTGTTGTTTTTTAGAAATCATTCCTCCTTCCGCATGACTAGAACTCATTCGATTATAAATATCGATTTCGTTCCATAAAAATCGTTATGTTTTGATTGTTATTAAATATTATTGGTCAATCATAGCTTCAGTACAGTAAATAAACAACCCTTTCACACGCTGAATCCACCCTTTCGAATCGGAAATGGGCACGAAATCGTATCCTTACACTGTTCCCCCGATACGCTTAACTACGAGCAAGCTAACCGGTTACAGAAGTGAAATCAATCAATTGCACGCAGTCGATAAATAAATCGTAAACCGCAAAACAATCAATGAAAGTGACACCACAACTTAAGTAACTACAAAAACAACAACAGCAACAACACCTCCGGTAGCAGTAAGAATACGAACAGGTAGCGTCTAATTAAAGGGGAAAGAATGGAAGTTGGTAAATCGAGAAGTTGTTATTTGCTGCGATTATTTTCACGGTTCCACTTGAATGCTTCAGATTCGGTGAGAATTAATTCAACATCGAAGAAAGGGTAACTTTTCTGGAGGCACGCGGATTTCCACAATACTTCTAAGAAGCATTCAACAAGCAGCAACAACGTAAAAATTTCAATTGACGAGCGAGTGGTCTGAGTTAAATAATTCCGGCAATTTCAAGTTACCAACGAAATTAACTCGTATGGCAATTAAAATCTACCAAACGTAGTTGTCACCATCACTAAACTTTTATGATTTCTTATGATGACTGTCAAGTTGCATTGTTTCCCCAATGAAACTCATATCTTTAAACGCCTTCATTAACGACATGCAATACTTTTGTGACGCAGTACCTTCGACCCCTTCGATTTTGCAAATGCATGTAGTGCACTGTACATATCTACTGTATTTATTACGATGACTTCCTTTGTCGTCAACGTACGAGTACAGCGGAAATCATTTTATTGCACGTTCTCGTTTTCATACTCTTAACTAATCAACGGCATAAATAATTTTGTCATTCATTCGATACTTTATGCACGATCTGATAAGCGACCACTAGCACTACAGTTATGCAAATTAAGCCCTCCAGCGATCACCTCTGCTTTTCAAAACTAAGTCACCCCAGCGACAAATCGACTAAAATCGAGTCGAATCGAAACGTATTGACAACAGAAACGGAATCGTTCATAAAGAAGTGCTGCAGAATTGTACATTGAATCGGAAGGTACGAGTAAATATTGATTTGAATATTTAACAATGCGAAGTAACATTTGTGGTTATGTTGGAAAGAACGTATACAAGGTACACAAGTACGGGGTATTATATAATATAGACGAATGTATTGTATAAAAATGTGTATGAGTTTATATTGTAAAACAAGTATTTAAAACTTCTTAGATCAGCTCCAAGTATTCAAACACCAAGATTTTATGTTGTTTTGAATTTAAAATTCATTTCAGATCTATCAGCGATAGAGTGGGCCATCGCCTGATTTCTTTCTTAATTATTTAATCAAATTTAACTTAGTTACGTAATTAATTAAATTATTTCTAACTTAATTATCTAATTTCACAGCCTCAATGAATTCATTCATGAAACTGAAATTCAGATTAAGATTCAGTTTCTGTCAGAAGTTATCACGAAGATTCTCTAGTGCAATAATTTCATTTAATACAGGTGACTATTATGATAGAAGTGAAGTAGTTGTTGTTGTTGTTGTTGTTGCAAACGCACTGTTATCAGACACACAGTTGAGCAGTTCGTTCAAACAAAGGAATTTGTTTTAATAACAAAAACTAACGAAAACTACAAAAACTACATAAATAAAACTGCGTTTGGCGGGAATAAATAATAAAAAGAAAACAAAGATAACAATAAATTATGTATTTAGTACCTCGATGTGTGTATTCTGTCCCTAGAATGTTGAAGTTGAAAAATAGTCTAAACAGCTACTTCGTTACTCGTACAGGTCATAAACTGAATCACTTGCGATAAGGTTTCTTTTACACCTCCAACGTTTTGTTAAGGTTAGAATACGGTTTAGCGCTGGAATCTATCACAGACGATGCAACATAAGATAGACGTTGAAATTTAAAATAAAGTCTAGTTTTAAGAAAGAAGAACGAAGTCCCTAGAACACTTTACAGATAGATTTATTCTGATGAGTGTTAATGTATAGCTTGATATATAATAATGTAGCATATAAACCAATATAATCTATCTAAATCCAATAAAAAAATAAATAAAATCTTTCGAATAATTATGGTATCTTGATCTAAACATAATAATTACTTATCTATAATATATTCTGTAACCTGTAACAGTTATATATTAATCTGTAATGTAATAATAAATACGAAACTATTTCTATATTAAATAAATATTCCGCTAAATTGTTGAAACTGATTTTATTGTACTATTTACTTTACTTTATACCATTCTTCTATCATGATTGACTGATTGATTGATTCAATTGCAGAATTCATAAAAAAGTCAATACAATAATAATATAAATAAAAATAGATAATAATTAAATTAAAGGATAAATATAGAATCATAAGGAAGAAATTATAAATAAATTAAATGTTAAATATAGACGATGTATTTTGAATATTGTTCAATTGAAATATCTAAAAATAACTTAATCGATTGGGCCAAGTTAGCTGGGTAAGACTTTAGTTTCCCCAGGAATTCTTCAACGATTTCAAAGACATCTTTGAAAACTATAAAAGTGAGGAAATCATATTCATACATATGTATGTATGTGTGTATGTTCGTAAATATTTATTGGCTTCGAAAATGTACACACAAAGCAAGCCAAAGAGTAGTGTAGCAACAACCAAAACAGCCAACAGCCGGAGTCATAAAAGATTTATAGTTGTACATTCAAAATAGCCGCCAAGGAATATTGGACGAAGCGCAACGTTTACGACGATGTGTGGCACCTGGGATCGGCCGCTTGGACCATCAGAAACACCTTCAATGACAAATTGGTGCACGACTCCAGACACAAAAGCGGCGCATCCAGCTCAATCCAGGAAGTTGTAATGTTTAACTACGCCATGATTTTTATTATTGTTATTATTTAACTAGTGCACAACTCCGTGGCCGGTCCAACGCAACAAGCGCCATCTGCAGGCAGCCCGAACACTTCGAACGACAGAACTGTCTGAATATACGGATAAATATGCAAATCTACCAGAGTAACAATAAAAAAGGAACATAATTTTAACGAGTGTAAAATGAAGCAGAACTGAGTCTAAAACTAAACCAAAGTGTACATTACTGAACCCAAGTAAAAGCTTCAGGAATTTGTACTTTGATGGTTTCGCACGAGGTCAAAGAGGTTAGGTCCGAATGAGGCGAGGAAGAGGAACTAGAAAAGGAAGAACAAGCAGCCGGACAAGACCAATGCGAGCATGTAGCGGTTCAAAGCGAAACTGGACGCGACTAAAGCGGAAGAAAGACAGCTCTCAAAAATATTCAAAAATATCAAAAATCAACACAACAATCATACTATACTTGCAGGACATATGTACATACATATGACACCCAGAAGTTTGAGTGCTGCTGCTTATTGGTGTCCGGTAGCGAGGTCAAGCAGCACAGGAAAACGCGATGTCCATGCTGACCGGTTGTACGGTGGTTGTTTTGCTGCGAAGCCTAAACCTAGTGTCAAAGGTCAAAATGAAGGAAAACTTCTCAAGGTTTTTGAGGCCTGAATTCGTCAGATTATGTTAAAAATTTCGAGTTTTTCAAATGAACTGATTTTGAAGTGAACGAAGCCAGGAACAAAGTTTCTTGCGAAACGAAATATTATGGACTTATGTATATTCTTATTTGACCTTTGAACTTAACGGTAATATTTAGTTGCTTCGAATCTAAACTTACGAGGATGGGAAAGAGGAACAAGTTTACAAAAATAATTCGTATTCGAAACGAAAATACAGTAAATCGAATTCGAATAACATTAAATTTGCAGATCGCGCTGTTTGTATGCGCGATATTAAGCTATACTCAGCACCGATATCAAGTCTACATACACACGATTATAATTAATGATTGAAAACGGCCGATCGGCAACCGTTAACCAACCGCTTAATTAGCACAGAATGAGTATAAAGTAAGCCGACTCACTTAACGCGCCGCATGCGGCTTTCAGTCATCGTGGTGGTTAATATCGCGGTCGTCTAGAGCTCAGAGCCGTTCAGAGCCGCTCATCGCCAAAGATTCAAAGACGACCACCCAGCGTTGTAATGTCATTTATAACATCTTCGTAAGTCGAGGATGTAACATAAAACGTTGAAAGCGTTGATTGCGTTGATGCGAAAATCATAATCCAATCATTTCAACTGATCAACATTAATTACATGATTGTCGGCAATTAGTTAAAAATTAAGTGTTGACTCCAAATGCATTGACATCTGACAGCAAACCGACTTCAACTTGACTTTCAAATATATTTACTCGTATATTTGTTACGAGGCATTTTATTGGAGTTCTTCAAGTTTATTATTTTGCCTACTTGAAAAGAGGTTAACTACGCTGATCCTCATTCAAGTAAAGACGTTGCGAAGGCACGAAGTTCATAACCACTGACCTCACACAGCGTTTCATCACAATGTCGTGTGTGTGTGTGTGTGTGATGCTGGATCAACATCATCAAAAGATGAGATGAGCTGCAAAGATTTAATTTAGATTTTTTTCGACTACTTTTTGTGTCGAATTTTTTTGTTTGTACTTAAATTGACATCACTGCAAAATATTTACCCCTTTTTTATTCCATTAAGCATTAAGAGCTCCTGTTTTTCTCATCTTCTTTCCATTGTGACGACTGCGAAGAACTGTGAAGAAAAGAATTTGAACTGTGATGTCAAAATGCCACCCAAAATGTCAACTTTATTGTGATGCAATTTTATTCATTAACTTCTTCCGTGTCCCTGACCAGGCACATAATCTATTAATTGAAACTAATTTGAAGCGAAAATTCAATTTAATTCTCGTAAAATATTTGGTTTAAGTAAAACTAATTTATTAATTTAATGGTTACACTGGTTAAAGTAGGTAAGTAAGTAATATTATTAACAATAAAAAACTTAATATCACTTAATAACACTGTCGCCATTTTACATATAAAATACTTACTTAAAGCAAAGTTGAGTAGGAAGTAAATAATTTATTCATAACTTCAAGAAATTAGAAAAACTTCTCCAAAGTGGCTCCTTAAAAGTTCATAAAAAGAAGTGTTATTATTATTATACATGTTATGTGCATACATCCTTAAATCTGTAATCCCCTTTCTCTCTTTCTTCTTTCCTCCTTAAAAGTAGGTCTCAAAACCCACCAGCCACTAGTTATGAATAACCTTTAACCTGATTATACTCGGAAGGTAATGAAAAATCCGTTCATCCGGATGTGCGCTACAAAGTAAGCCACATAGCTCGATGACTGACTGCTCGAAGAAATTAAAAATATATACATTTTTATACTTTCAACTCGCAACGCATTCTGATAAAATGTTAGGTGTAATGCCAAGGAAACTTTCTCAAGGATATAATAAACCTCGCGCTCGGGAAATTCGTATCTTCACTTCTGTTGTATGTAGCAAATGCAGCAACTGCGTACATGCGTAGTTTCTGTGAACCGTGCGCAAGAGACGTAATTTGAACACCGCGAGAATCTACACGCTCGAGTTGCCTAATTCTTTGGGGATCCACAAAATTTCCAATCTGAAAAGAAGCAGACTTACATCACCATTCAGCGTTCTCTTCTGTGTTCTGAAGATTTTCCCACAATTTGTACCGAATGATGGACGCATGTTGTGCGTGTGAGCGGCTAAAAATACGACGATCCTTTTGTCAATCGAGTGGAGTAGAGTGGAGTGGAGTGGAGAAGCGTGTGTAGAGTGTCCCTTCAACGCATTCAACACGAACGAAATTAGACAATTTATGCGCAATTAGAATTCAGTGGCCTTTAGAATATTACATTACCTAAAATAATAGAGGTGGAAGTACACATATCCTGGAGATCCTAGAGATCGAGGCATCGTAGAGATCAAAGTATCGTAAAAATCGAAGTATCACAAAGATCAAAGTATCAAAGATAACCTAAAGATCGAGATATTGTAATGATCGCTTCTTAATGATGGAAGATCTGAGATAAGATGAGTGAAACTGTTCCGATTGAAATCGCTACCGGAAACTTGATTGGTAAAGGAGGTTACAAGTACAATTCTTAGCCTTCGAAATGGTAGCATTTTGTCACTGATACCTTGCTTTATATTTCCGCTGACCCTGCGGTAACCTCATAAATGCACTTTACATCCTTTTCCTGTAGTAACGCGCAGGTATACAAAAGTCGTGAATGAATGTGGATCACTTTCAAGTCGGTGGCAGGCACATGCTGCGGTTTTGTTGCCACATTGAGTCGAATTGTAAATGAAATCACGTCAAAAGGACGAAATCAATTGCACAAAAGACACAAACACAAGTGCTCGGTGTGCACAATAAACAAAGACGCCTGAAAAATGATCTTCAGTGGGCGCAGTCAGTTCGAGTGTACTGAAGTGTAGAATTACATGGTTGAAAAGTACACTTTGCCCTAAAGTAAAATAGGAATGGAATGGAAAGGAAGCAGGTACGCAGTCAGCCAGAGCCTTTTGTCCTCTTTGCGAGGACCTGTATTGTGACCACAGAGTGCAGTCCTGGCAGACAGTCAGTCTCTGCCAGTGGCATGTGTTTGTGGTTAGCTAATTAGGCCATTTTACTTACACTAAAGCAAGTCTTAGCATTGAGGTATGTACTAATAATGGGTCCATAAGCAATGATATGATCCCATAACAGAGTACCTATCAAAAAAAGTATCATTTTGGGAATGATATCTTTCAAAATCGATCTCTGAGAAGAGTCTAACTTCCCCCTTTCCTCGGTGGCAGATTTCAATTCATTCATGTCACAATAGTGTGTCATCTCCGAATCTGTTATTCTATTCTTTTTTAAATTAAATACGTTTTAACTTATGTCTTCAGCAACTGGTTCTCCGACTTCTTCCCGTACTGCTATCTTAATATAGATCGGCTCACCACACATATTGACAACGCCATATCCATATCCGTGTGTATGTGTTTGTGTGTAACATTATAAATTCAACTAATCACTGTTGACATTCGTATATTTCACTCCTTTCGAAAATAATTTGACGTGACGGACGTGTTTCCCCTTTTTTCGGAAACACGATATCGATGATTTGGTTATAAAATAAGAGCTCATTAAAAAGTCGTTGATTTATAAAACTGCTAACAACTAAACAGCTTATTTTATTGTCTTTAGGGTTGAATTTGTTTGTTTAGAACTGAAGTTAAGCGTATTATGGAAAAAGAAGTCAATAAAATGTTGTATTGATTCCGTTTATTGAATGGATGTAATAAAAAATGCATAAAATTTGAGTATCGAGTGATTCCAGAAATAAGAAGAAGAATAACCGCCCTGAAATTTATGCTTTATAGCTTTATTCTACATACTGACAGATTCGAACGTGAAGCGGAAGCAGGAAGCAAGAATTGTGCAAAACTGTGATCGTGTTTGCAGTCCTTCGTTCAAAATCACATCCGTGCGATTCGTTTTTGCTTTGAAAATTTAATTTTCCATCAAAACAAATTAAATCTATTAAACAAGCGAGTCACGCAATCTACGCGCACAACGTATCTGGTTGCTTGTATCGTGTACCTTGTGCTGGATCGCGCAACTCTATAGTCGAGGGAAACACGGATGAAATTCCCACACATATCCTGCGAACGATGCAAGGACGCTGGTCATTAATTTCCCCCCGAGCTCAGAGTAACGTGCTCAATTCTGAGTCCCTCTACGAAGCTGCGCCCCGAAATGAACATTCGAACATAAGTTTTTAAGGACCTTTACGCGCCTTGCTTTGTTTTGCTTTATCGTGTGTTTGTTTGTGTTTGTTTTTGTGTTTGTGTGGGGACTGGTTGCAGGTGCTTTCTTTTCGATTTTTTTAAAATTTACCAAATACTGGTTTGTTTTATGTTTGATATGCTTTGGACTGAAACTGAACGGAGATTTTCCTGTGTCAGTTATGTGAACATAATTTGATTGTTTCCGGATCAAAGATCATTTCCTGCAGGATATGACATTGTGTTGTTGGAGTGTTCTGTTGTATGTTGATGGAGGGAATGAGCATAGCATGGGAATATTTAAATTTAATTCAATGCATTGAATTGATGATTGACAAATGTATTTCTTGACTTTGGGATACATTCTTTGAAATTAATTTGATTTGACTTTAATGTAGTCACAGAAAAACCTCTGACTTGTCTACAGCGGTGACAGATTTAGAGACACGAGTAGAGTTCATTCAAACTATAACTCAATAGAGAATTTAGCTATACTATATAAATACAAAGGAAGGTAGTCAAAGTAGTAGCCGAAATTGAAGTATAGATGGCGACTCTTGTTATTTGAAATCTTATATTACTATCCACTATACTATGCTGTAATCTATCCAGAAAGTACCGTCCTCATTGAGCTTAAGTTTGCAGACACGACTTTGTTTAGTATTCGTTTGAGTGCACAGAACATTCTATATTCTTATTCTCAGCCTCTTCTGAGTAGCATTTTCATAACTCTGATTGGAATACCGAATCAAACATCATTATTTTTAGTGTAAACAGACACAGCCGCCCTCCCCTTCCTCCTCGCCTCCTCGCAGTTCATCAGTTGACCTCCCCACAGTTCGCCGATTTATGGGTACGACTCCTTGGCTTCGTGTTGACCAGAGAGCAGAGAAATGAAAGTGTCAAGAAAGGATAATTAATAATATCACCAACAGCAACTTCTTCTTTTCTTCCTCTGCCTCTTTTTTCTTCTCTTCGTTTACATCTCAGCAAACAATTTGGCAGTTCAAGTGATGAATCGATGAAATGCAAAAATGTCAACAACGTGGCGATGTGTCTAAGGATAACCAGCAGCTAAGGATCAACGGCAACAACAGCAACGACGCCGGACAATGCAAATCAGAGTGCAGCCCAGGAAGAGAAACGGAAACTTTGATGAACACCCAACAACTTTGGTTTAAGGAGTCAGGAGTAGAAGAAGTCTCTACTATCTGCCTGTTGGCAGGACCTGAACTACTCCCCGCGTCCAGGTCTACAACCGTTCCTGTGTTTGCACGCTTTGCTAGCTAAATTGAAAAATTATGATAAACAGGATAACGTGGAGAGGATAGCACAAGCGTATGTAGAAACCGAGGCTATTGATATCCTTGATGCGCTGGCAATTCTTTTGTCCACGGCCACGAAGCGTATCGCATGCCACAGAGGATACAAAAACGCGCTTACAATAAAGGACACCATCAGCATAATCAACGGAAACATCATCATCGCTGGATATAAACAAAAGGTGTGAAGGGGTTGAGCGCTGTGTGCTTTGCTGTTTATCTCGAACTAATATATGTATAGTATGTATGTATGTATGTATGTATGTATGTGTGTCTGGAAGAAAGCAGCATGAGGACGAGGACGAGTGGAAGACAGAGCGTAACAAGAGCTCACAAGGAATCCTTTCGCCACGGGACATCATTTACGATTTGTGTACAAACGAATTTGAAACAAGCCACTGCAGAAAGTGGACTCTGCTCAGCGTAACTACTCCAGCCTCTGTTGCTCCTGCTGCTCCTGCTGCTTCGGCTTCTTCTTCTCTGGAGTGTCCTTCTCGGGAGTGAGTCGAATGGGTTGAGATGACCATTAAAAGGATTCCACAGGATATTGCAGAAGCGCGTGTGTGCAATTCTTCCTTCCTTCTGTGGTTTTATTTTTATTCCTCGGCTTTTGTTTATCTACCTCGCAATAGTTCACCGAAGCTTATCTCTGGCGAGCATACGTTGATGATATGTTTGCAAAAGTGCAAAAATCAAATGCAAAAATCCCAGAAAATCCCTAAAAACCAGAGCAAACAAGGCGAAAGGGTTTGTTGTACGTTGACAAACGTACCGAAAATACAGTAAAAAAAAGAACAACACTTCATTGGCAGCGCTCCACAAACTATCTCGGCTTAACGTTGTAATGCTAGATGTCTTGTCGTGTAAGTAATGCTCGCTGTTATCAGTGATGAAAGGACGAAAGGACGAGCCATCCTGTTGGTTGACAGGTTTCTTCCTTTGCGGCGAAATTCAAAGTGGCTTCAACACGGGCACATGTGAAATAAGTGTAGATTTAAATACATTCCCCCAACTGCGCTGGGTTTCATTGCGCACGTATCACATGGATGTCCATTTGCTATCCTGGTCCTCCCTGATCGAAATCGGATGAAATCGAAACGGATGAAATGATATCGCTTTTCTAACTGAAGATTCTTTTCTATCTGAAGTTTCTTGTCTAACTCAAGATTCTTTTCTAATTCAAGATTCAAGACCAAACACTGTATGAAGTTTACTATATATGTACCTAAGTTGGCCTCAATCGATACACACACTCGTTGGTGCAGAGCTACAGTAGAAGATTGTTCGTCATATTGGTCACATCTTGAGTCCATCACATCTTCAACTGTCATTCATTCATTCCTAAGTTCATTCATGCCTGAGTTTATTCATTCATATTCGTATTTTAAATGAATGAATCAAATCCAGTCCCTTTCGTTCCACATTTTCACACCAACTAGTTTACAATCATTAATTATAGACTTAATCCTTCATCATCGATCAACGCTGACCAAAGTTCAAACCAGTTCTCTATCCTTCTGCACACCGATTTGCGATATTTTCAGCTCAATTTTTTCTGCTGTTGAGATCATTAGAGAAGTTTTTCTCACAGTCATAAAAGAAATAATTAAGAAAAATTGACCGTGCCAAAATCAGCCCAACTGACCATCAACATCATCGTCAAAGTATTCAACATAACCGAACCGAACCGAACTGAGCCGAAGCGAAGCGATGCCCCTCGCTGTCTTAACGGTCAACGTCAGAACGCATTATCTGTCTAATAACTCAAAACACACGCTTTTTTGACGAAAGGGATCCTTCTTCTTCGTCTTCTTTGGCCAGTTTACATTCTGGTACGTGAGAGTGATTTGATCCTTCATGGTCTTTGTCCTTCAGGTAAAATCACAATCCTTTCGCTAGTACAAGCAGATGAACCCTTTCGATGGTCAGCTTTACATGTGTTGATGGTTTTTCTTCGGCTTTGTCCTGTTTCTATGCGCCGTTGCGCCTTTGTTTTTTCTTAAGTGTCCGTGCGTCGTGTCCTTTGTCCGGCCGGTCACTTTGCATAAGCAATAATCCTTGACGCTCCTGCATTGTACGAGTGACCAATACTTTTTAGCACGTATGAAAAGATAAATTATGGTTTGTAGTCAAATTTTCAACACCAACAACAGCCACAGCAAAGATTGTCTCCGGGATATTGTCTGCAGGATATGCATGCATCCTGGGTTCTCAAGCTGGACATCTGTCCATCGTTAGGTAGCTGTTCAGGAGAGTATTTTATTTTTGCGTCGGTATCTTGTTTGTTTTTCTTGAAAGACTTTAATGTTTTAATACATAAAAGTGTTTGTTGCTCTTTTGTTAGAGTCCTTTGTTGAGCCTTTGAGGGACATCTAAAGCACTCTGTGAACTTTGATGCTGGGTTGTGTTGAGAAAAGGATGCTGCTGCTTTTGTGATTACTAATAGTTTTCTTAATCATTGAATTTCCATTTTATTAAATTGAACAATAATTTTATATCGCAATTTAATGAATTACATACTTTTTAAATCCTATGGAATTCTGAGAAAAGCAGAATTTCTCTTCTTGTTTGTTATTAAATGCAACAGTAAGTTTTATACAATTATGAACTGTTTTTTATAGATAGAAATTGACACGTCCATTTATTATTATACACTGTTTAATAAAGGTTTTGATCTCTCAGATCTGTTATGATCTGTGTGATCTCTTCATTTACCGTTGTGATCATTATATTTTCCTTTAGGATTCAGTAATATCTATTCATATATATATATTTTATATTCAAATAAGTACATATATTCTATCTATTCTAGTACATACATACATCTATAGGCTGTAATCTTTTACTACTTTCTTGTTTCGTTACATAAATTCAAAGAAAATATCGAAATATTCGGCTTTGTCCCATCAATTTTTATCAGCCGAAAAGTTTTCAGTTTTGTCCTTTCGAGCGACTTTTAAAAATATTGCTTAAAGTATTGCTTAAAAAAATCGATAGTACAAAATTATTTCGAAAACAGCGTCGAACAAAAATATTTTCAAGAAGAGATGACTTTTGTACATATTTTTTGGTGTTAAATACTGATAACAGGCATATGAAATGCTGGGGTCAAGTGACCCTCTTTTAATTAATCTCTCTCTCTAGTTCTCTAATGAAATGAAGATGTTATTTATTTTCCGAACTGTAGATAGTAAGCATAAAAAAACAACACAGCTCAACACAATTTAATGCTTATTTTACGTTCTTAAATACATAGTGATCCCTTCTAGGATGATGGTTCTATTGTAGGTGACCAAAGTTCCTTGCGTATTTCTTAATACAATAAAAACAGACAACTTTTCGCTTAATAACTTCTACTTAGTTCTATAAATATAAAATGATACGATCCGTTGATGTTGTTGCTCTTGTTTTTCTTCTTTCTGTGGATTATTTATTGAATACGATTTTAATTTTTTTTTACTTCTTTTTTTCTTTCTTTCGGTGTTTTTTTCTTTCCTGTGTATACAGTGAAATATTTTCCATTATCTTATTGAATAAACAATTATTGATGTAGCCTTTGTTATTAGTGAGCGTTACTTGAGTCCCATTGATCTGCAGTTCAACTCGTGTCCTTTTTTATTGAACTAACAGAAGTGCGGCGATCTTCGGTGACATTAATTTCTAGGGTGACTAAATTCAATTGGGATAGCGAAAAGATGGCACCGATTTCATGATTTCTTCTGAGCAAAGGTTCTTAAATGATTAAGCGATTGGAACAATAATAAAAATATTAAAAAAATGGAAATGAAAACATCGAATGGCGTTAATAATTTTTATTCCCGTAGCAGAAAACAGAAACGAAGAATAAATAAAACACAGAGCTTGTTTATTTAAATGAAGATGTTGTTTACAACGCAGAAATGAAAGAAATGATATTACATTCAAATAAACAAGCATTATTTCTATAAATATGTATTGTTTATTATGAATATTGTTATTATTATTATTATTATTATTGCGATTCTTATTACTATTTATAATTAAGTCATTACTATCAATACTATTATTGCAATTGTTTTTAAAAAGTTCACAGAGTTCATGTCAGTTCTGGTTTGTAAAATTCCTCAAGAAATTATATAGAATATGTGTGTATATATGTTAGCATAGTTTAACAAAGATTTTTCATAATTTTATTCTTATTCCTTACGAGTTCTTGCATCGGCCTGGTGTCACCTCTTCAGAAGGGAAATCTTAAAGTCCCACGCTAGGACGACAAAGGAAACCTTTTATGCGACTACCAACTGAGCAGTGAAGCGAAGAGGCGCCCGCTGCGCTTAACTATTAGATGCACATTAGAACCCACTCTAGCAAACAGCAAGCGCCGACGCACTCCAGTCTAAAGATATGCAAGATGTGCAATAATGCATCACAACAGCAACAACAACACCAACACCAACAGCAATAGCAACAACAACAACAGCAGCAGCAGCACAGAAACCGCTTTTGTATTCGAGATGGGAAAAAATGCAGCAACCACAAATGACTCAAAACAATGTTGAACACAAAGGTTGATGATGGATACGATCTGGAGCCAGACCGCATGAAGAGGAGTCAAACAAGATAACAAGATGCGGCCGAGAGATGGGACAATAGTAGATACTGTTACTGGCGATCGTAAAATACCACAAATACCGTTTAATGAGCGCAGCTTGCGACAGGATCTCAACGAGTAGCAGCACCCATACTTTCGAGCACTAAAAGGGATATCGATTGATGGTCATTCTTTATTTCCGTCTGACACGGGTTCATCGATGTACAAAGTACAGAAGAGTAGCCGACGATTGCCAGAATAAAATCAATGGACTATTTTATGACAACGGACCAAAAATGACCCATACATAAGCCAGAAACATGTATCCTGGTAATTCATTGCTTTAATTAAATATCATTGTTTCTGTATGGAATTTTTAATCACAAGATATTCAATTGAATCTAGAATTTTAAAGAGTTTGTTGTGGGAAAATATCACGAGAAGTGCTTGGAAATGCATAACGTTGCTTAAGCTCCCGTAATGTTTCTGATGTATTCCAGCAACCTAAATCTTAAGCCCATTATTTTCACAAATCCCTTTTTTTGGCCAACAAGAAAGGAACTTTAGTGACAGCAAGCGCAACTCTATAAATACTCGTACTTAACATTTTTAATATGACAAGATTTTTGCTTTTCTTGCTTTCCTTGCGTCTCAAAGAGAAAAGACAGAGCCTGGCATTTAAGCGAGCGACTTGCCGAGGGGAAAACTCAAGTGATGAGTTGAGTTAAGGATAATGATATCCTTTTTAAAGACTGATGCTCATCACGAGATGTCGTCGAACCTCCGCTTTGTTGGCGAAAAGTAAAGAGTTTTGTGCCCCGTTCTGTCGAATGACACATAGTAGACAATGCGATAGAGCGGGCAGGAGAGAGAGAATGCCGGTGGGTGCGGGGTGTTGGGGGAGAAGAATGGAAGACGAGTGTAAAAGCACGAAAAGGATAATACTTTAGTGCTTGAGACCCATCAGAGTAAAGCTCTTCACGCTACACGCTCACGCTACCCTCTCGGTGGCTGATGTACCACTCTAAAGTGGTTATTGAGTTGCTGCTTTGTGTTCTTTTTTGCTCTGTTCCGTTTCCTATTTCCTAGATACATTTTCTGAATGTAAAGCTTCCACTTGCTTCCTTTAATAGGCTTCCGCAGAGAAAGGCTTTTAGTTCACTTGTGAAGAATCAGTTTAGCCGATCTTAAAAATTATGTCATCTCTTGCATTACACGATATACGATTATCGTCATTTCCTCGATTGAAATAGCTGACGAAACTACTGACGAAACTGCTGACAAAAAAGCTGATGAAACTGCCGAAGAGAGACCGAAATTAGTTTCATTTCCAATGAATAGTTTTAGAAAAAAGAAGATTTCCATAGTCTTCCTTTTCTATACTTATGAAGTACCTTTTTAAACTTTATTAAATTCCTCTTTTATAATTTTTTTAATTCTTCTTGGGCATAAATGCAAATATTTTAATTACTTCGTAGTTACAGAGTTCTTAACTATGATAATGATGATGAAGTAATCTTAATAGTATTATTAGCATTATTGTTAGTACTTTACGATTTAAAATCGGTTTTGAAATGAAAGCAACACTACAAATTTTATATATTTTTTTGCTTTTAATTTTAATTGTTTAGATGAAGTATCTAAGGAGAGATTCTTCCGGAGAAACACTTGTAAATAAAGCATTTATTAGTGTTTCTTAGTTAAACTGAACCCATGAATTCAATGAATTTAATTAAAATATGAACACGTTGGCACATATTTATCATCAGAGTGCTTTTTTCAACTGGGAAATATTTCCGCTCGAGTGGATGTGGGAAAAATCATCTCCATGTCAACTTAATAAAGCGTCGGACCGCTTTAAGCCCCGCTAAATGACAATAAACGCCGCTTAGCGACTTACAGAATAAAATACGATAGAATTTGCGCTTCGACGCGTTCTAAAGTGCACACTTAGCTTGGGTGAAGTGGATGTGTGACAAGTGAAGCGCTCTGAATGAGGTGTGAGAAATTGTTGTTAGCGGCGCAAATCGCGGTCGAGGGGTTCGGACACTTGTCGAAGGTGTTCATTCGAAAACGCCCTCGCGGACTCAGCGTCATTCATCAAATCGGATTTTTAGCTAATCGCCTGTTTTGTAACAATGTCGAAACTGTGTTAACAGCCGCCCTTTTCTCTTGACAAAGCCGAGCAACGGTAAAAAATGTGCCTAACTACGTACCGCAAAACAAATACTCAGGAGCTCACACGAGCAGAGCGCACACGCAGCGGGACGCCAGCCCGAAGACATGCCACACAATAAAGAACAACACAAGTCCCAGAAAAAATAGGATAGCAAACGCAGATTCTGAAGATAAGTGAGGACACCCCTGACAGTAATCCTTTCAATGTGCCACTTAAGCCGATCATGCGTTGCAGCATCCTTCAGTCAAGCATAAAAAATCATACTTTCCCCTTTTTTCCTTCACTCTTTTCCCTTCTTCATCTCGGCGATCTTGTGATCCATCAGATCCTTTCCCTGAAAGGTCGTGAATGTTTGTTTTCATCTCGACATCGGATTCATGGTGCACGATGTGATTTACCGTGAGATGATAATAATGATCTTCAACTCTTCTTTAACCCATTTTTGTGCCTGTCTTCAGGGTCTTGCGATGGTCTTCACTTCCCTACTTCCTGTAAATCAGGGCAATCATTGGTACGTGGAATTATTGAGGTCCTTTAATTCGATTGTTGCTGATCATCTAGAGTTCAAAATGTCCACACTGAAGGGTTGATCTTCTTGATCTGGTTTCTTGTTGTTGTGTGTGTGGTTTTCTTGAGTTCTTAAATAGGATGCTGCTTGTTATCGGAGTGACTTTTGCACTTTGAGCTCGAATGTTTATTAGAGTGCAACTAATTTGTTTTGATAAATTGGAAGTTTTGTACTTCAAGCGGCGTGTTTTTTTAAATGTTTAAAAGGGAACACGCGCCGAATCCGCGGTACTCGTTGAGCATTTTATTGACAAAGGAGAAAATCCCGGCGAAGAGAAACCGAGTGCGGTTTTCCGAGATAAATTCTTGATTTATTAGCCGTTTAAGGCCCAGAAGAATTATTTTCATCCATTCACCCGAACTTATTTCAAATTAAGATTTTATTACTATTTCAATTACTATTTAGAATAATAAATCTTATAATAATTACATAATATCGTTTGCTGTTACCAAATCTCTCTTCTTCTATCTCCTTCTCTCTTTCGCTCTCCCTCTTGAAACTATTTCTTGACTATGATTTTTGAGAACTTTTTATGCTTTGACTGCGTAATTTAAATATTGTACACTCTGAATTTAAGCAGATGTTTTTTCACTAGAAAGCAATGTCTTTTATTATTTTTTTAGCTGCTATATATTTCTATATACACATGTACTTTGTATTTTCAAAATGGCGTTCGCCATTGATACAAAGAAGAGGTTACGCGCAACAATGAAAGCTGTCTTTTCAAGCTATTGGACACTCTTCAGTGACAGAGGAATAACCAGAGGAAGACCATTTTATATTCTAATTCAAAAGACCGAACAGTCCCAAGCTAGAACACAGCCCCTCCATTGGACGTATGTACATACTATGTATATGAGTGTATGTACATATGTATAGTCTACATGTACAATGCTCATCCGAAACCTCTGCTTAAATAGCAAACTAAGAAGGGCGCGTAGAATTAATTTAAATATAAAAATCATTAAAAAATGCAAGAAACTTTCGTTTCTCTCGAAGTCCCGCTGTTCGATGGGCTTGAGAAAAAATGACCAAATGTACGGTGGTGACCTCTGAACTCAGTATGTCCCGCGCAGGATGATTGTTGCTCGGCACATCACAGGAAATCACGCGCATGACCAGCCAATAAGCTGACCGACACGAAATACCACCGAAAAAGGATTGAAAGATGTGAAGGACACGACAAACAACAAGAAGGCGAAGAAGCGCTCAGCTGACCATTCATTTAGCACGACACAAACTGGTTGTGCTTCGGTCGGTTTTTTCGAATGTCCAGTTTGAGGATATTCAAATAACTAAAGGATTTTCGATTTTCAACAGGAATTCTTCTTTGCTATTCCAGGTTTCTGTCATCTTAAAGCTTCTTTAAGAATAATTTATGAAAATAATCTCTGTCAGGTCGCGCCCTTGATCCTTGTTACTGGCCGTAGAAAGGAGTTGGTTGTTTGAATAAAGATTTTCGCGTTTTGCGCTGCACAACGCAGATGTAATGCGAAACCTCTTCGGCGCTGTTGTGTTGTTAGACACGAACTGCCACAGACCAACAATGCGAATATCAATCACACATCCTTCGCAAGGATTCCGATTTGAATTCTCATTCGCAGCCTTTTTAATTACGTGTTTATGCGATACAAGTATTGATTCATTTCTGTTAAGGATCATAAACACGAAATCGCTCCCATCCGGATGACTGACCGGCTGCAGGGAGTCACAGCACAGCAACGTCACAAGGGTGAAAGGGTTACCAGCAGCAGCAGCAGCAGAGCGAGCAGAGGATTGCGCATCAGAACTTTCGCCCGAATGAATATTATTAATAATGGTACTCGTACATACTCAATTTCAACTGTCAGTGGCGCGAATCCCATGAAAGGACGACAAAGATTCATTTGCGTCATCAGTCAACTTGATGAGGTAATTACGTGTATACAACAGCAACAAAGCAACAAAGGCACAAGCAACAGAAAGGAGCAGCTCAAAGGAAGGTCCTTTGCATATCGTACGATGTCAGCATCATTATTATTGCGCGTCTTCGTCGTGACTTTTCTTGTAGCTGCTCTCGTAGAGTACGCAGAATTAATGAAGTAACGGGATGCCGAGGGTTTTTGGCAGCATCCTGCGCGAGTATCATTGTGCAAGCTTATTAATTTGATTGTCAAACATTTAATTTGCGTTTTTTGTTGCGGTGTCCGTTGCGTTTGTTTTCCCCCCTACTATAAAGAAGACTTTCCGATTAGATATCCGATGTCAAAAGGTGAAATTTCAGCCCAAAATATTTGTCAAGAAAGTCAGTTAATTAAAATTTTGTGGTACTTAAAAAATTATACTCGGGTAAATGTAATTTTTTATTTTGTTGTTGGTTGGCTTTTTCAATAGCTGGGTGTGCCGAATTTCATTCAGATATCCATGGTGCTCAATCGTGATTTCAACCAACAGTCAGGCAGACAGACAGACAACCAGACGGACGGACAGGAGTGATGCTAATTAAGACCGTATACACCTTTCTATACCTGCCACGCCTCCTTATGTGCGTTAGGAAGAAAAGACAAACGGAAGGATGAACTTAATATGTGTACATTTCACCTTCTGGCGGAGGCTACAAAAATGCATGCATGCTTTAATAAACAAATGTCAAATGTCTTTGTACAGTCTAAAGTCAAAACTATGTTGCCCAAATCTCTGTTAAATTTCTTAAAATCATTATAATTAAGTTGCCTTTCTTTCCAGTTAACCTTTGCCTCGTACCTTTTACTCTTTCCCGGTATAAGCTTCAACTTGGCAACGCTTAAACTAAGCGCGTGCTCTCGTCACTTCTCGAAAGTCGTAAACTTCTGTACATCCGTGTTTCTTGTTACGTCTTTTAAGCAGAAGAAAAAAGAAGAAGAAAGAAGAAGAAGAAGAAGTCGAAGACGAAGAAGAAGAAGAAGTGTTCCTGATTTCACCATAGTTCCGAAAAAAGGTGCTCAAAAGAATTGCCGACTTTTATGACCCACTACTTGGTAAGTAAAGCGGCACTTTTTATTTAGTTCAGTTTATTTTCAGTGCCCCATCGACCGCCGAGGTTGTCACTTTTGATGTGTTTCTCAGTTTTATTGTTGGCCGTTGGTTGATGGCTTAAACAGTGAGATGCTGTGTTTTGTCACTTTAGACTTGACCTTAGTTAGTGTATCTAAATTTTCACAATCAAATTTAAAACTTTTAATTTACTAAACAACAATTTTCATTCAACTCTTTCTAGTTTGCCGTCTTTTTTGCAGTTGTATTTTATACATTTTTGTAGAACTTCAATTAAATCGTTACTCTTCCAGTTACGTCGTTTAATTGAATTCAAATCGAAGACAAATGTTTGTACAACATACTATCCTATCGCCACAATCTTATCATATCTTCAAATCAGAGTTCTTACGGTGGCTTTTATGTGTTCTTCTTATTTATCTTAGCCGACGTACGAATTACGGTTGCTTTAGTGAGTGACTCGTCAGTGTTGTTGACTCTTTATGCTTTATTTCCGTTTGCATTTAGAGCACTCTATTTACTTGGTTACTTTTTAAGAGAAATGGGACACATTAGACCCACAAGATCACAAAGATTTACCAAATAAACACTCGTATATAAAACATAACTATAAAAATGTTTAAGTACTGTTTTTTTAAACATCCGGAAGTGCACTAAAAAGAAATAAAAATTCATTCAGCGGAGGTAAGATTGAATACCTCCCGAAGAAATTACGTATGAATGGCGTTGATTTGTCTGGTTAAATCAGTGATCCGAAATTACGCACTAATTTTTGTCCATCAAACATATGTTTAAAATTTTTATATAACAAAGAACTCTAATTTTTGTGGATTTAATACATGATTGAATTTGTTCTCTTAGTAGATAGAGCACATAGTATAACACTGTATACGAGGGTAGTCCCAGAAGTTAACGCAAGATTATGTTAAATATAACATCCATTCGTCAATGTCGGGTGGTTCTCGGGTGTGATTTTATACAGTTATGCTTTCAACAGACCCTTGAAAAATACAAACTCAAGACAAATGCAAGCAATATAACACCCACACCCGCAGAAAACCTCCTGATATCACCCCTCACGCCCTCCTATTCTCCGCCCTTTCGGACCACCGACCGGAAGGAACAATTATCGTATAGCGTCGTGCATCACTGACCAACCTCGCAACGGTGGGGAAGAGAAACGTCGCAGATTCAGAGCATGCTAACAATCAGGAGCTGCAAATAATTAACTTGATCAAAAAATTCCCATGCAAGGATATTACGGAAAAAACCGTGGAATGCAGTTGAATATGATGTCTGTCATTCGGGAGGGTGGAACAACTCAATTGCAACATACACAGCCTCAGGTTGGGTAAAAGTCACTGTTGCGTTGTACGGTTGTTGTTGTTGTTGATGTTTGTTAGTGTTGTGACAAGCGGAAACTTGCTGGTGGCTTCGGCGTCCATCGTCGGCGATCGTACACAGTTTCTTACTTGAGATTGACCAGTGACAAGAAAATGACAGACGGCGGAAAATAGTTGAAAGATCATGCAACACTCAACACTGTGCAGCGGTGTGTGAGAAGCATGACTTGTGACATGATTTTTGCTCTGTCGTTCTATTATGAGTGAATTTTGTTTGTGGTCACTGCGTTAGCGGAAGTTGCTGATTTTGTAGCAGGAAAAATGATTTGTTTATTATTATTTTTTGTTTCTTTTATCTGTCTGTTTCAAAGAGCACAACAATCAACTCTTTCGCTGAAAGTGTCCTTTGCTGTAGGGTCCTGGTGCTGCTGCCTCTGCTGAATCGTCAACGTCAGAAGCTTGAGCTTCCCGCACAAAGGATTTTCGAAGTTCTGAAGTGTCAGACGCTTGAGTTGACGGACAGGTGATTTATTTAAAATTACAAGCATGACATTCGATGTGACTTTGTGGTTTTCTTTGTTAGAGCGAGTTAAGTGTCAACGAGCGAGGGTTGTTGTTTGCGGCTACTCTCGGCTGTGGCTCGAGCAGGAAGCAGCTGCAAGGTAGGAGTTACGTCAACGTTAACCGTTAGCTTATCCAAGCAGCAGTATTAAAAACTGTCAAAACATTAACTGAAATTAGTTGGAATTTAATATTTACGATAATTAAAGATCATTATGATTGAACAGTAATTTTATTCCACACTCCTTCGTTATTCAAATATAATAATTTTTATGATAGAGAGAGAGAAAGAGACAGTAAATCGCTCTTATATACGAGAGTACAGATTATATTAGAATAAATATTATTTTCGTCAGACGACGATGTCGCTTCTCGTTGCGCTGGAGACGTCAAACATACTGACAGAGCACCGCGCACTGTACAAAAAGTCAGCGCTCGAGGACATGCGAGGAGACACAAGCAAAAAAAGCACACAAAAAGAGCATGCAGCAAATACTGCAAAGCGAAAAGAATTGCAGAGTGTAACAACATTCAATCATATCCTTTATTTTCAGTCCTTCTTCATTCTACTTTTGCCATTTCTGGTTTTCGTATTTCGCCGTCTGTTTTTTTTTTCTTTTGGAATCAGAAATTTTTAATTTAGTTGACATCTTTGAAAAGGCAAAAAGAACTCCAGTCAAAGCGGCTCCTTTTTTCGCATGCGTCATCCCGTCAAAAGCGGAAACGCGCGGTTTTATTTGCGCTGTGAAAGTAAGAGAATATGTGCCAGAGTGTAGGTGTGTGTGTGTGTGTTTGTATACACCATCTCATCAAAGGACTCTTCAGTGGTACATGTGTATGTCTCAACCATGGCAACAAGAGACAACTTGGCTGCCTTGTTGTTGTTGTTGTTTTTCTCCTCCAGCTTAAAATGAATTTTAATTGAATTTCTTCTTTTTTCTTGCTTCCGAACACTCTTCTTGACGCATGCCTGACATTTTTTGACATACGCTCTGTTATCTTTTGACATTTTCACGTTGCAAATGTACCGCACCTATGGCAGTAAGCACTGTGTTGGTGTTGGTGTTGGTGTGTATGTGTGAAAGATGTGTGTACATCCTGTTGGAAACCTTTGCTTTACTTAACTTCAACCCACAATTGATTTTGTCAAAAGTTGTGCAAGAAATTGAAACGTCAAAATTTTTGACACGTGCATTCTTTCAACTGATACATCATCCGCTTTACAGCATCGTTTCTTCAAATTACTGAAAACAAAAAACATAAATCGATCGATCTTTTACAAAAAAAAAAAAACAACGAGAAAAACAACAGCAACAACAAATGCGTAACAATATCGAGTTGTGGATTAGTCAGTCATTCATTCATATTTTAAAGTTAATCGCATTTAAAGTCAGCTGATGCGGATGAGGATGCTTTTGGCTGGGCGTTTAAATCGTGGATCACCTCGAAATTAAGGATTCTCACACCAAACACCGTGTGTGGCTTTAACTGTGTTCAGTTCGCTGCAAATTGTATCGGTGTGTGTGAACGCGAGTCTCTAATATATCGGTCTCTAATATATATTAATATAAGCAATATTTTTGTAGACTGTAAAATCAAGAGAAATTATTATACAATATAATAAATCATACAATATATGTATATATAAACCGATGTTTATTGACTCCCTTCATTCAGGTAATTTTATTCATAGTCAAACGTACGACTACGTAGATTGAGTACATGATTCGATATTCAGAGAATGCGTAATTTTCCCCGCATTAGTTACGAATACATTCGCAAGGACTGCGTTGATTTCATAGCTTCTACACGGCTGCATGCTCATTCGATTTGCAACAAAAACAAAAACTAAATCAAATAAATGAATGTGAAAAATATTCTCCCGGTCCTTTGAAGAAGCAGCGTTCACTCTGATTTTCCAGACACACTAACGCACGATCGCACATTTCTCAACATCAAAAACATCAACAGCAGCATTAAAATCAACATCAGCATCAGCATGAATTCAAATCAAAAAATTCGCCCAAAAATATCCGTTTACCATGTCTAATCGAAAATATTTATATCACCTTCGACGTTTCCTTTTCTGTTGTTTTTGTTGTAATTGTAGCTGTCGTGTTCCACAAAAGAAGCAAAATTTAAATTTCTAAGACTTGCAAAAAGTCTTTTGTTCTGTCGATCGCTTTGAATGTACAGCAAATGCAAATAAATATGGAGCAGCGATTTATGTATATATACGCAGCGACGGATATCTATGCAGCGTTCGTTTGTGCCTTTGTTCGTAAATTCTATCAAGATGATGAGGTAGATTTTCGCACATTTTCCCTTCTGTTTGATCTAGATTTTCGTCAGTTGTGTTTCGCAGTTGTGTTGGAAATACGCATTCATGGGCATTTGATGGGTTGCCTTCTCGGGATCTCGTGAGGATCGATTGATAACGCAAGCCTGGTAAATCAAAAAATCCCACACAGCTGGACATTTGCGAAGGGCGCCTTAAGAAAGACGACTTAAGGGTGACTTGCTTGAGGGTGAGCTGCTCGTATGCAGAATACCGACGTATGTACTGCAGGGTGTTTGTATGATGTGAGTATTTGCTGATCGGTCGCTAATCTGTATGCAAAAAGGAAGGAACAAAGTTCTTGAAGAGCAGTCGTTCTCATTTCGATTAACAAAAAATAATAAAAAACCGACCCGATCCTTTTTTAGCAGTCATAACAAAGCGTAACGTTACAGAGCTGTTTACATCGTTTGCTGCTCTCTTTTGAATTTTCGTTAACATGACCTTAATTAGCACCAAATGACCCGAACGATTTTTAGCATTCTACCGAAACCAAAGAATTTAGAAGAATCTACTTTCATGTATATTTTCTAAGACGTTGATTGCAATTTATTGTATGTGTTGTGAAGAAAAGTCTTACCTTTCTAAACAAATAGGTTATTTTCTAAGATTGGAAATAGATTATATAATATTGTATGACTTGCATAATATAGATTATATATCATAGATTATATAGCATTCGAAATACGACTAAATAATACTCTTATAATTGTACTTATTACAATGTATATTTTCCTATATTATAATTGCAATTGTTAGCGATTCGAATTTAAGTCAGATCGAACAGAACAAACCATCGAGGAGAAATTCAGCTTTTAACTCAATATTATCTACGATTTATAAATAAAAAACAAAGACACAGAGGTCAATAATACAAACATCAGGTGTCAAGAATATCATGCGAGCAAAAGCGATAATGAATCCATGAATCAATCGAACTGTCATAAAATATAACTGATGATTTCTTTGGTACGTTTATGGATAATGTTTTTCTGACACTTTGATGATCAACAATTTTATTGTTTGGTTTCTATTTAAATGACATTGTTAAAGGGAAGAAGAGAATTATTCTTAAATTATTCCTTAGTATCAAATGAAACCCCCCAAAAAATGTTCCCAGATATGCTCTTGTAACTACGAGTTATCTTTCCGTAACTCGTAGCTGCGTAGCGTAACTCTTCAGCTGTCCTTTAATAAATGTCATAATTTCATACATTTTGACTGGGCTTTTAATTTAATAGCAAACAGCAATAAAATTGATATGAATGGATAAAATGTTCAACTTAATGCATAGCTGAATAATATTGAAAAATGAGCATCAATTTTTATTGATCAGGTGCTTCAAAAACTGATCATTTTGCTGCGCGTGATAGAGACTGAGACCCACTTAGGAATTATCTCCGGACGCATCATGGCACGATCCCTTTTCTCGTAATTTTTCCCTACGATGCTCAGCTCAGTACTTTTGTATCAAGCACAGCAACCAGCACACGCCTGCAATAAAAATCTAATTGCTGAAAATTCCGAGTGGATTGAGGAAAATCATGCGAACGAAGGGGAACGAGAACGGGACAAATCGGTCTCTTCGAAAGGGTTGTTCGGGGTGAAGTATTTGATTTAAGCGCTTCTTGAAAGTGTTGACAAAATATTTAGTGATGGGAGTGGAGCACAACGAAGGCGTTTTTAGAAAATCGACGCAGATGTACTTCGTTAAAGAGTCCACCATCTGAACTGAAGAAACATTCTGTCTTATCTCATTTTCTTTAGGAACACAGAGTAGGAATAACAACAATGCCAGAATATGGGTCCATATTTTCTTCAGATGTCATCGTATTTGAAGATACTTGAAGCAGCAGCAACAGCATTCGAAACAATCAGAAGCTGTTGTGGTTCCGGTTCTCGCTCTGCGTTAATTACATTGCTTCAACGCCATGTCACTCGCCCCCCGCCCTGTCGTCCCCCCCCCCCCCCCCCCCATGGTCTCATGGCATGACAGTGAAATCGTGCTTAGAAGATACTCCAAATACAAGCAATGGATTAATAAATTATATCAGTAGCGATTTTCGAAATTTATTAGCGCATTAAGATAAAATGCAGTTCTTCCACAGAGTATCTGATCGCCTGTTGGTCGCTCTATTGGCGTTGGCGACAGACGCTGGCTGCTCTGCCTGCGTTTGACATAAAACTTTATGGGCCCGGATCTGAAGCGTGATAATGGATTTGAGAAGATTTGTGTTTGTGGCACATGTGGGGAGTGACAGAAGGCGTTGATTAACAAAATGCGGCCCACGAGTGGTGATATTTTAATAGTGTGTGTATTTTTATGTATGTGTGTCTGTGTGTGTATAATTAACAGGTGCAGTGAAGCGAGCAGTATTTAGAAAAATCTTAAAACTTCTTTATTGACTCTTATAGAATTCATAAAACAAAAGATATACGAAGAATCTGTCATTGAAAATCTATTCTAAACTTGCAATTATTATGAAAAAGCTTAGTGTGAAGAAGAAGAGGAAAAAATGTCTCTGGAAAGAAATCAAATTAAATAGATACTGATTTTTGGAATTGGATTTTTGGAAATTTAATTAAATTATTAACGGCCATCGTAGTGACATTACTTGGATCGAATACTTATATCATATATATATATTAGTAAAATCAACATGAAATTAACTCAGAATCTGCACAAACACTATCATAAACACGTCCGAACTCGACTTTTTACTTCAATTCCATTAGTTCCTTAATATTGAATTCCTAATTCTTATTATTTTTTTAATTTTCACTTTGTTAATCTGTTCTTTCATACTTAAAACACAGAAATTGTTACTTTTTGACTATCCAAACTATTATAATATGGTTCTAATAATAGTAATTCTCTATATAGTACTAATAATCTATATAATACAAACAAAAACACTACTAATCTTAATTTTATTCTTTTCCTCTCCTCACCGAGGAACTTGTAATAAAAGTAACTCATGAATATCTCTTCGGATTTGAATTTCAATTTCATAAAAGCATGAAATAAATTAAATATTACCTTCTTTCTTACTTTCCTTCTATCCTTCGTTATTTCTTTCTATTTTTCTTCCTTGCTACACACACATTATGTCGCAATTTTCTAGCGTTCTTCGGATCCAGCACTTTAGTGGCAACTTTTATATTTTGTATACCTTTTTGTCCATATGTCCATAAATTTTCCGTTGCATTTTCTTAGAATTTACCAGAAAATTCCGAATCTATTTCTAAGTGTCTAAGCTTGGGGTGTCTTTTTCACATGGATTTAAATATTGAAATTATAAATCCTAAACTCAACGGTCACTATACACGTTTAGTGTTTGCATTGAGGAGCGCCTTTCGTCAGCGAACCACCCCTAAAAATTAATACGTATGTACGAGGCGAATAACGGAAGACGAGAACCAAATCGAGTCGTCTGATTAAGCACTCAAGCGTAAAGGTCAAAGGATGAATCTTGTCAATGTTTTGTTTTCGCTTTTCTCTGATTTTCTAATTTTTAAGATTAGGCACAAAAATGGTGTAGTTTTTCGTAACATTTTCTACATTTCTAAAGTGAAAAAGTAAAATTTATGATTTGTATGGCATTCACTTGGATGTCGTTGCTTGTTGCTGTTGTAACGGATGTAATCTGATGTCAGTTTAAATTTCGAAAGCACCCAGCTTACGAATTTAAATTTAATCCCTGCTATTAGACTGAAAGGATATTTAATATATTGAAACCTTAAAAGTCCAAAATCTATTCCCCAAATAATCTACTTTGAATAAGTTTTACTGTTTGACAATTATACATTTTGATTCATGATTTCCACGCTTCGAGTTCGATTTCTCAAACTACTGCGATGGTTAATCAAAAATCTAACTAAGAAGCAATCAACTTCAACGACTTTGCCTTGTATTCCCCTCCATCGACAGGTATTTTGTATGTGCTCCGTTCTTCTGCATGCCGGAGTCGGACAGATCAACTCAACAAGCGGCTTCATAATTGTTATCATCAATCATGGAAATTAAAAATGCCTCACAGAACCGTGCGCTGTTAACAGGTATCAATAAGAGTTCACCTCTCAACCTTACATTGGACCAAAACTAAAAACAAAAACACGTGTCCGTCGAAGAGGACCACATTTTTACCCTACCATAAGTACTTCTGGTAGTTCTGGACAGTTTTTACGAAGTTAGATCCCCACAATTGAAGTGGTAAAATGAAATAAAAGTACCATAGATGAGATTCCGCAACACTGACTTCTGAACTCTCAAAAGCACCGTTTTTAAGATTAGGAATGATAATTTTTATGAAAATGCTTTGCTGTACATTCAATTCGTGTTTAAATCCTAACATCCTAAGGATAAGAACTGCATTCTTTATTAACTGGCTCTTGAAGAATGCAGACTCAGCTGACGATTAACTCGGAAAGACGACTTCATTAAAAAAACCATCAATATGCGGCCACCGACACCTACAGATGAGGTCATCCATCATCAAACACGTCTGAAAGGAGGATTGCTTCCAACACAGACATCAAGTAGTGTCTGCTCTCTGTCCTATCGCACCCCCCCCCCCCCTCCTCCTCTTCCTCCCGCTGTTCACAAGCAGTCAGCCTTTCTTCGAGCCGTGTTTTTCATTTTTTGTAGCAAACGAGTTGCAAACAAGCGAGCTGCTAACTTATTTGAAACAGCTTAATTACGTGCTGAATACTGGTACCATTCTCCGAGTTCGGGCACGCACTGCTCTGAATACACGAGTATACATGGCTTGTGCTCAGTGGTAACCTGGTCAACTCATCGTCAGCTCATCACGACTGCGATCGGAAATAAAGAAGAGCCTCATTATGAGCGGCCTCAAACAGATTTTCTTTTGTTGCTGCTTCGGATGCTTGATATCATTTTTCAACACAATGCAACACAACACGTTTTCTTCAAAAGAACTTGATAACTTGAGTTAAATGCTTTGAACCCTGGCTCGGATCGGATCGGATCGGTTAAGCCGATAGACTCAATTGGTTAGTGAGTCCACTGTTTTGTGTGGTGAACTTTCAAATCTCTTTTATGGCCATACTTTCAGCACCTATTTGGAGAACTCCCTCCATTAGAGAGGTTTTAATGATACTAATTATATCCGCAATAACACCGAAAGTCGTTTATGTCTTGTCAAGGACACTCTTTCCGCTCACTATTTGACCGAATATTATGCAATTAGGTTCTAATCAGCATGATTACACACACGAAGCCAAACACGCCACTGTCAATTATTTGCCATACATGTGTTGAGTTGTAAATTGCTCCACGCAAGCTTTCACATGCTCCGTGTGCTCCACGTGGAACCCAAGAATGGGGTTGATTTACTGATAGGTCTCTGGCAGCTTATTTACTGGCATTATTACATGACACGAAATGGCCAACACCCTCGTGACTCACCCTCATCCAGTAGCCGCAACGACAGTTGATACTTTGATGGTAGAATGTCGTTGCCCACGATTCAATCCAAGTTCCAAGCAGCACACTCGGTCTGCCTCATCTATTGGCCACGTTCGCCCTTCGTTCGGGCCATTTGGGTATTTTGTCCATGTGTTTTGGCTTTTGTTGGCAGTACAGAGCGGCCGACGTGAACTTTTGTGTTAACTTGTTTAATGCTACAAAATGGAGTGCACTTCGAATTCAAAATGTCAGCGCACTCAACGTCAGCCCTCTCAACTTCAGTTGAACGTCGGAATAATGACAGTAATGGCTAAAATTAAAGGTTGCTCACTGTTGATGACACGCATGCTTCAGTGGTTGTCAGCTGTCATGATTACGAGGTTTGCAAGTGCAAAAAATGGAGGACGCGGAAATGGCCAATCATTATAGCCGTCATTTATAGCCAAATGTTCGTTATTCCATAAAGTGTGCTCTACGAGTATTAGGAAAAAAGTTCCAGTGGCCAAACACATGATAAATCAATGAGCAGCTGCTCGAGTTATAACTTATGTTGTGTAAATTTAATTATTAAAATGTATTTTGTATTTACTCGAACCACACACACAGTCGCCGCCAGTCTTCAACAATATAAGATTACGATATTCCACACAAGATATTTCAAACAAAATAAATCAAACCGAAACACATTCTTTGAAGTCTGATCAAATGGAGCTGAATTTATATCACTGTCAGACATTCTGTTCGTTTGTCCGCCTGGTTGTTCTTTTTACTCATCTCTCTCTCCGATCGCGACATCCATTCAAAAGCGAGGAAAACGAAAGTCCGCGAAAAGTGCCACAGCAGCCATCTGAAGCTCTCCAAATCTGTATCTGGAAATATGTGCGCTTCCTGCGTGATCCGATCGATACGATCCATAAATCAGTGGCGCATTTTGAACACCAATCATGGCGACTGATCGCGCCTGATCGCGCCTGCCTGCCAGTAGTCGGATGCGACGGCCGAGAGGAGCGCCCGGCTCTGGTGACACATGTTCTCTGCTTAAATGCGCCGTTGATTTCCTCGTGCATAAATGCTCTTAATGCGACTTTAAGGGTTCCGTAAATCACGCGCTTGTCTAACTTCGAATACTTCCCCAAACGGCGAGAGGCATCAGCAGCGGCAGTCGCGGCAGCCGCGGAGGATTCCAATGAGCGGAATTCCTGGCATACTTGCTAAGTGAACGGATGATTTTCGTTATAATCGTTGTTGTTGTGCGTATCAAGTGCGATTGCGGACAAATGCGATGAAGTGAGCATCTTGTAGATGCTGCTTATCTGCATCCATCCGTTCGTCTGGCTGTCTCACGATGGCGCTGAGTGGCTGGATCCACGCTGTTGTGTTCTATACTTTGTCGTGTCAGATCGCGCCAAACTGTTTTCAGTTGCTGTCTGCGTTGATGTGCTTGTCAAGCTGTTTAACATCTCTGTTTCCGAAGTCAGTGCTTTGTGCCATCAAATGACGTTTCAGTGAGTGCCAACCAAGCAGAACCGACAGACAGGCAGACAGATAGACAGACACTTGCTTCGATCAGCGCCAGTCTTCTGTGCAGAGACATCATCCATCCATGCTATCGATTGTGGGTCTATTGATAGGACCGATTTAGAAGTACGGTATGCTGGCTACCGAATGACTTCGTCCATGATTGACCCTTACTAGTCACTAGTCCAACGACTGTCTCCGGGCAAATCCGCAATAATTAAATTTCATTAGCCACTTAACGACTTGCTAATCCAGCTAATAAACATAAAAATCCCACCGAATTTACTTTGATTTCTCCCTCAAATGCAGAGACACACCGCAAACAGAGTCCTTAGAGCCGGCTGCCGTCCAAATCATCGTATTCGGGGATACGCGTGTATTAATTTCATCAACCTTGCCTTCAGATTCGTATCGCTTTTGGCCCTCGTTCGTTCGCTGGTTCGTTCGCTTGCTCGCTCACCTCGAATCTATGTTCAATATTTTCCAGTTCACTGGTCTTCTCATCAGCACACACACACATGCACACACCTAGCAACTTGTCTCTCCCTCATTAATCCCACAGGATATGCTCAATCAAAGTTATATCCGACGACCATTTATAACAAGCAGCCAACTAAACAGCGCCGGGACCACCAAATAACCAAAGTGAAGCGCTAACGACGAGGGTGGCTTGTTGGCTGTCGAAGCTGAATTATATTCACCACCATTCAACGAGTTCAAATAACCTGCTTTGCTGCTGGCAAACAGCCCAACCGCTCTCCCTCCCTCACCCCCTCCCTTCCCATCAGGGTCTGGATATCATGCTGTGACTTTTTGATGTGGAGGTTTGACTAAAACGGCGTAATTATAATTAACCGAGCCATCTACGAAATGACTTACAACGTTTAGAGTATCGTATCATGAGTGTTGACAATGCGGAGGTGTACCACACACCACACGGGGATTCGATAATCACATGTCTGCGGGTAGTTCGTGCATGGCCACGACGTAAGTGGGTAAACAGGGTACCTCGCTTTCAGTGTCTCAGCTTCGGCAGTGTTACCCATTCTTCCAGGGATTCAAATCTATAACAATACTATCATGGTTTAATATACGAAAACCAAAGTAACGGGTTGAATCCTTTCATATGATATCCATCAATTTTAATGAATGAAATTTAAATTAATAAAACCTTCAGGTTTACATTTCTACTCTGTAACAGTATGTAATTTGAATAATAAGGGAAGTGTTCAGCTTTGGAAAATATCTCTGTAATATAACATTATATGTTAATAGATCATAAACCCTACACCCTAAGGTGATGTGTATTAAGGTTGTCCTTTCATTTGTAAAACACAGAAGGAGGCGTCGCAGATATAGAAGAGTATATATGGTATCATATTCTTGATCACGGTCACCTTCTGAGTGGAGTCATTGGGAGGAAAAAATAGAGTTATACTTCCTTCTAAAGGTTGTCATTTAAAGACTCATTGCTTAGAGGTCACTAGGTGCAGGGTATACAGCAGCTCATAACTGGATATGACAAAAGATTACTTTTGACTCTGTACAACCAACAAAGTTTCGTCGTCGTCATTACAAACTTGAGTATTTAAAAAGAAATCAGAAATACCTATGAAACTCACCTTTCACTTTCTCAAAGGTGTTTTAAACTCTTATTACGTTTATTTCATGATTTCACAGTCCGTCAATATTATAGTCAAAGTAATTGGACAAAAAAAGTCGTTCTTCTTCTCATCTTAGCCAATTTTCCTGAACCATTTTAAGAAGTAACCGAACAAGTAACCGAAATATTAGAAGAACGAAAAGAAGCACCAATACTCACTTTTGGCTTAGGAATTTCACAAAAAAATACCTCATTTGTTCTCACATTCGTTTCTAACTTTAATCTTATCATATAACCAAATAACATTAACAATAACAACAGCAACAACAACAACAATAACAACAACAATAACAAGTGGAAATCAGAAACGCGTTGCCATTAGTTAACTTCAGTTGTGATTGATTTCAATTAATCTTGGACGCGTGTAATTAATCATTGAACACTTTAATATGGTTAACAACTCTTGACCAAGCAACGGTTAAAAAGGTTCAGCAAGTCGAGCCCTGGCCCGTTTGTCAGTTAGGTGCGTTGATTGAGTAAGAAAGCAGTGCGGAGTGGGTGAGGAGTGCGGGAGGAAGCGAAGGAGAGAAAAGCGTTGGTGTAGAGTTCATCAGACGGATGGACAGCAGCAGCAGCAGCCACATAAACAGCCAACAGTTTCTTCAGTTTCTTGTATGAAGACAACTCGTATAGCATACGATGCTCACACATTTGGCATAACTGGTGGACGCGAGCACCGTGTTTCCTTGTGTTCCACTCCGCCTTAGCGTCTAAGCTTCATCCAGCGAGCTGGTCTACACTGAAGTCTGTTTTCTGAAGTCTGTTCTGTTGCATTGAGACTGCAGTTCACTTTGCCCTTGCGTTCATGTCATTGTATGAGCTTGTAGATACTCTGTCTTGCTCCGTCCATCGTAATTCTTCCCGTAACCAAAGCGCTGTAGTTGATGAATAACCATCTCGGTACTCCCGCGTCAGTTGTTACTTCAAAATATTCAAATCAGAGGCGGAGGGCAGTGACAGAAGACGTTTAACGAGGTCTCCCCAACTAATCTCACTGGCCCCCGAATAGTTTTAGAGACCTTTTTAGAGAAATTTATGTACGTTCTTTCTCATCATATTTACTAGTTTTCTTACCGCCCCGGATATTTGGTAGACATAACAACCGTTTAAACATAAGAACCTTGAGAAAGTTCCACACCGGTAGCGGGAGGGCCTTCAGCACTCATCCGATTGACTCCGTCCCTGAGGTACGCACATCATAGATTCCTGTTCGATGCTTAGGAAGTCAGTCGGATCTCGCCTCGGGTTTCGGCGTATTGATTTGCTCAACCGGCACCCAGAACAAATAGCTAGAAGCTTCTTCGCCTCACGATGTCGGTAACTGTGTGTGTCGGTACTCCCCGGGAGGAGTGCACGCTGTTTATACACCCTTCACAAGTGATGTTAATTTATTGAGGTCCGATTGAAATTGAGTGATTTCTTGTATTTCCGTGTACCAAGCTTTTTGATTTGTAGGAATGTGGTTTCTACTTCGCCTTCTTCTTCTAAACCTGTAAAAATTGAATCAATCGAACGTTGGAAGGCGATGAGAGTTAGTAAAAACACAATAAAATGTTATTTGATACCGTTGAGTGTCGGTGTTTCGATCAAATGACTTTTGATAGCATGGAATATCATTTAGTTATGTAATAAAGAGAATAGAATGTTTTAATACTCTATGTAATAGATAATAGAGTATAAAATAGAGCCACTCTTGATGGCTGTCTTGATAATCGAACTCACTTCTAGTCATTTCAAGATTCGTTGGTATACATTTTATGCCCGACAACGCATTCCAGCGACGAAGTGTTCCTTATTTGAGTAAGAATGTACATGTAATGAAAACTTGCAAAAACTCTTCATTTAAGTGCACCAAACGGATTCATTCTTTCGTCAGTACTTCAGTACTTCAAATCGAAGCCAACAAAAGCAACACCACTTGACACCACTCCACTCCGTTCGCTGCACAACATGATAACTTCAGTGAACTTCATTTGAGGACCAGAAATCTGTACGAGTACTCATGGGGCTCGACTATAACAAGTCAGTTAATTAAGGCAATTGACAAGTATATTTTTAAAATTAAAAAACGAACGGAACCCCAAAAAGAAAGCGTTCGAAGTACAGCCGAATGGAACACATGTCTTGGGATTCAGAACTGTCATAAAGGAATGCCATTGATGCAGCATCATCAGCAATTATTGACTAAGCAGCCGAACCAGCTGAACGTGCAGTCGTGCAGTCGGAGGGAAGTTCTTCAAAATAATAAATAAAAAATATGGGCCAAGTTTTGACCTCGAAAATACTCAAAGCTGACCTCTATTTTGTCTTTCAGGAAGGAACTCGAAGACGCTCGAACGAAGATGTTTTAAAAATAAACATATTCGACATCTAAATAAACAAATCAAGCCGTCGAAAACACACGCACACGATTCCTTAATAATATATAAGCAGCAGAAGCATAATTAGTGCTCTAATCTGACGTGAACCACTTTGGTTAGTGGAGTCCGACCGCGCGACGCTCATCTCATCATCATCATCGTATGTAAATAGTTCGGAGAAGTTGAGCGCAGAGTTGCTTGGAGTTGCCTCACATGTTGCAGCCATCGCTGTGCTGTGCTGCTGCTGCTGAAGAGGCGCTAATAACAGATGTGGGGAGTGTGGTGCTTTCCGGGTGTTTCAAGGTAGATGCAGAGATCGGGTCTGTGCGGCGTGATTAATGCTTAATCCCTGCCGCCAGGCAATTTTCAGCAATCATCACGTACTTTTGTCATAATTATCATTCGTTTCATTTTCGCTGCCGCTTCAACGCTGTTTTGTTTTCTGTCAGTACTTTTAATAATGTGACAGATTCGTCGAAGCTTCTGACTTCGCTTGTATGTTTGCTGCTTGCGTTTCAGACAATTTAATGTTCTTCTTTAATTGCTATCACCTTGTGAGAGCTTTCGTTATCGTTATTTTAAGAGATCGTTTATTTTTCGAGCGTTTATATTGGTCTAAATTAAATCACAAAAGCAACCGAAACAAAAACTGTTCTTCGGGGAATTTTTAAAAATAATTCGTCCTCAGGAGGTCAACGAAGGTGAGAGTATGCTTGAAGACAATCTTGATCCTCACCTTCACAAGAACTCACCTCCGTTTGTTACCGTTTCATGATCATGATCATGTATAATAATTCACATTGTTTAAGGCACAATATTATAAAAAGTTTACCATTAGCATAAAAGTTTAAACCATTTTTCACAAAAGTGTTTTTCTAAATACTTTTTTCTGGCTTTTACGCTATAATTTTTGTGTTAAAGGATTCATTTTTAGACATTAGCACATATCTGAGACTTTTTCTATACTAACAAAATTCGTTCAAAGACATCTAAGGTCCGAATAATAACGGTAAAATAGAAAATAGAACTTATTATCAAAACTCATCCGACCGCAATCGTTGCGCTTCATTAAAATCGGATTAATGCGTGTCATGCAGGCAACATTTAGTGAATGTGTTAAGGTACACGTTTTAAGGACACAGAACGGAGGACGAAAAGGACATTTCGAAGTTTCTCACGCTGACCAGCGCATAAAAGAAACAACAAACCGAAGAAAATTATGCAAAAGCACGCAAATTAGCCCAAGAAAACTGCATGTTCGGCGCTGGTCGCATTCAACCCCGCGTCTGCCCGAGACTCCTTGAAGACGGACTACCAAACATCGAGAAATGCGCATAAAATTTCAATTTTCAATCCAATATTTCAGCCCGTTTAAGACTGGACACAGTCCCGTTGTGTTGAGCGCTACCTAAAGCAACAAAGTAGGTCTCTCAGAACCTTTGGACGTTGGAACGATTGCATGCAACAGCATCTCGTGAACTCGCCGGTGATGAGCAGAGGTTAATTTTTCTACTTCGTGGGGTCATTCGCTGGACCGAGATGCCGATTGTCCTTCTGCAGGAACACTAAACATCATGATCAGATTTTGTGTTACCTGAGAAATTGTGGCAGCTTGCGTTCATCTTGCTTCCTATTCTTATTCTTGGTGTTGTTGTTGGGCTGTTGTTTCTGTAGCCCACTCTGCAGCCTCTGAACTGAGGAGTTGTTCACAATTAAGGGTCAACAATTCGAAGGTCAAGATTTGAATATGTAACAATTGGCGAAGGGTGAAAATTATTATAATTTCGAGGTTGATTCGCAAACATTTCGTCTGTGATTTACATTGATCTACAATGAAACGACTGCAGGCTGTGGAATTTGAATACCGTGCTAATGAGTTAGGACCCGAAAGAGGCTGCCCGATGAGGTACCTCGATGGTTTGGCGCCAAAAACTATATCTCATGCTATCACAAAGTTTCTCATTTGATTTCTCCTTCTCATGATTTAGTTACCACTCAGAATCATTTAAATCCAGTCTTTAAGCATGTCTTAAGCATGATTTTAAAAGTAGTTCAAGCTGAAAGAACTTTCTTCTTTCAACTGATAGAGAGGGAAGAATGGAGAGAGAGGGACAGATTCCAAATAATGGTTTACGTAACACTTCAACGGCGCTTCGTTTTACAAAATGATAATATTAATATTATATATAAAATATATAGACTGATTATAGCGCTATATATACATACATACATAGATACTGATAACATTTATTCCACAATAGATGTTGTGTTTCATTTAATGCAATTATTTGGATGCAAAATTTTTAATGATTACGATTATTAATAAAACGATCGCCTATAAACAATTTCAAAAATAACAAAAAACTGATAAACTTATGTAGCTATACTATGAATATTTGTTGTTCCATTATAAAGTCGTATCATTTGTAGCACCATAAATAAAATCAATACTCGTACGTATCAAAATCAATAAAAAACTAAGAAAATTATGAACAGTTTATAGACAAGTACAATACTCAAATCGTATATATAGTACACTGAAAGTGAATACATGTACTTAGGAACCGAATTCAGTTCGATTTTAATGGTCACAACAAACGCGTGAGGAGATTACAAAATGTGGCCATTTTAATTATGTCACCATTCATATCAGCATGAATTTAATCATTCAATGAAATGAAATCAAATGAATTCCCGGCTTATATTCTGAACTTCTAACAGAGTCCAAGCGATGGTATGTCGCAATGTGGGCGGGTCACCGCATTTTTTTCAGGTTTAGTTAATTCTAATACATGATGTTTTGTCATTTGGAATTCAATTTTGTCATCCTTTTGTATCTTTTTCAAAGAAAGTATCATCATCAATTTTTTTGATGATACAAGTCTTTAATTTTAAGCTTAACTTTGTACGATTCAAAAATTCTCTTGATTCTCTTCAATTCTCGTTACGAATTCATACAAAACAGAGAAATTAATTCAATTAAAACATATTCCGTAAAGTATTTTACAACATAAATACTAAAAAAAACGCCATCGAATGCAGAAAAGTTTAGCCAACGGTTTACAACACTGCACATGAGAATGTCCTTCGCTCATTCCTTCCTCGGTACTTTCCTCCTTCCCACCCTCCTGGCGTCCACGGAGTACTCCAACAAAATGCATGCTTGTGCGCCCATCAGTTTAACCGCTTTGACATGGCCTGGACTGTGAACGGTTCTGGTCTCTGACACTCCTGCACTCAATCATAAAAAGCGTCGACAACCTCGCCTAGCCTCGGACCACGAAGTTGCTGGAAGTACTGAAGAAAAAGTTTAAAATTATGAAGCAGTATGAAAAACTTCAGTAAAATGAAATGGAAAAATTGAAAATGGTTTGAAAATGACACAGAAAATGTAACCAGCGTCACCGGTCGAGGACGAACAACTACACGAATGAGACTAATGCAAATCTAAGAGTGACAAAAGTGCCACGCCCTCTAATGTGGTGAATGAACGATCCACTAGAAGACTTTTTCAATAAAATCGTTTAAGTTTTCTTTTCACTGATACTCTCCAGGGTCAGTTGCATTGATCAAGTGGTTTCGGTGGTTCTGTGAAAGGCGAAAAGTCACTTTTCTTTGTCGCTATTATATACCCAAATGGCACCACACTACTATACTATACTGCACCATTATATGCGCTAAATGCACCTTACTTTAGGGTTGCCAATGTTTTCCATTCGGTATAACTACATAGAAGCTTTATCTAAGGTTGTATTCTGTAATTCTATATTCTGACTTCTGTATTATTCTTTTCTATATTCTATTCTTTATTCTATTCTATAATCTATTATAAGCTTCAATAAGCTTCCATTCTATTATCTTCTCTCTTATAATGACGGGGACAAAACTGGACCAAATATTTATAAAGAAACAATACGAAAACACAATTAATATTTCATAATAATTCTGCTGTTTTTTAATAGCTTCTTATATTGGAAAGTTAATGACATGACAGAACCTTAATAACTAATATAATTCTATTAAATAAAATCTGTTTCTTAAAAACAGATCGGGGAAGATTTGACTGAATTGGAGTCTCTGTTCCGATTCAGTTATATGGATATTGGGTGGTCCCAATAGGGCAAAAGGGGCCAATTGGGTGGCGTTTGATGTACAAAGTTGCACTTTTCACGTCTCATTGCTGTACAGTGGCAGCAATAGCGTGATTTTTATGTAAAATTAAAAATATAAAAAATACTTTTAGCTCTGAAGAGAGTCAAATAAAAAGTGAAGCATTTTCACTGTGGATGTACATATGTACATCTATATATTTACAGTTCGATTCTACACGAGAACAGTACGTAGTCACTCGTATTTATATACTGCACATGCATATATATAAAATATAAGTATATAAACTAGCTAGCTACCTCGTAGCTATCCACCGTTCTGTGTATCATGTTCGCGGACAAGCAAAAAGGCGCTCAAATGGGGTTGTCAGTGTTTAACCCAAAAGGGTGGAGGTGCTGCAAGGATGCACGAACTGCGAATGAGCAGAGTCAGAAGCTCAGAAGCTCAGATGGAGCAATATGCCAACAACAATAACAACAACATGAGCCCGGCAATCTAGCCGATGGCACCCAAAGACAAAGACGGGGTGCCGAGAACCTCAAGATTAGGTTCAGTAGCAATAAAAGAAGCTAACTGTTTGGGTGGCAGGCCGTCGAATCTGCGCCGTCGACGAGTGAAAGCAACGGAGAAAATGTATACGAATGATTCCAGTGCAACAACAGAGACAACATCTGGTGTCTCTGCCAAATAGAAAGGCAACAACAAAGCGTCAAAATACATGGAATTCCTCTACAGCAGAGAGAAAATGTCACATTAGTGTGTGTCTGTGTGCAAGCGAGATGAAGCGTATGTGCAAAGGTGATGGATGAACCCAGAAGGCGTGTCCTTGCGTTTTGTAGAAACACACACTAGCAAACAACGTTAAATTAACTCGTCGTTGCGAGTCACCAACACCTTCTCATGCAGTCTTCACTCGAGAAATGAGTGGAAATCGCACACGGCCACAACCATAATTCGGAGCGTGAGAGAGCGAGAGAGCAAATGAAAAGCACTCAAGAAGCCAAACCAATTGGTAATGAAAACAAACTGCGGGCTGTTGAGTGACTATGAACAAGCAAATTGGAACTTTTTTCACACCGCAGAGGAGAAAATAAATTATCCAAATGGAAATCGAGCTCATATACTCACCCTTCCATCTGGACTCAAACAAAGACGACACCAGCAACAGCAGCACTGCCAACAACTTCAGCAACTGACTCCACAGCAAATGTCAGGGGGTATGAACCAGAAAGTTAAATCCAGCCAACCCCGTCCATGATACTTTCGCGTCCATCATCCAATTGTACGTTTGCACTGTGCGCTGCAGTTGGCCCGGCCACCCGGCCACCCGGCAGCACCCAACCCAGTCCCAGTGTTTGTTATAAAATAGAGCAGTTTTATTGACGCTTCTTCCTTCGACCCCAAGAAGAGGGGGCTCTCCCAGTGGATGGAAAATAGACCAAAACTACATGCCACATTTGGCCTCGCTGTCCCGACACACACACCTTCACACCCGGCTATACACCTCCCTGGAGAGTCCGCTTAACCACCGGACCCGACGACAGATATGAAAAACGAACGATTGACTGATTTCTTATCCGGGGAATTCTGTGGAGCGAAAAGTTTCAGTCGTTAATGTAAGAAATACATTACGTACTTTTACAGAGATACAACTTTGTAATGATATAAATATTTGTACATATACATTTACGATTATATATGTATTTTATTAAGATTTCTGTTAAATTATTTTCAATCCAAGGCATTCATGTTAGGTTTTTGACAAACGTATTACTGACATCTTTTTAAATATGTTAGCAGTGTTTAAAATACCTTTTTAAATTCTTAAAAACCAATATTAAATACAAATAATAATTAAATATTTTTTTGAATACTTAGCAGTATATTTTCACAGTCATAAATTACCGAAAACTCATTCAAATACACATGAAAACACAGAAAAGATTTCGCTTTTTAGAGACGAATATTTGCTATTTTTAATGAGTTCTGATCGACTGATGAAAAACATCATTCTCAACATTTTAGGAATGGAAGAGGAGGGTCTTGTTTTGGGATTAATATTAATATTAATTTAATTCAGTAGTGTAGCCAAAAACACGAGACTACGTAAAACCAGAAGCAGTGTTCTTCTATCTCTGGCCAAATTATTCGCCAAATTATTTGGCTTATTTTCAGAGATGATTTCGAGGGATCCTGAAAGAGTCGAATATTTTAATTATCGTATAATATTGATAGCCAAAACATTCGGGGGTGAGACTAGCGATCAGCTTGAGTTATAACCTGAGTTATACTGAATATCATGTAGAAATCTTATATGAAGGCACATCCTTGTTTTAGCTGCTACCTTCTTTTTAACGGTTTCGTTTTATTTAACCGCCCACCCAGTTTAAAGACCGTTGATACGGTTGATAGAACGGGCTACCACCAATTAAATTACCCAACCAAAAACCATGAAATACAAAAATTAATCGAAACAAAAGAAGAAACCAAAAACTACAAAATGAACGTTTTTACAGCAGGGAGGGAACTGAGCAGGTGCAGGGAGGGATTTAGGAGAAAAGGCGAAAAATTGAAGCCAAAACTGAAGGGAACAAAAGTCACCCATGGGGCATGGAGCAAAATAAAGCAACGCAAACGAGTTCAGGCAGCGGGCCAGAAAAGATACGAATTCGCGTATCTGAAAGATACGTTCGCTGACTAATAAGAAAAACGAGTTCAGTGCATGCCACACTCTTTGCACCATCGCCGGAGCAGATTTTCTTTCGTACCGAACACCGACTTTTGAGTGTTTTTTTCCACTTGGAACTGCCACTGAAGTATCTGGCAGTGCGGTCGCTCGCATACGTACGAGAGCCCGATTGAGTGTTTGTGCGCTCAACCAAACACGTCGGAGGTCTTGCCCCACACACACACATGCACACGCCGCACGCCACTCACCGCCATCGGGCCGTGCGTGCGAAAGGGACGCGACAGAGTTCTCCGTCGATGCAATGCGATGCGATGGCGCCGACACGAGAGCGAGCGGCGCAGACGTATCTGAGCCATGTTCGCTTTTCGGGGTGGATGTGGTGGTGAGTGAAGAGCAGAGCAGAGTCTGTCTGTGTGTAAGTTGGCGCGGCACAGACGTGTGTATCTCGCTGGCGCATTCGAGTGGTGGAATGAGAGATTTGTGTGATGTGTCGTTAGGTCGAAACGGTCG
Organism: Myopa testacea; assembly: GCA_949629155.1. Lineage (NCBI taxonomy): Eukaryota > Metazoa > Arthropoda > Insecta > Diptera > Conopidae > Myopa > Myopa testacea. The sequence continues at coordinate 55,932,717 of OX451345.1, read as the reverse complement.
AGTCGGGTCGGGTCGTGTACCTTTTGCCACGAATGTTGTGCCAGTCAGGCTCTAAAAGGCCTTCCGAAAACAGCTGAGGTTTCGTCGGTCGGATGACGCGCATTTCTCACAAACTCAAGTCACAAGGAACGTTTTTCCAAAGCAGATCGTTTAACATTTCTTTAAGTTGATGAAACTCAAAGGCGACAAGAAAACCTACAAAATAAAAGATTTCGTTAAGAAAAATAATCGCTGGATATTGAAATTAAAAATATTGTAAAAAGAATTCAACTTCAACAGTGAAATCGTGCTCGGATTTAATTTGCAAAACAAGCATTCGAAATTACGTAAAGCGTTCGGAAAAATTAAAAGTTCTTTCAATGTGTTCGAAGAAATTTTGAAAAGTTTTTCGAGTTGTGAAAGGGAAATTTTGAATAAAAGTTTTTAATGAATCGTGCGTAGAATAGAAAAATCCGGAACACTAGAAAACAGAACCGCAGGACTGAATCCAATACCGCGCAAGTGGCAACCTCGTCCCGTGTGCTCAGCGGGCTTTCAGTGCAGTTCCACAGCCGGCAAAATTATTACCCACAATTCCCTGAGCGTGTACGGCGGCGGCGTTATGTGCGCCTCCCCGTCCACCGCTCCCGGCTTCTTCAACCCGCGCCCGCAGTCGGGCGCCGAGCTGTCCGCCTTCGAGCTGGGCCTGCCGCGAACCATGGCGTTGGGCGTGCCGCCGCCGAGTGCCTGGCACGATCCCAACCTCGGCGGCCACCTGCATGCTTCCGCAGGACCCGGCGGCTCCCTGGGCAGCTCCGTGGCCACTACGCCATCCAGTGTTGCCAGCCAGCCACACTCGTCACACATCAAACAGGACCTCTCCGGATTGGGGGCGTCGAGCCTCGGACCGGCCGGCCACCATACGATCAAAGAGGATCTCTCCAGCCTCTCCTCCTCGACGGGCACCACCACAGCGCACCACTCGTCGACGCAGCAGAGCCACGGCCAGGAGCTGGGCAGCATGATCAAGAGCCAGTCCGCGACGAGCTGCGGCGGCGGAGGAGGCGGCAGCACGACGCCCAGCTCGCAGGCCAACAGCTCACACTCGCAGAGCAGCAACAGCGGCTCCCAACTCGACTCCAAGCAGAACATCGAGTGTGTGGTGTGCGGGGACAAGAGCTCTGGAAAGCACTACGGACAGTTTACATGCGAAGGTGAGTAAAGAACTGCGATGTCGTTCGGATATCGAAAGAAGCGGCCTCCTTTTGAGGCTAGTGTGGCTTTATTGTATGTAGGTTTTCGCTGCTTTCGAGCTCAGCGAAATGTCAATCAAATGTCAAAAGTGCACCGAGTTTGAGCACTCGTTATCTATTGCCACAGAATTGACACTCGCTGCTGTCCCAAGTGGCAAATCATGTTCTCAGTGTAGAAACCTCGGAGAATTATTACGAAAATTTACGATCCTCCGCAACTGAGCCGGGCTCACGATGATCATGCGGCAGATGATGATGACTAAAGGTGCATCTGAAGCTTTGGTGCATAAACCAAAAGTGTGCCCGGTTTCGTGGTTTCCGTCATCGGCAACACTCGATAATGTTGCACTGCGGTGAATTATGAGTCCGCGATGAGTCGCGAAAGTCGATGAGACACGCTTTTCTTTAAACTGCTCTAAAAGCGGCGCGATGCATGAAATAAAATTCCACGATGAGTTGGGAGTACTTTCAGCAGATTTTCTGTGGTTTCTACATATGTATTTCATTATTCAACTTCAGCTAATTTTAGTGATACATACTTGTATTTAGTGATCTTCTATTATCGCCCAAGTACCGAGTTACCAGTATCGTACACAGATAACATCTATCATAGATAAGATAAAATTCTTTGCTTCTGCACAATCCAACTCATCTTCGCTCATTCTCGCTTTAAGGAGGTTATAAGAAATCACTAAATGGCACGGCTATAAAACTGCACGTTCTGTTCTGCTCTGCGGCCGATTGTGAAGGCATCATTAAGGTGAATTTTCCATCATGTCCGGCGCACTTTCGACCCGTCGTAGAGCAGAGCGAAATAATTATTAATAAGAAAGTGTTTTGAAGTTTCGCTAAAACGTTAAACGAACTGGATTCATGTGCGTTTTTTAGGGTCTTCCCCTCATCTGAGGTCCGAAAGGATCAGCAGAACCTTGCGCTGGCCAATCTGTTGACTACACCCACAACAATACCAACAAAAACGAACAAACGATAGACTAGAATCTTAGAGTTAAATGCAGTTCAAATATATGGACAATTATACATTCGAAAACGAAGATATTTTAATGAAAAAGAAATATTTATTGGATAAAAGAGCTAATTGATAAAATACTTGTACATGCTTCCAATAGTTTCTTGACAAGCAAATCCAAAAACGAATGAAGGATTATTTGAATTTCCATTTAAATCGCTTTTAACTTGAATACGCAGTACGCTTGTAATACATTCGTAATAATTTATATTGTGTAATACTCCGGTAGCTTCTGTAGAGTATAATTTCTATATACACCACTTGATCCATATAGCTTAAATGTATACTGTATTATAGCATAGTATTTTATATAATTATAAAACCAACTCAATTCTTTTCGGGTCCCTCGAATCGTTTTTCCTCAATTTATGAAAATTGCTTTCTTTCTCGATGATAGTTCAACAGTTATTTTTAGTTGGGTGTAGCAATATTTTTCGCGTACTAACTGATGTATCGCCCTGTTTATATTGTTGTTGTTTCTGTGGTTGTAGTTGTTGCTGTTGTTGTTGCTGTTCTTTGTGATGATGAAGACACGATAGCAATCTGCTTGGCATGAAAAAATCACAGCATATCACAGCACTTTCTAAGCTAAGGATTCGATACTCTTTCTACGCTGAGTGTATGAAAAGCATTCATACAGCTTAAATGTATGGGGAAACGTCCGAATGTATGCGTGAATATGTGTAGATGTATATGTGTGTGTGTGTTTGTGTGTGAAACCTTAACCGTTAATGCTAGAAAATGCCAGCAAAAAGGCAGGCGCAAAGTTTAGTTCCATGCTGGACTGGACTGAGCAATAAAAAGAAGCAACAGAAGAAATACAACAACAACAACAACAACAACATAGCATTCTTCCCCTTTGCAGCTATGATTTTCGGTCAATGAGCACAAAAAGTAGACAAACACTTCGCAGACAGCGATGTTGGAGAAGAGAAGAAAACTCATAAAAGTTCTTCACGTGCATGCAATAATATCGCACGAGGGGCCCGCAGGAGGGGAGGGATGTTGCGAGGGGTGCGCTGAGACCGATGATCTTTTGTTGAAGCGGTACAACGTGATCGGCGCGGAGGATCCACACACGATAACTTGTAGTTGTGTGCTTTTGGGATCTGTGGATGCGCGAGTGTGCGTAGCGAGTGTATGCGTAAGCAGGAAAATCGGCCAGAACAACACACACACACCTCAGCAGCGTCGACCTGAGCCACCAAGATTAATTGAGGCAAACGCGAGTTTCGTTAGCAGCCAGCCAACCACACAATAAGCACTCTGTACGGATAGACGTAGCTTAGAAAGCAGGACACAGACAGACACGGAGACAGAAAGACAGACAGACAGTGAGACAAGCAGATGGCTCCTTAAGGAAGGTTTTACGTAGCATCAGCTTTCAAGGAGAGACAGACGGACAGACGGACGGACAGATTCGCTAACGTGTGCGCTAAGAAATATTAGAAGCTAAGTTTTGATAACTCTGTGACGCTATAAATGATCAGTTTTAATGTAGCGCTTAATAATAAAGAAGACTTGAAATTATCGGGTTTTATGTTGGACGTTATATTAAATTACGCCCTGACGAAACGCTTCTATTGTCGAATTGCGAGGTGTATCCCCTTCTTTGACACACTCTGGTCGTTGGCTTTTGGCATCGCGTTGTGAGCGGTGCTCAAGCGGATTAACTAAACGGTTTCTTTACACATCGTTGGGTTCGCAACGAGCCGCAGTTTTCAGCGATTCCTAGACGTTTTCCAACAATAATAGGAACAACAACAGCAACAACAACAGCAACAATGACAACGAAATAACAATACGCAACTATTTTGGTTTTTATGTACTGCAGCATTTTCAAGACGTTTATCGTTATCACATTTCCTTTCTGTGGATGAGTTGAGTCACCGTTGGAGTATCCTTTATTATCCTTTACTTTCATACTTCCACTTTAATTTATTTTCATGAATTAACTTCAAGAAAACAACGGAATGTGTGTTTGTGGTAGCTTATTAATTTAGCTATTTGTCATGTCTGACTATCTGAAGCTGCATGCGTCGCGATGGAAAGCAATAACAGTGCTTCCTTAGCGCATAAAGTAAGCAACCCTAACAACAGTAATAATAATGAGTCTGTACACTTTGTTGCTCAACATGAACAAGAAACAATTCGTTGCTCAACATGAACAAGAAACAAGTTGTTGCTCAACATGAAAGCAGCATTGTTATTGCTTTAATAATTGTCTAATATTTACAAATATTTACGAATATTTGCCTGGTCTTCTTCTTTCCCTAATCAATCAAAAGTCTGTTTATATGCTTTGCTTATAAACATACTCGTATACATGTTTATAGACACACTAATAATTCGAACCAATATTCGAAAAGATTTCAAATGAGTTTATTAACTACATTCACTGAAAATTATTTGTTTTCTATCGAACATATGAAATAATTTATTACTTTCTCATGAAAATTTAATCCATACTATTGAGCCTGGCAAAGCTGAAGTTCAAGTCTTCAATTTTCTAGATTTCACTGACGAATACCACAAACAGTCTCCAGTCGCTGTCCAGTTCATAGGACTTAAAAAAAGGTTACAATCACTTTTCTCATTACTTCAGGAACTTGAAACGTGTTCGGCTTAAAATTCAATACAAGGATATCCCAGATAAACTAGGATATCCTACATATCCTAGTTTAGTTTGCCATTTATTTGTGTATATAATATAAGGTTATATTTTTGTATATATGTATGTTTGTGTGCTACTTGCAATAGTTTAAAGGCTAAACCAAAGAATGCTAAAAGTTACTGCGTTCTACGTTACTGTTTCCGCATTTTTTATATGAGTTGTTGTTGTTGTTTCTTGCTGACTTCTGTTTTACTTCCATCTCTGAGAAAAAAGAAATGTTATGATAAATTAAACATGCAAATCGTCATGACATCTCGGTCTCGTTTCACCACAACAACAACAACAACAACAATAACATTAACATTAACATTCAATCCAAAAAAACATCCGCAGACAAGTTCAGCATAAAATATGAACGTATCAACATGTTTCGCTGTGTTTGGAAATCCGCCCTTTTTGTGTCTTATTATTGGTAGTTGATACTTGCTCTGCATTCCTTTCGTCGCTGGCATTAAAAAAGGGCAGCAGCAGCAGCAGCAGCAGCAGCAGCAACTGTTGCAAATTTCTGTGTTCATCGCTGGTCGATGATTTTGGCGATTACTTCTGTAAATCTGTGAACTTATGTAAGGGGAGAGGTTCTGCTTTTCGGTATCACAAGACATGTCATAATAATTTGTCAAAATGTGGGCATTTGGGGGGCGGGGGCAGCTAAGACATTAAAGGAAAGAAGGACATAAATTCCGATAAAATAAACGATATTCTCTTTTGCATGGACGAAAGATAAACTGATGCGGATTCGTGCGGATGCTCTGAATGGTTATTAATGTGGATTTGTGTTTGGCAACATGTGAAATCCGCCGTGGAACAGCATAAAGAATCATAAAGTGGCGCCCTTCGTCTATGAAGTGCTGCTGTCGACTGAAGGCTCTATCAAAACACTATTAAAAACCTAACAAAAAACCTTATTAATGGGTATTGTTTAAACTTGGACACTAACTTTGGTTTATTTCGCATACGAGTGTGCTGTGAATCCCCTTTCTTTGAAATCGAAACGAGGCCTACTTTTGCGAGCTGTGCAGTGGGCGTTCTTAATTTCTTTGATTTCTTTCTTTTATTATTTTTGAGGTTACCGATCTTCTTTTTTCTTTTCTTCTTTTTTATATGATTTATTTGATTTTTCTGCGATCGCGCGGCCCGAAAGCTCAAACCTGTGTTGGGAAAAAGTACCGTTGGGCAATGGCGCCAATTATTACAGTTACTGCATTTTATTAAATTTGATTTCATGGTATGGTATTCATTTTTATATGTACGTGTGTATGTGTGAGTTGAAATGATGACCAGTACGCAATTTTTTCTCTTTATTTATTGCACAAAATGTGCGGACAGTTTTAAGGAGGTGTTGAGAGTGCTGAGTTTTATTTATGGCTGGTGCAGCTTTCCTGTTTTAATAAGACGCAGTTTTCATTCAAAACAAATATTAAATTAATAATAATCACTGTTTAATTACCAGAGAATTGCATCGATTTATTCCACTTCCTTCGTTTTCCTCTCTGGTTGCTTAACTAATTAGAAACACAAGATTATTTAATTAACCGATTAGTTTAGAAAGAAAATGAATCAACTTTTTACTAACTTAACTTACATTAACTCAGGTCTCAATACTGTGAGACAGCAGAGTGGAAAATTTCTCTGACTTCGCGATTAAAGTGACCAGACTTTGACTATACAACAAACTTGAACTTGTGTCGCGATATACCACAATACATAGCATTAGAAATAAAAAATGTTGTCTCAATAACTGTCTCATGATGTTTCTGAATTCTTACATGAAGATTCTGTAGACTTTGGAAAACTATCGTATATTAACCACAAGATTGTATTTAAAAACGCTTTCCTAGAATCTTCGTACTTTATTTAGAGCTGGATTTGTCTGATAATCCAAATAGATCCGGGTTCCATTCATATTTATTCAGCTTTGAGAATACTTTTAGATGGTCACCTTATGGTCACTCCGTTTACATGTATAAACGGTTGTTGGTCAATTAAAACGACACACATACTGTCGATAGTCTCTAAATTAAGCATCAACAACGACGTCTGATCACCAGCAACAACTTAAGGAAGCCTTTCTTGTGTTGGTTGGTTGAGGGGGGGGATGGGGGGGGGGTGTACCATTTTCTTAAAATTCTCAGAGCGTATTCATGAATGAATGACCAACATACAACATCAACATCTTCGCTTCGCTTTTGACGTAATCAGACGTTTCATTAATTTATATTCATACGATATTCTAACCGAGCCGACCCAAATTTTGTGTACTTTTAATTATTATAACGTGGGAACCATCAATTCAGGCAACCCGCTTAACCCTTGTATGATCATATAATATAATCATGTATATTGTGTATATTATGGATGTACTTTTATATACTCTTTGAAATGAATTCCTGGATTCTGGCAGAAGCAAACAAAGTTAATTGAAAGAGACATGTTATCTGTTGTGGCTTCTGGAAGCGGTGGATAGATGCCGTTACTGTTGTTGTTGTTGTTGTTGTTGTTGCTGTCAAAAACCATTGTTGTCTTAGTGCTGTCACACGAACCGTGCCATTTACGCTAGGTAACCTATTAAAAAAAGCACGGGAAGGGGGGAGTGGGAGAAAACGTTTGACAATTTTATGCTTTTCGCACAGTTATGAAATATGCAATTAAAATTTTAGATTAGAGCATGACAGCATGTCATACACATCGTATGCAGTAGCGGGGGAAGCACCAACACCACCATCAACACCGACACCAACACGAACAACACCGACACCGACACCGACGACAATAATAATCATCCATCTTCTACAATGATGATGATGTGTTCAACAGTTTTACTAACGCCTCATCGTCCCATCTTCATCACTCCAAATAATCTGAGACTCTCAGTGCTTTGGACTTGACTTGACTTGTGCAATTGTTTTATGGGACAAACGAAGAGCATCTGTAATATTATAGAATAGATTCTTTAATAAAAGAATTAGATGAACTAATCTAGCTACTGAACATAGTAACAATGTTTGAATTCCTTCTTTTAATCTTCAGAAATGAAACATAGTCAATTCTATTCAAATGTTTATGTAGAAATTCGCCGAAAATGGGGCTGCTAGGGACTTCGAACTACTCGCTGTCTCGCTGTAGCGCTTCCTTGAAAAAAGCCAGGTTAATTGCTTGAAAACTTAGTTTCCATTCGAAAGAAATTTCGAGCAACAGCAAAGAATTTTAATTTAAGCAAAGCGACAGCAGCAGCATCGGTGAGTAGACACGGCAGTCATTAAAGCTGGCTTGTTAAACAAATAGAAGTACTTAGAAAAATGTTGGCTCGATATTGAAACAAAACGAACAAAACAAGCCACATCAACAACAACAACAGCAACAACAACAATAAGAAACAGAGCAAAATTACAACAACAACAGACGCATGGGTATCTATTGAGAAGCGCATCGAGTGAAATTTCGGGTTTTAACCGAAATCAAAGCCAGAAAAAATAAGTTGGCACGATTTTTTGTAAAAGCCGGAGATTCCTAAAATGAAAATCATTGCAACTGCTTGACTCCCGCCACTCACACACACACACACACACACACACGGACACAGGAAAATCGTGATCATCTGCTCCGCCGCTATGTACGTAGCTATCCACTAGATAATGTAACGGTTTAATTAATTACGTTAACTGCACCACAGCGAGCCCAGCGAAGCTTAAAGCAGCCAGCTAACAAAGCAAACCAGTCAGCCAGTCAGCCAGCAACAACCCTTTGTTGCTCTTTTAATTTTGTGCAGTCTTCACATTTTTCCGCTTCTACCCGCCCGCCACCCGTCACCCTCCTCAACCGGCGACCGCCTGCTGCATGCTGCAGTCTTTCTTAATCGATCTGCGCGAGACAAGCGGCCGATAGATAAGCTTTTCTACGCTGCAGTCAAGCACGTTTCTTGCCTCTTGCGGCGGCCTGTTGCACGTTGCTGCTGCTCTGTTCGTTGATTTGCCGTTGCTGGGTTGGCGTCCCGCCAGGCTGTTATTTCGCGAGCCCTGCTTTGGTACTTGCTTTGCCATTCTATCCATCGCCAACTTTTGACGACATGCCTTGAGGAGCTCCACGCTGCACAGCCTCCTTAGAAGAGGCTGCTCTGTTCCGGCTGCTGCCGCTGTCGCCGTCGCCGTCGCTGCCGCTGTTGCTGCTTGAAACAACAGCAAATGCAACAACAATCTGCACATAGCATCACATAAAATCAAAGTTAAATCTAAGCCCAGCCTGCTACATGCGCCGCTATCTAGCGACTAGCGACTTCACTGGCACCACGCTGCATACGAATGTGAAGGAGTACCTCGTCTACGGTCTTTTCGGCTGTTTTTATTGTTGTTATTGTTAATGTTTTTGATGTTGCTGTTTTCGGTGTTGTTGTTTTTGGTGTTGTTGTTGTTGTTGTTGCCGCAGTGTAGCCAGTGCTTATGGTGTAGATTAAAAATTCTAAACGCAAGCCCAGCATCGCGCAACTACGATCGGCCTCAGCTTCGGCTTCGTCTTCATCTTCATCTTCCACTCAGTCATGAATCAAAAGCGCTTTCTTACCCATGTACCTCTTCTCATCCACTTGGCACCTGGATAATGATAGCAGTTTGAGTTGTTCGTAGTTGTCCGCATCGTCCAGACCGTTCGAGTGCGTTCCGTCCGACCCCACCTCTGCCCCAACAGGCCGCCATATGGTTCTCTGGTGCGGCGCAGTCCTTCAGCCGCGTCTTCGTTCGGCTGATTTAACGCTTTAGTTTAGGTTTTTATTACATGAGCGCGACTAACGCCAAATAGCTTGGAGCGCCTTTCCTGGGCGGCGGTGCCCGTACAGAGAGTACCTCTTTGATTAAAGTGGAAAGATTTTTAAGTGAGTTTTAAATTTTCAACGGTCTATGAAAAATTATTTAATTTATTTACAGAGCGCCCTCGTCTCTCGCAACTCGCGAACTCGCGAACTCGCACATAACAGGAATCAACACTTGTCGCTAGCATTGACCCAGTTTTAAGGCAGTGTACGGGACGGGGCAAAAGACAAGCGAAGGGGTCTCTTCGGCCTCCTCTACGATTTGCCGGGCCCTTCACATCGTTCATTATTTCCATGGATGTTCCGCTAACAACGTTGACACTGTCATCTCTCCTGCCAAGCCCAGGCCATTCACATGTCAGTCTCGATCCCCCCCCCCCCCCCCCCTCCCCCGGTGAACATCTCCGACTATCTTCCGTGCGATTTAATATTCCGCCGGCAGAGTTCATGCTCGTTCACCGCATATGATATGCGATATCATATCATATCACAGCTTGTCATGCTTCCTCTATTAATTTTGTGGCTGCACAGAGACTTGTTGCAATCTAACATGTGTTCTGTTGCAGAAGTACTGCTAGCCGTGGACTGCTAACCCTCTAATCTATTCCCGGCTCATTCTGGCTGCACTTTATTAGCTGTACGCCGCAATTTTCATGGCTTTTAATGTATATATCTATGTATGTATGTATGTCCGCTAAAATACTGCATGAAGTACGAGTCTTTTGCTATGTGCTTCCTCTCCATTTTTCCGCTATTAATTCTTTGGACCGCGCGCTTGCGCTCACTGCAACTGTGTTTGCAGGTTCGAGGTATTTGTATGGTACCGAGACTTCTGGGGCTTCTGTGTTAATTACCTGCTTGGCGTTGCACTTTAATAGTAGTTAATAAAAAACGAAGAAAAAAGTTACAAATGAAAACCTCAGATTTTGCTAAAGCGCGAAGCGGTCTGTGTTTTCCTTCCGGAGAGAACTTGACGCGCATTGACCGAAAAGTTTTACGATTTTATAAAACTATAAACTGTAATTGAACATGCGATATCGTCACGGAGTGCGAAGTGAAGCGAAGAGAGCCGTGGTGCAGAGCGGTAGAGATGCACTTCGGGAATACAGGTGGAAATGATTGAGATTGCAGAGGTTTACATGATTCAACCTACTGACCAGGTTCCGGAGTAGGTAACACCCACCCCCAGGGTCCCCGGCTCCATCCCGCCAGAGAAGAGGTATCTGGATATATTAATCAAATAGCTAAGGGTACTCTTTGCGCATACGAAGAAGCTATCTGAACAGTCTTCCAGTGGACGCTGCAATAGCCACGGTCGCTCATGGCCGATCCATCACGCACATGGTTTGCCGCAAGCCAAATACAGTTAACCTGGTTCCACTGCATCCACCCAAAACACCGAACCCAGCACAGTTCTAACGACTCTTGATTAATGGAACTTCCTGAAATTGTGTGCGAATCTCAACGGCCACAACTAATAATTTCTTATTTTCTCGTAATTGAGGACCGCAGAGCAAGCAAAGCATTTCGCGCACGCGCACATTCTACGCTTCGCCGCACAATTTGCAGCGTGAAATTACAAGCACTTCAAAGAAAAGCTATCAGTCTTAATGAGAGCCATACAAAGCGAGTTCAACTCAATTGACTGAGGAGCAATTAAAACGCGTTCGACGTGGCGAAGCGCGCGCTGCAGAGCGGTCGGCTGGGTGCCAGAAAAAGTGTCAATACACTGAATGAATGATTCAATGGAGGCGACGTACAAATTAACCTAGTTTTTTAATTCCCGCTAATCAACTGGCCACAGCGCTGAGTCAGGCTGCAAGAACTCGTTGCCCACCCACTGCCTGTCGGTGAATGGGGCTGCCCCACCTCTCCACCCACTTCGCCCCCCTCGGTTACCATAGATATTTCGTTAGTTGCACAAATCTTCCGAAGGATCTCTGTTCCATAACCTCAAGTAAGAACTTCACTTCACTTCACTTGAGTTGAGTTGAGAAGCAGCTTTCAACGCGGACTCGTTTGGGAGCTTAAATGCCAAAAATAAAGAACCAACATAAACCGGGCCACAACGAGTGCGGCACCAGCTCAGGATGAGAGTACCTGCGGTTAGAGTTTTCTAAAAGTTTCCCATAGTTATTCGGACATACGTACGTACGTACGTACTTCGTGAGGCGGCTGGTACGCAGACTGTGCGGGGGGGGCACTCGGTCCTGGGCTATAAATTGCTTGGTCTGGTCGTAAAGCAACAACAAGAATAACAACGAAATAATGGACAGCGAAAAACAATTCATAACTCCTCCACCCATGTTAAGGCGTTCGCAAGTAGGTAAACCATGGTTTCTGCTTCTTCTTCTTCTTTTTTCGCTGTGGTTCTTTTTATTGTTCGCTGTGTCTAAAACACGTATTTGGTTGTTTAGCTCTCCGCTCCTCCGCAAGTAGTCATGCTCTTAGACGTTCCTCGGCTGAGAATCCTGACTGCAACGAGTTGCGCTGAACTGCGATGATTTCGCGGAAAACCCAACATATTCAATGTACTCGTATTTGCTATGAATTGCATCAGCGTGTGTTTAATTTTAAGGTGGCCAGGTGACGGCGATGACAATAAGTGTTTGATTTAGCCATCTCAATTACCGTTTCACAAAAGGAAGATAATAAAACACTCGATAAACTAAAAGAACTACATTCGGAGTTAAATCATCGGCATTAAAATTTGTAATAAGTATGAACTGTGAGTCGTTAGTCATGATATTCGCTTGTGTAACTTGATCGATACTAACTGCTCAACTCCAAGCTAGACCGTCGTTGAAAGAACACTCTTTCACGCCATTTTGTTAAGTAAAGAGTTCGCACAAGTCAGACATCCTAAGCAGCTTAGGAGCCAGCAATAGTAATCCTTTTTCGAAAGCTACTCCTTCACTATTTCCTTCGAAAGCAAAACTTAAGCGATCGAATGAGCTGTGTTTAGTTTTTTCCAGGGGTTCGTCTCAGAAAGCAATGCAAGTGCTCTTAAGCTGTGTCTTAGGGAAGTAAAGCATTCTAATAAATCATATTTCGCTTAAATACTCGCATATTCCGAACATGTTACATGTTTTCGAGACCAAAGAAAAGGGAGGCGATTTTCAAGACTTTCTAAGGTTTCCCAAACTAATTTTGTCATGAGGAAATACGAGAGGAGCGAAGCAGCCATCAAACCGGAGATGGTTTGTTTTCCAGACTTATCGCTGGTAGCTTTGTCCTTACAAACACTGAGTACTTAATTCAGTTGTCATCGTCGTCGATGGAAGTCGATTTGCCCGCCCCCCCTCTCACAAGTCCTCCTGCCATCGCCAACATACCTGGACAAAAAGCTGCTGTGGTTGGCAATTCATCTAAATTGCATAATGGACCAATTGATATTGTCCAACCGTATAATATGACAACATTAAAGCAGCGCTCTGCAGCACCGCGTCGCAACTTCCGCGCAAGCAGGCGGCCGGCCTTCGAGTCGCACACTCTTGAAGCGTTTTCCCAGCGCTGGCCACGATCTAAACGACGCTTGAGCCGAAATGTGAGCAAGAAAACACTGCGGGAAAATTAAATGCAACGCAGATAACCAGTTCGTCGATCGCCTGTCTGTCTGTCCGCGGGCGCGCTGCCCAGCAATCAACTGAAAGCAATACAATGGCCAATTGTTCGAACATATTGAATGCGAATTTGTGTCTGTAAATTCGCGCGCGCCCGCAACTATTTCGAACACGATCTTCACATACAAATACTACAGATTGTAGTTGAGTATAGCATCGCACTCGCACCCCATCGTTGGGAAACCTGCGGAAAGTTGATCCCAATTCAGCGAGGCGAAGTCGCAGCAGCACCAGTAAACATAAACGGAATCGTAGCAACGGCAGAAATACCAAAAAATACCAGACACCGTACTCCGTGTTCCTTGCGTTGCCCTTACGTCGAGTTTTGATTTTGGAGATCCACCCTTTTTCGGTTATTGATATAACACGATATACTTGGCTTAGCGGAGAAGGCTTGCTGCTTCGTAGTCTCCCTCTCTGTTTCCTTTCCTTTTTTGAGAAAGACATTGCTTCGATATCATCAACATCAACATCAACATCATGATCAGCGGCATCATGCGGATGATCATTCCGACAACAACAATTACCCAGCACAACTGCTGCTGCAAGATCATCCATCGAGTGCACTCGGTATCTTCATCAATAGTCTATAAACCCCGCACTCGGTGCAGCTCCAGATACGAACGCTCCGGAATATGGTACATGAGCGGAGGAGGCGCGTCTTGCGAAGAGTCAGCAGAGCCGAAAAACGTATTCGAGAAGAAATCGTGACTCGAGCAATATCGATGTGAGGATCGCGTACGCTGAGTGCCATACGCCGAGTGCTGGCCAGGATGAGGTCCACAGTTGGCCAGGTTAAATAGTCAGTCAGGAGTGTTGGACGAAAGCGACGTGTGCGCTGAAGTGGAAATCTATGAGGACCTGCTGTGCATGCTGATGCTACAAAATATTATTAAAACGAAACTCCGGCTCTGTCTTGACGATGGTTTTACAGCTTAAAAGGAATTTTATGAGCGCTTAGTATTGTTGAAATATTGTGAGAAATACTCGTGGCATACAATGGATGGCTATTTCGCGGAAGGAGGGGTGGGATAGCGGGTGTATAAAAGGCAAACTGGGCCATCATCTCATGATTTCTGCTGTGTGTGTGTGCGGTCAGCTGTTCACACTTCTTTCTCACTCTTGCCGGACGTACGATCTTCCATCATGCGGAAAACAGAGCTTTCCTGGTGTTTACGACACACAACGCTAGCCATCGTCTCCCCGAAACCAGCCGTGATTTATCCGTCTTTGGCGCTCACTTCCATCCTTCGTTCGTTTGTCGTGCCCTGCTGATGTGACATCACGATACGCTCACTTTTTTGCACACGCTGCTTGTTATGTGGCTGGTCGGTTGGTGATGACAACCCTGGAGCCGCTGGCAAAAAAGCAGGAAAAACTGTGCCTAGCGAAACTCATGCTTAACGTGCAGCAACAGACGCGGCTCAGCTGCAGCCGCACTCAACCCTTCAGACGCTCTGGCGGACGGTTGTTGATACACATGTTTAGATACGCGGCGACATAAAATTAAGCCGAACCTCGGACCAGTCAAACGCTGCGCTTTTCGAGCACTCTAACTACTATTTTAACCGTAATTTCGTGTTGCAAGCATTGATGCGCACTGAGGCTGTTGTCTAGGAGCCAGATTTCACCTCCGTCGCGACGCAGGAGTCTGTTTAGCGTGCTTGCGAGGTAGGGACAACCAGGAAGGAACGCAACCAGCGACCAACAACAACGGCAACTCAACACACCACAATATCTTGGTTCGAGATACACTTTGTTAATTGAATCCCATTAAAGGTAATTTTATGGGAGGCGTTAAGCCGTGAAACGTGCAACATGGCCCGAATGCACCTCAGAGCTGCCTGAGGATACGCCGAGGCCTTCAGTTAGCTAAGGGGCACCTACGTAGCTGCAATATTTGCTTAAATCCTGGTGGACAACCACGTCAGTTAGCAGCTCCAGCTGAGCGTTCATTGTTTACAAAGTGGAGTGGTTTCTAGTGGTTCCGTAAACGCGAGCCTGGCTGGAAATCTTAATGTTACCATTTTGTTTCTCTTAACTTAATTAATTAATAGCACGTTTTTAAAGTCCTGAGCGCATTTCGACGGCCAGGCGATCCAGCTACTGTCCGTGCCTTTGCTCTCAGCCATTGCAACACTTCGAAGAACAGTTAAAATGCAGAAAGCCCAGCATTTTGACGTCCGACAGATTTCATTTGCGAATCTCAACATTACAAGGAAAGGATGGATGTGGTACCTGATTTGATCAGTTCTTGATAACTTGTGCAAAATATTAGCAAACAAATGTTGAGATCTTGACAAGCACACAAGATTGCAAGCGGGCGATAAGCACGAAACCAGACCAGCCCGGCCTCTGTGAAGCTGGCTCGCGGCCTTATTTTGTAAGCGCCGCTTTTGAAAGTGCTGACGCAAGGAGGAGGGTCCCGAGAGGTTCACGCGGCCTCCAACTAATTTATGACACAAGATTTGGATTTTTATTTGTTCCTCGTTCTCAGTTCTTAGTTCTTGGCTCCGGGTAGATGGGTAGCTAGGTACTCGTGCCTATTAACTTCTTTTTTATTGTGGAAATTTTTGCAAAGGATGTTTTGCGTGTTGTGACTGCTCTGGCGCTTTACAATACAATGCTCACTGTATACATAATTGAGTTCTATTTGCTTTGCGCCTGCTTTGCACACCGGGCCAGCGATCGAGGTGGCGGTGTATTAATTGCATTTGTAAAAAGGGCTGCGCCGCGATTTAATTAAAGCGGCACATAAGATTAGTTGGCAGGGCAGATAATAAACTCGTAAAGTCTAAACACACATTCGGAAGCATTCGACGGATAACCGGATTCCGAAAATGCATCCATTTACGAGTGCGAAGTAGATCGCTACAAACTACGAGTTTAAGTTTTTCAAATAAGTCAAATAATAATGAACAAACATCAAGTGACAATAACTTTTCTCTTCCCTTTCAGGCTGCAAGTCGTTCTTCAAGCGCTCAGTTCGCCGAAATCTTACGTACTCGTGTCGGGGGAGCAGGAACTGCCCCATTGACCAGCATCACCGGAATCAATGTCAATACTGTCGTTTAAGAAAGTGCCTCAAAATGGGTATGCGACGTGAAGGTAAGTTACAACAACAACAACAACAACAACAAAACAACAAGAATAACTCAAACTGCAATTCACACCAGCAACCATACGAGTATACATAAAAAACCTTTGATCGAGCCTTTTATTTTGTTTGAGTGGTATTTAAAGTGCCTCTTTATAAATAACTGAGATTAGAAAAAACACTCAAGGGTCAATTAAAAGTCAAATATAGAGGAAGTGGCTGTGGTGCTGCTGCTTAAATGTCAGAAGCCCACCACCACCACAGAAAGAATGAAAGGAATTCGTTCAGCAATCGAGATCAACTCGCCAATCTGATGGCACCGAACCACGTTCAGACGGTACCTAGCGTGTGCATACCTTGAGTTGTTAATGATTTCTCTGGTCGCTCAAGTTGCCAAAAAAGCAAAGCAAAGAAATCCATTGTTACTTGTGCTTTCTTTAAAATAGAGCAGCCTACTTTTAGATGCATTCGATTTGAAGACGTGTTGTCTACTGTTAATACTTCAACGCTTGAGCAACTTGCCAAGAAATTTAATGGCAGCATTTTTTGTTTGTTTGTAATTCCGTGCAAAAGGGGCGAAAAAAGCATTCGTTACTTGCTAAGCTGCTTATAAGTTTCAAAACATTCGCTAATCCGCATTTTGAAAGCCTCTATCAGTGTTCTAATTTTGTTCTTAGCATCCCAAAACAGCAGCAGTCTTAAATCTGTCTTTAAATCTCTGGCGAAACAGATGAAGACAGCTTCAGATCGACTCACGAGGCAAACAGACGAGGAACGCTACTTTTGCAATAGCTCCTTTTTTATCCGTAGCTTTTCTTTTATTATCGAACTTTAACAAGATTCACAACTCTGTCACAGAGTTGAATGAACTACGAGTACAGAGTACAGTTCGAAGTAAGTAATTAAAGGAAGAAAGGAAGGCTAGAAAGGTAGGGGTTGTAGAAGTTTATGTTGCAAAGTCGTTGCAATGTTGTTATGTTGATATGAGAATTGTCATCGATCCTTTCAATGAATTACAATGGACCTCTGAGTCTTCCTTCCTTGTTAAGTCGGGTAATTCTGGGCCTACCCTCGTATAGCATGCTGTTGTTTTAGAATGGACTTCTTTGGACTGAGGAGAGTATAATCTATCTTGCTCTGTAGGCACTTTTACACATATACATATATATGTATATTTTATATACATATGAACAAACGGGTCTCATTTAAGAAATCGAGGTTTAGAAACAGACTTATTAATTCACTTTTATCTGCTCACTTGTTGGTTTTCATTATTAATATCTCTATAAAGAAACGTATAAAATCCAATCTTAAACGGTACCAGAAGTTCGCTATTCTTTCGCTCTACATCTGGTCACCTTTTCTGTGGTTTTCCAATTAGTAAAACGCTCTGAATGAGTATTAAAACCCTATAAAACCCATAAACCTCGTAAACAATGTTCCTAAATTCATATTGTATATGCACATACTTGGAATAGGTATAAAATAAAAGCCTAAAAATCTGTTCCTTTGTCCGAAGATACGTGCATATTACGTAAACAAATAGTTTTTTTATATTATCGTGTAAATAAAGTAGAACCCGTTCTACAACAACCAATTCTACATCTCTTCCGTCTACACTCCATTTGAAACTTTGAGTTGACCTGGAATTTTAATTGTTGAACCCTCTTTCCGAGGTAATGTCGGTGTGTTGGTGATCCGGGTGGCCGACCCTTCCTTGCGAAACTGACCGTTCACACAGCGAGTCCACAGCGATCATAACCTTTGTACGCCAAATAATACTGTGTTTTTACTATAAAAATATAGGAAAATTTATTATTCAGGAAACTGAAAAAATAAATTCAGGCTTTTTGGCAAAAAAAGGTTCACACGATTTTTGAGCCTAGATATGATGAAACTAGTTTTTCTCACTTAATTTTAATTTGAAAAACGCTCGCAATCAAAGCAAAGTTGTTTGGGGAAAAAGGTGTTGAACTCTTTACTTAACGTACTCGCCGGAAAAAAGAAATAAATACTAACACAGGCACAGGCACAGAATAGAGGACACAACTTATTTGAACTTGTGTACATGTACATGCATCGAAGTTGCTGCTGTCGCTTGTGATATTTAATGTTCGCTTAATGGCAGCTTAGATTACAGCTAATTTGTTAACAACAACTGTTGTAATGTAATATTTTTGCTGTGGCTCATTTGACGCTGTGGAAATGAGGCTCGCACCAGAGCACCGACATCGGCCAGCAGCATATGCTCGAAAAACTGTTATGTTTGTCACAAGTTTATCAACCACCTGAACGCGATTTGCGCAATTCAATAACAAGCAGCAACTTAATCACAACTACGGCCAGTGTCACTAGAAACTCTTGACTTCGACTACGTAACTATTTTATAATTACAACTGAGCTCCAGAACAATCTGCGCAAAGGTTCTCTTTCGATTGGCTGCTGTGCGGTGCATATTTCATGCTGCTACGAGTATCAACAACAACGCAATACAGGGTTCTCCTCAACGGCGGCGACTCAACGCAACGTTGGGTTTTTTTGGACTGCTGTAAATAGCTGAAATTACAATCGATCTTAACCTCAATCACGTGGTTGAACTACTGAACGGTCGATGAGCGCGCGGGCACCGCAAACATGGTATTCGTTGATTGTTACTCACATTAGTTGCAAATAACAATTAAATGGCAGCTAAGTGAGCAAATCTTGTCAATGGCAGCACCAGCAACTAACAGGTTAAAATTGATGGATCAAGTCGGCAAAAAATCAAATCATACCCTCTGTATTCTATTAATTCTGTTAATAACTGTTGATTACAGCTGTCCACAACAGTTGTCCTTGTCTAGTATTTGTTTAGAGACCAGAAAAACCGCAGCCTTACTTTCAAGAACTCGCATACTTGAGATCTCTAAAGAATTTTCCGTGCTCAAAGGAAATTAAAAGCTAATTTGCCCGTTTTTCCAAATTCATGGAAAAAAGTATTTCAATCAGAAGTGTTGACGTTGTGCTAAATTTGAACTCTTTTCCTTGCTTGCAGTTGCATTTAAAGTACATTACTTGATACTTGTTACTTGATAGAGCGAGTGTTTCAGATGCAGACCGCTCGCTGAACAAGTTTACTTCAAGCCACTCAAGTTTGGGGTCAGCGGGTTTACGTGTTTAATTGATTACTTTTTACACTGGCGAAGCTGTGCTAATGCTGAGCTGAGCGATTTAATAGCATGCGTTCTTAAAACACGCGAAAAAAGAATCCATTAACGACAGCATTGAGTTTTCCAGTCGACTTGTTTGCATGTACTCACACGAGTTAATAACATAATTAATTAAAGCGAGCTTATGATAGTTTTTAGATGTCCTCCTCGCGCTATGAATTCGTAAATCTTTTCTCAAGTTTAAAACGAAAACGTTGCCAAGAGTGATCTTCAACGTAACTTCTTCTCCTTCGTAACTTAGTACCGTTTGATCGCATTGCATTTTGATTCCTCCACCGATTCTTCCACCTTCTTTGCTGCCCCACCCAAGGCGAGGTGAGTTAATTCCGCGAAGCTTTGATTCCAACAAAAACGCCCTCAGAATAACGCATTACAACGCATTCCCAATGGATTCGGCGATGAAAAAGAAAGACAACAAAACATAAAACACAAAAACCTTGTCTCATCGCTGTTTAAGGTGCAAAATTGCTTGCTTTGCAGTCGCAGTCGATCCTCGTTATAGTAGGCAACACCTGGGATCGGCGATCGCAGGACGCTTCGAGTTTCGCCGGCGAACCACGATAAAGTAACGTCTTTTGTTGCGTGGCGTTTTAAGAACTTTATGCGTTTTGTCTGCATTCTGATTATAATTTAGCAGAGTGGCCAGAAGATCGGTCACTCGGAAATGCTGGCGATGGTCAAGCTTCCATCACAGTTGACCGACCAACCCTCCTTTCAGCCGCATACGTTTATTTATAGCAATTAAAATCATTCTTAGGG
Organism: Myopa testacea; assembly: GCA_949629155.1. Classification (NCBI taxonomy): domain Eukaryota; kingdom Metazoa; phylum Arthropoda; class Insecta; order Diptera; family Conopidae; genus Myopa; species Myopa testacea. The sequence goes on along the minus strand of OX451345.1, from coordinate 55,912,298 downwards.
GATGTTTGCATTTCGTCGCAAACTGGCTCAACTGGTTCCGCCGTTTAATCTTCTTCTCCTCGACGGTGTCCACTTTTGCATAGCCTAAGAACGCGGATAATAATAATAATAATGATAATAATTTTCGATCACTTCCATTCATGTTGCACGGTGCGCTGGTCAGTTTGTCAATCTTCGGGGCGCTGCGTGGCCCTCTCCTGGCGGGATCTCCTCCGAGACGAGCAACTCGCGCAAGTACCTGTGTCGCAGCGGATGAAGGAAGAGCGAGACGCAACCGAGACCAAGGAAGACGATTATTTACACAATGCATTTGCGTAATTTTATTTTGATTTCGCACCAGCACATAGGGTGATCTTGAGTCAGCCCGATCGGTTGGGTAGCTAGGTAGACAGTGTGCGACTCAGTGTCCAGTTTGCGCGATATGGAACTCGGCCATCGCCGGACATTACGACTAATTTACGAGCATGGGAAAGTATTTCCTCAACTTATTCTACTATATTAGAATACTTTGCATTTGCGCGTCCCTTTCGATTTTTCACCACGTCATATCCTTTGATCTGCTTAAATTCCTTTGTAAATCTCGCGATGCTGTGGTTTGCCTCTCGACTCATTGCTCTGTTCTCAGTTCAGATAGTTTCTTGGGATCCCAATGTTCGTTGTGCTTCTTTATTCGTATTTATTCTCGAACTGCGCACTCGCATCGCATGCAAGAAGAAGGAGTGATTTTCTTGCCCTTCTCCCTTGACGTAGCTTAGCTGAGCTTGAAAAGCAAGCCAACTGCTTGCGCCAAACTGTCTGTCTGATGCGTACCTTCTTGCTTGCTTCTTGAGCGCACAGTCCACGGACGGGATCGACGAGATCGAGCAGCAAGATTACAGGATCAAGTTCAAGCCCAGCTTCAGAGCGTCAGGAACATTACAAGGGGAACCCAAAAAAATGAAAAGTACCCGGAATGAGGGCAATAAACAACGCAGCATCCGCAAATGATTTTTAATGAATGAATGAAATTCGATTTTTTTGAACCTTCCCTGAAGGTTGATCTTCCTTTCCGTGTTCGCTGGCAGCACGTGCTTAAGTCGGCTTTGTTTATGAATCTTGGTTTTGTGCTCTTGATGTATTAGCTGATTGGCTTTTGTTTCTCGGGTTTTTGGGATGTGGGCTGGAAGCCAGAGTTTTCAATTGATCCCAGTGAGATGCGTGCCAGCAGATAGATTTTATGTCAAGCACTTGTGACTCTTCAAACCCTTAAGGGGCACATTTAACACTTCAGCGCATCTCAAAGCGAAGTAGAGTAGTGATATCGGAGGGGTTAATATGCTGGCTACAAAATTATAAAGAATTTGAAGTGAATGCATTTCGATATGAAGAGCGTTTATATATATATATATAGTACACACACATGTTACAACTCGGAATGATAACAAAGCCATTTTAAATTCCTCTAGAAACTAAATGCGCAGTTAAAATTATCGATAATCATCCAATAAATCAAAAAGTGTGGGGTAGCTTATTATTATACCCTACACTGGTAGGTTAAGAAAGCTATTTAAGTTCGGTCTTCCTTTATTCATATTAATTAATAGTTCCAGTTAATCCTTTTTCGAGTTTATCATCGTCTTCACTACACACTACTTTTTATCGGAAATACCAAATGAAAGGAGCAAAGTTCAGACACGCATGAACATGGACATTTCTGCAAACCTGATTTCAGTTCCTGTTAATAAATTGAAACGAATGTGTTTAAGCTTTTTTTATTTATTTTATTTTTGCAATAACCTCGAAGTTATTGAGTTAATTGAATGAGTTTTCATTTGCATTCGCATTTCTTTCCACTTAAGCGATTGTGTCAGTGGCTGTGTGATATCGAGCGCAAATATTGTTATTGTAATTTTAATTAAAATAAACGCTCTTGCAAAGCGCAATATTTACTTTAAAACGTCTTCAGTTGAATGTCTTAAAAAGTGTTGAAAATATTAAGCACAGAATTTACATAGCGCACATTGTACTGTAAGCACACACACACTTGCACACACACACACACACACTGGCACACCCGTTAATGTTGTCACAGCAACAATTCGAACAACAGAAAAGGGGTTGCCAACATTTGCAACGTCTTCTGAGCAACGAGTAGAGGAAATCTTATACAATATAAAAGACTTGTCTTTCCAGCGTCTGCCTGCGTGTCTGCCTGGCGCAAAACTCGTCCGGTTCCGTTCCCTTGCGTCAGTATTTCCATCACAATGCGAAGATTGAGGTTCCAGATACTTTTGTTTTGTACTAATTTAAGGGTTGCACTCACTCACTTACTCACTACGCTTTCGGGCGGCTTGCGTATGCGTCTCTCGCTCTCTTCTGGCTTGACATGTCAGTCGGAGTTTTTTGTTGCCATTGTCTGGTGTGTGATGTCGTGGTCAAAATAATTATTTTGCCCTTATTGTTGTAGAAAGTATCTCGAGCATGTTGAGAGTTCAAATTAGATATTGAATTTCGAAGGTTCCATTGCAACGGGTTCAACGAAGCTCAAAAACAAACAATTAGGAATGCTGATAAATGGGCTTGAGGAAATACGTTCAGAAATTGAAGTCCACGAGGTCGATGCCTGTGAGTTGCATCCCCGCATCTCGCATGGTTTTCATCTTTCATCACTTCCATCACAACGTGAAGTGATTATGTTTAAGGAAATGAAAACATCTTCTATATTTGACTTTTGAGAGGGCCTTCAAATTTCGAATTTCGTGATTCCCCCCACCTTTCAACTGCATTATAAATTTATTTTGTTTTTCACCTTCTCTTCTCGTTTCAGCTGTTCAACGCGGCCGCGTCCCACCCACGCAGCCCGGCCTCACCGGCATGCACGGCCAGTACCAGCTGGCCAATGGCGACCCCATGGGTGTTGCCGGCTTCAACGGCCACTCCTATCTTAGTTCCTACATCTCGCTGCTGCTGCGCGCCGAACCCTACCCCACGTCGCGGTACGGCCAGTGCATGCAGCCCAACAACATAATGGGCATCGACAACATCTGCGAGCTGGCGGCGCGCCTCCTGTTCTCGGCCGTCGAATGGGCCAAGAATATACCGTTCTTCCCCGAGTTGCAGGTGACCGATCAGGTGGCGTTGTTGCGCCTCGTCTGGTCCGAGCTCTTCGTCCTGAATGCCAGCCAGTGCTCGATGCCGCTGCATGTGGCGCCGCTGCTGGCTGCTGCCGGCCTGCATGCCTCGCCCATGGCAGCGGATCGCGTTGTCGCCTTCATGGACCACATACGCATTTTCCAGGAGCAGGTGGAGAAGCTGAAAGCGCTGCACGTGGACTCGGCGGAGTACTCCTGCCTGAAAGCCATCGTTCTCTTCACCACCGGTAAGTTGTTGGACATCCTGTACAAGGATGTGCCGGCCTTACTAACAAAAGTTTCAGCCAAAGTTTGCTCCGCGGCCCACACAAGCACTAGCAATACCTCGGACAGCTCCGCGACGACGTCGGGATCCTCTGACTGCAGTCTGAGTGAGGAAATCCTGTTGGTCGTGCGCGACCATCTCGACGAACTCAATCGGCTGGAGGCAGAGAATCAACAGACATCGACCGCGGTCGCCTTTCACCTGGCGGCATTTATGAAAAGTGTTGCCGGCGTGGAGGCGGTAGCAGCTGCACAGCAACAATACCAACAGCAGCAGCAGCAGCAACAGCATCCGCTGCAACCACGAACTGCTGCTGCTCAACTGGAGCAAAATACAACCACTGAGCATTTCAATGTTAATGGCTCGGAGGCAGCGCCGTGCAGCGTTGACAGCAAACCATCCGCCACAAGAACTGGCATGTCGTCAGCGGCAGCTACTGCTTTCAGTAGCTGTGCTACCAGCATCGTTCCTTCTGCCACCAGTGCCTTCAGCAGCTGCGGCACTCTGAGATCCACCTGCTCCAACTCGGATGATTTGCTCTCAACGCTGTACCCTGGCTACCGCTCACCCTCCGCAGGGCCGCAGCAACCCACCTCGGCGACTGGCAACAGCAGTCACAATAGCAGCGGCCTCGGTGCTTCCATTACTACTCAATCGCAAATCGGTTCGTCTTCTCTTCAAAATCTAACCGCTTCGCCTTTGAGTAACAACCCCCCATTGGGCAACCCTACCAGTGGCATGACAGCGTACAATTCGCCGCAGCAGCAACAAGCGGCTGCCGCAGCTGCTGCGATGTTCTACCAGACACCACCGCGATCGGCTTTCGGATCGGCCTTTGACCCCATCTGGGCGAGCACCCCGTTTGGGGTGAGTCACGCGGCTGCTGCTGCTGTTGCCGCCCACTCAGGTGGTAGCAACTCCTTCGGGAGTCCCAATTATAGGTACTCGCCTTATAGTCTCGGCAGTAGATGGCAGCTCTGAATACTATAGATGTTGTTGATGTTGTTGTATAGTGGTTCGTGTACTTGCTAGATATCGTGTGTTGACCTCGTTTTAGTCTCAGCGGGCACCGCAGACGAGTGCCCGTGTCTAGTCCTGCGAGAAGTGGTACACATTAGTTTGTTAAAACAACTATTAAGTTTGGTTCTATGTTTTTGCTGTACATCCTAGGTTAGTTAGATCTAGATCTGCCTTAAAATTTGTTAAACTATAATAGCTTTAGTCTGTAAAAAGAACTGCCAACAAAGCACCATCTCAGATGCATCTGCATCTGTACTCTGTATGTCTGTCTGTACCTATGTATGTAAATTTTAAGTATAAAACTTGTGTACAGTAGTTTTAATGTAATCTTTAGTCGATAACTTAGCTTAACTTAGCTGATATCGGTTAAATCAATAAATCCTTAATTACTTCATTACGAGTATTAAATTATTATTATAAATCTTATTTATTCGAAAGTGAAAAACTTAAATAAAGACAAATCGTGTATGATCTGTACTTCAAAATTGACATCTTCTCCTTGTGTTCTTATTTCGTAAATATAAATCTAACTTTACAACGAACAAACAAATCATGGTGCGTACAAAAGTTCTCCTTTATTAAGTAGCTTAACTTTCCAAGCTTTGATTTCCTTTAACAGTAACTCAACTTTTAGTAGTCCAAATTTATGGTAGTATGTACTTCAGTTGTAGTTGTATGTATTGTATAATAGTTGTATGTATTGTGATTGTATGATTTGATTATGATTTTTCTCAGTTTTCCGTATATTTTATAAACTGAGATACGCTTCAGTTTTGCAGCTGTTTCCAGAGAAAATTAAGGCACAAAATCGATTACAACCAAATTCAACATTCATTGCGATCATTCATTGAAGATGGTGGGCACAACGTAGATACTTCATATATAAATTAAATGATTTACAGAGTTATTATTACATTTACGTGTGTGAATAGTAATAGTAATCGCTATCTGTGTTGAGTTATAGACGATTTTAGCCGTAATTATTTAAGCCTCATCATCACTTTTATACTGAATTGTATTTCCGGTGTTCAAGGTTGTATTTTACTTCATCTTATTTTAATTCTTATGTTTATTTTTGGTACCTTTTGTTTATAATTTTGATTCTGCTTTTAGTATTTTTTTACTTGACTCTGCTTTTAACATTCTTGGATTTGATTCTGCTTTTAATATTTTGTGATTTGCTTCTGCTTTGAAAATTTTTTACTTGATTCTGCTTTTAATATTTTTTGATTTAATTCTGCTTTTAATATTTTTGATTTTATTTTTTTTTTATAGTATGATAGTAAATTTGTAGCGCTTTTTAAAAAGTTTTCTTTTTTTGCTTAATAAAGTAACGTACTCGTTATGTTATTAGTTAACAGTTAAAACGCAATAAATTATAAAATAACAAACATTTACTGACCAAATATTTTATTTCTAGAAAGCTTGATTGATTGCATGATTTCAATGCAAAATTAACCAGGTCTTGATGAAAGTATCACAGCGAGAATCCATTGCATTTTAAATGAACTGGTGAAAAACTTTCAACAAAATCTGTGGCCATGTTTAACTTTGAGTTCATTTTATTTACACTCATTATTAATTATTTTAATTTTAATCCATGCGATCATCTCATGAATGAGTTACCATTTGTAACTCGACTGGGTCGAGGCCTCATCTAAAAAGCGACATCATTCTTTGGCAACCGGGCACAAAACTAATATAGCTGGTGATAGAATGGTTTCTAACAAAAACTTCTGCACATATTTACACATAACTTTGGTACATGTTGTATATATAATTATAATTTTAAGTTAATAAATACTTGCATATTGTTATTCATTCATATTTTCGCTGCACCAATAAATTATTTTACAAACCACGAAGTTGTTCAAAGATATTCCGAGTTTTTATTATAGTTTTTTTCTTTTTTCCCCACCATATGAAAAGTTTTATCTGTGTTTATTATTTATTTAATAAGAATTATATTAAGTATATCATATTTGAAAGTATCTGTTTTTTTGTATTCTTGTTCTTATATATAATCTTAATAGCTCATTAATGCAGTTGTTAAGATGGACCCTCGAGAGTGAGAGAGAGAGAGTGAGAGAGACGGGGATATTCCAAGAATATAGAATCTTCTAGTATATTATAAAAAACATTGACTATTATACATTACGTTCTTTTATACACATAACATCATGAATTATGTGTTGATGTTGCTATGAATAAAACACAATTTAAGGAGTTGATGAATTCTCCGTGTTTGAGGAAATCTTTGAAATATCTTTACATAAACCCGATAATTTCCACAATTTTATGGGTTCATCTGTTATAAAAGTTGAACGCTGCTGTCCGCTTCTCGGAACGTCTCAGGACATGAGAAATACTCAACGACTTCACTAATCGAAGCAATCAACAACACGTTCGCATCTGCCGCTGCTCGAAAGTTGGAAAATTCCACGCCGATTTGCATGTTTCGGCACACTTTCCGCCTCCGTGCAGCGCCGGGACCACTTCCACTTCAGGTGCATTTTACTTTCGACTTTAATGAGGTGCGCCGTGAGACGTGATGTCGACATGCAAACGGAATTTTTTAAAACAAATGTCGTTTGTCGCATTGCAAAAAGTACGAGACGAAAAGAGGGCTCCCACTTTTCAAATTGCTACCGCTTAAAAGTGCTTATATATTAATATTTCCCCAAAATTTCCATTGAATTTTCTATACTTTTTTCGAAGTTTGTTCGGTAACAAAATCCATTGATTTCTAAAATGCAACAGCGTTGGTACAAAAGGAGCCCAAACTACTGTTGCTTTTTTAAAATAAATATCTTTGTGCTGTTGTACCTAACGTTCGTCCACCTCCCACTCTCTCTCTCTCTCTTTCTATCTCTCTCCTTCCCTGACTTCTTTTGCAGCTAACAGCTGCATTCAACACTGATTGCGCATCTACCTAATTTACAGTTGCTGCGAGAGATCTACAAAACAATAGCAACGCCAACAACCTTGCTACAAGATGTCCACAAGCCATGATCACCAACAAAAAGGAGAACAACGCAAGAGCACAACGCAAAGTAAACGACTAGCCAACCAAACCTCAGCAACATACGCGACGTTTATTGACGTCAAGACACCACTTTATGAACATTAATGCAACACTCGTTTATGTCGCTTATTTACAAGCGCGATCATCCTTCAGCTGCTTTGTGGCATCCTCGCAGCATCGATTGCATTGCAATTGCTTGCATGAGTCCATAAACTGCAGCTCGATCATTGCTTTTCGATGCTGTGTGTGCTTGCAGCAAGATCGGCCATGTGCTGTAGCGTGCCGACGACCGGAGCGATATTTTGTGGGAGCCACGACTTTCCAATGCGGTTAAGGAAAGCCACATCTTCTTCCTACCCGCCCCCCCTTCTCTCCTTTGATCCTGGGCCTAAATCGATCGGTGGCTGTTGTTGCCAGTTCGCAGCAGTTTGTGTTATTGTGTGGCGGTTGTTTGTTGTTTTTGTAACGATGTTGACGACACGTTGCGATCAGCGTCAGCGATCATCGTCATCGTCAGCGATCATCGTCATCGTCAGCAACAACAGCAGCCGAGGCATCTTCTCCAACTTGCAATGGTTACGGCTTTCGTTGGGATGATTTTTGTATTCACCAGCAAAGAAATTAAATTTTCAACGAGTGCAGAATTTTTCCGGAGTCTATTTTCGGTTTCTTCGACTACTGACCGAATTCGCTGCTGTGCTTGAATAGTTGTTGCTGGGTTTTACAGTTCTTGCTGTTCTGCGTTACTGGCTGTAATTGCTACCAACCATTTGAACTCTTCGCTTGTTAAGTTGTAGTTCAGTGTGCTTCTTAGGTGAGCCATTGCTGGCTGTTTCTTGGTGTTTTTAGGGTCCCATTTTCTAGTGATCGCGTCGCATGGTCTTTACAGTGGGTTGTAGGAGCTTTTTGCTGAAAGAAATTAAGAAAATAAGAAAGCAACAACAATACTAATAATAATAATAATTTAAATGATATTAATAGTAATAAATATAAAAATTATAATAAAATTTAAAGACTAGATAGTAAAGGTACCTTTAGAACTATTAGGTACATATAGTACCACACCCGGAACTAGACTAGACTAGAAAAGGATAATATATTTAATTAATATAGTTTTAACAAAAACGTCACAATAAAATACCATAACATCTTTCTTCTGGATATTTTTTTAAATTTAATAAGTTTAGATTTTTTAACTTTAACGTGTACAGTTCTATAAAAACTAAACTTAGTAAACTCAAGTAAGCAAAATTAATTACGAAGTACTCCCTTACAATCTATTAAACTCTTCTAAATTCATTAAAAAAAGTCCCCAAAAAACCTTTCCGAAAACTCTTCACAAGAGTACTTGAACTAAATAAGCAGGTTCTTAAAATACTGTATTGCAACTCATAAATATTCCCTCGTCGATCCATAAATAATCTCAGAAATCCGACTCGACTCGATTAGACTCTTCGACTTCTTCTAATGAAGCTATAAAGTGAAAAACGCCCGACTGAATGGACTCTATATTACGCTGCAATTTATACTAAAAAGCTTAACCTTTCGGCTCCGGTCAACTACTCGTACTTCGTCGAATGTAAAGAGTTGAGCAAAAAATGCTTTCTTTTAACAATCTTTCATACAGCATCAGGTTATTTCATTGCCTGGCGTTTTTCGTTTCTGATTTCGTATTTCCAAATCTGGTACACAAGTACTTTACGGTCATTATGCTTCCCAGACATTCGGTCACGATCTTTTAACTCCACGTCTATCTCCGTGGTTGCCGGCCTGTCGGTTGAACGATAGGTGCTGGCGGTGGTGCTGATGGAGCTCGGGATGAGTTCATTGGGCTAAAGCCTGTTTCACAAAGCAAGCAGCTCACGTCGGAGGTTGAGAAAGCGCGCATTTCTATCATTCCTCTACGTTTCCAGCGCAACATGAAACATGACTTTCCTGAAAAGCATTTGTTTTGGCGTCACCCGCGCACAATTTTTGGTATTGTTTAAAGCGAAATAAAACTCCTCGATATTGATTCGAATTGCTTTCTCGCTGTGTGTCGAACGATGCGACGACATCGATGAAGGTTACGATCGCGAGGATACACGCGAATATAAGTCTGTCCCGGGTTGTGTCTATCGGTCTCGTTGTCTGGTGGTCTTTATTGTTGTTGACTCTGTATAAAAGTGGAGTGGAAGTGAAGTGGATAGGAGTGGAGCCACAGATTTTGCGTCTGTTAGATTTGGTGACACCATTCTATTGGTGACTTCGACGACGGGCATTTCTTTAAGCCAACCGTAGCATTAGAAAGTATTTTGACAATCATTTGGATGCAGTGGATGATTATAGTAGTGTTGTGGAAGAATGCCAATCTTATTTGCTGACCGTCTTCATGTTTTCAAGCTTGGGGCGATAAATTTAATAAATTTATTTAATGAGGTTTTTGCTTGCAAAATGACTGTCGAAAGTACCATTACTATAAAGCTTTAATTTCAAAATTGAAGACACCCATAATGAACGCTGTCAGTAAATCAGACTCCAACGATTCCTTGTTCGGAAATGTATTATCACCGAGCCATTTTATCCAATTCTGGAAAGGGAAATAACCGGAGGGAGCTAAATCCAGCGAATAGGAGCTGCGAATGGACCCGTACATGTTACTTTATATTAAACATGTTTATAGATTATAGATACAATACAGTTCTAGGGTCTATCATTTGATAAGCATTCTATCGTGGATCTGAGACCCATTTCCAAGACTCCCGAAAAGCCTTCCTTTTGAAATATCTAAAGATGAGAAAATTGGTTTTTCTGAAAATTCTAAACATCTAATCTATGCAGGAACCCTGCTGATTACGTTACCTCGTATTTTCTTACATAAGCACAAGAAACGATTAACCATAAAACGATGCGACGCGTGCATAACACTTAACCACATGATTTACAATAAAATAAGCACCGGTTTATATAATTAAAAAATCAACCAATAAAAACTGAGTGCCTACTACGCGTTGTTATAACTTTAGAAGCCATAAAAGTGTTGCCTACCTCTCGCTCCCTTTTTTCATAATAAGGTGCAAATATTTCTGTGCAGTGATTTCGGAAAGACTATTTAAAGACGATTAAAAGTCACCACCGAAGCCACCAGAACAGCAACAGACAGAGGATCGCAAGAGTCTGGCCGTAATCACAGCTTGAACGCAGCTTGAGCACCACAGTAACGGGCACATGGTATCGATGGTTTGTCATTCCGGTGCTGGGATGGGGGGGCAAACGACTCACCTCAAAATGGGCTTCAAATTGCGAAAATGTGCGAGCGAGTGGCTACCCTGAGCACAGCGAACAAATCATTAAATATGATTGGATTGAAAATAAAACCATCAATTAACGTCTCTTTAGAATTTAAAGTTTAAATTGACCCTAAAAATGGGCCCAACACCGACCAAGTTGGAGGAGGTGGAATGGAGATTTTTTAAACGCCATATCTTCTAGGCCATTAATAGACCCACAAACACAAAGTCAAACATACATACAGATATACACACACATACAACATCATATCACATATGATTATATTATTGTTGTTATTGTTATTATTGGAAACGAAATGACTGAATTTGCTTTGGCGACTCTGCACTCGAACGGATTGAAGCTGACGACGTCGATGGTGAAGACGATGTCGGCGAAGATGATGGGAAGGGGGTTGATATTGGTAACGGCCATCATCGCCATTGGAGTTGCTGCTGCCACTCATCGCCATTGGAGTTGCTTTCTGTAAAGTAGTAAAATCGGTGAACATTTTTCGTTGCTCTTTCTTCACTCTTGTTTGTCTTCGAAGATCAGATGGAAAGGACTTTTAAAGCTTTTACAACGCTTGCGGGTGTTGTGCTTACTGCCTCTAATTATAAATGGATTTTAGCACTTGCTAAATCCATTAGCCAGTAATTTGAACTGTTATTTGAGTGCTATTCAATATTTTTTTGAAATTATTATTACTATTGTTGGGCTCCAAACTAATCGAAACTTTTCGTATGATACAATCCTTTGAAAAGATTGGGCTTATCAATGTTTATCCTACTACTCTAGGTGCATGAAAGCACAAAATAAAGCGTCATCTGTCCATGTCCAATTCCGCCCTCAATTCTCTCAGACCAATTGACCAATAAATCGAATCAATACAATGTTTTATCCTTATGCTAATCAAAACTTAAGTAAAGATCATACACATATACGTATTTTAGTATATCGTCTATACAATATAATAAATCATCGTTCAATAAATAAATTAAAATAAATATTATTTGTTGTTGCCCAATAAATATTTGGGCAACATTTTTATTTTGAAAAATCTTCAAAAATATTTAGTTTAGAAGTTAACAAACGAATTCATTGATGATTATAGAGAAATACGTTTAAAATTTTCTGATTCATGATTTTGCTTGATGAAAGCTAAGCGAATCATTAATATGATATCTTATTTGTGTCAATTTTAAATTTAAATTTAAGAATAATTAAGGAATTTTAAATAAATGAATTATGAAAGTATATTAAGTATTTCATTATAACCATAATGATTATTATGCTAATATTATAAATGAATTATTATGAGTTAGTTATTTATGTTGATTTTAATCAATAATATTCAAATTAATTTAAAGTATCTAAGATATAATTTATTTATAGGACTTGGAAATTATTTATTTATTTATTTATGCATTGATGTAATACATAAACTCCGCTTCTGCTCGGAACCTACAACAACAACACGCAGCATTTAGAGCATTTAATCAGAGTTTTATTTACACCCAACTTTATTCAGCAGGTTAAACTTAAGTTCAACTTAATTTCAATAAGCAAGTTATACGGTTTTACAGAATTAACACAGAGTCCACAGTCGATTGTTTCGATTGTTTTACGACTATTTTCAGTAGAGTCGGCCTTCTGTTTCGGTTTCAGTGTGGGTCAGAGTTTCTCATCTAATATATTTATATAGCTATGCACACTGAATATTCTAGGACGATATGCAGATTTATTCGAGAGTGTATTTTGCCAGTTAAGACGACATTCTATTCTTGCGGCTTTGTTTTTGTCTGATTATTAAGTTGTTGTTTTTAAATTGTTTTTCACTAGCTTCGTTTAGTTGACGGCATTTTCAAGTGATTGTGGATGGCTTTCATGAAATTCAATTAATAATTTCTCGCGTTCTGTCGTTGTTGTTGTTTTTGTGGCAGTCGCTGCTGTTGTAGCACGAGTAGTTGTTTTAAATTCTTTCTGAATGAATGGAATTTTTCATGCGTTAATTGAAAATAATTCATTATGATGGAGGGGGGGGGGGGCGTGTGCTTGCAAGCCCACAGCGTCCGATAGTTCGCAATGACGTCATTTCGCGGAAAGTGTTGAAATAGTTTTGAGAACGTGAAACGTATAAAAAGACAGTTTTTTATGAGCAAAGAAGTGGAAATTTTTGTCTACGAAAACAGGAAACACGGAGATCGAATACTGAGAATCATCTCGAACACATGTACATAAACTTAGGCAAAAACGCACTCACACACATGCTCGCACTCACACTAACACACACACAATAAGTATTGTTTTTCTCCAAACTCAGACTGTCCTTAAAAATGCCTTTAAGTTTCTTTTTTGATTTAAATAACGAATGAAGTTGAAATGAATGCTTAAAGGATTTTTCTGCCTTTTTACGAGTTGCTAGGAATGATTGCTTTACTATCTTTACGAGTATATCGATGTTTCAAATCTATTCCCAGATGCATGCGGTCTGTCGGACGTCACCCACATCGAATCCCTGCAGGAGAAGTCGCAGTGTGCGCTGGAGGAATACTGCCGCACTCAGTACCCAAATCAGCCGACGCGGTTCGGGAAGCTCCTGCTGCGGTTACCCTCGCTGCGAACGGTTTCATCTCAAGTAAGTTTCAACTTTGGCAACAGTGAAAAGCGAGTGGAATAAAGAGTCATGTAGTTAGTAGAGCTTTTGTAACCCTCATTTGTCGCAAATGAACTCCTATTATAGAGATGACTCTCTACTCTAGGGTGGTATCTTAATATGGGGGTGTAGTCCGGGGAAGTACCCGACCTTGACGTATAGAGGTGGTTGTTGTTGTTGTTATTGCAAAACAACTACAGCAGCCATCAAATCTGAAAGCCAACTTAAGACAGCCCTCACTATTTATCGAATATCTTTAGTTTTCCGAGATTTAATATATTATTTATTTCGTACTCTGTCTCTTTTCTTTTTCCACTCTTCTCGCGCCCTCGAGCAGGTCATAGAGCAGTTGTTTTTTGTGCGTCTAGTCGGGAAAACACCAATCGAAACGCTGATCCGCGACATGCTGCTCTCGGGGAACAGTTTCTCGTGGCCCTACTTGCCATCGATGTGACACACGATGTGGCGCCAACTGACAACAACTTGATCATCCGCCGCCGCCGCCGCTGCTGCTGCTGCTGCTGCCAATGGTGGGTTCATTAGCGGCTACAACAACAACAACAACAGCATGAGTGTCAATCTGAACCTGAGCGGTCACAACGGCGGCCACGCGAGCAGCCACAACAGCGGCAGCAGCTGCAGCAGCAGCAACGGTGAGACGGTGAGCAACCTGATGATGAACGGCCTGGCGGGAAGCGGTGCCTATGGCGGTCCATTCTTTGGTCGAGCCAGCAGTGCAGTTGGCGCAGTAGTCAGTTCAGCCGCCCCAGAATATGGCTTCTCGGCGGGGGGCGGCAGCGCTTTCATTGCCACCTCTGCGGCTGCGGCAGCAACAACATACGCGGCCGCCGCTGCTGCCAGCTCAGTGGCGCCCGTTAACTCCACAGCGATGCTGAGTAATTATTGCGATGCGGCCACGATGATGATGGCCGCCGCTGCTGCGAATGCGAACCAGTGCCTGCAGCAACACCACCATCGACGTCTTCTGTTGGCCAGCAACGACATCGAAATGTCAGGGCCGGCAGCAACATCGTCTGCGTCATCTGCGTCGTCGGTGTCGTCGGCGCTGTCATCGGAATCATCGATTAGGTCAACAACGACAGCCTGCTTGGGCGTAGCACAACAACAACAGCAACCATCACAACAGCAGCAACAACAGCAAGAACAGCAGCAGCAGCAGCAACAACAACAACAGCAACCATCAGAACAGCAACAACAACAGTTGTCGTCGTCGCCGCCAAACTTAATCGATATCAGCGAAGTTCCTCTCATTGTGGATGTCAAGTAGTTTAATTGTACAGTAAAGAATGCAACTGCAAAAAAACTCAAAAAAATTAAAAATACGAGTGTCAGAAAACTTCTCTTCCTCTCGCAGAAGAGACAAAAATATTTAGCGTAAATTTTAGTTACACACAATATAATATGTATTTAGTTATGATCTTTAGTTAGTTTAATTTTTGATTTTGTAAATAGTTTCTTCAACAATAGAAGAATTCATTACTTGATATGTTGAGACAAACAAATTACTTGGAACCAAAAAGTGTATGATTTTAGCTTCTCCTGAATGCATTCTTATTAAAAGAATTTATTCTTATTATTCTATTCCCAAAAAAATACTCTGACAAAATGGATAAAAATCACATTGATTTTAAATTTGAATATATTTAGAATTTAACAAATTTTAGCTATTAACTAAAGTCAAGTCTATAGTGTAAAAGGTTTTGGCTTCAAGTAATTTACTTTTATTTAGTGTGAACAGTGAGCAAATTGCGTCAAACGTAATTCAAAAAACGTTGCTATTCAACGAAAATTCTTCAGAAACAATGAAATGTGTAACTTCGATGGCACTGATTTTTACTTAATTCTCTTACTTTTAAATCATATGTAAGTAAATTTAATTCTAACGAAATACTCTTCAAACTCCTTCCCAACTCTTAGCGAAGAGTTACCGAAAAATACCAAAAATCTTATATTTTCTACTTAAGTGTGTGAGTGTCTTATTACTGAAGTTCGACTCGAACAACTGGAAGCGTTGCAATTTATATTTTATATACCATAAATATTCGTGTATATTCAAAAGATCGTGTATATTTTTATTTAATTTTTAAAATAAAGAAATTTTTATTTACAATACTTCAAAAGCATAAACAAATTATACTCTCGTACATCGAACATATCGTATCTATATTTCTCATTGTACTCACCTCTAAGGTGTATATATCGTGTATTAAAGTCTATTCTTTTTTTATCCAACTTATAATTGTTTTGTTTCCTTTCGATAATCATGCGTTGAAATAATGAAAATTATAGTTTTTTTTTTAAATTGAAACCAGTGCAAGAGTTTAAGCAGTTAAGTTTATTTTATTTGTGTGCCGAATGTGTGCAAAATTACTAACTTTACAAACTACAAATTTTTTAAAATAAATGTTCTGTTTTTACGAATATTTGTGTTTAATTTTATTAGTTTTTAATGTTTTCTGTTAATTTCTTGTCTTTCGGTTTTGAAAGAAGATTCATGGCGACAATTTCGAGGCGACTTTAAGGTAAGCTACAAAGTTAGGCTCAGTCGATGGTCTGTAATATAGAGCACTTTTATACCCTACACTCGAGGGTAAACTGAATAAGTACATACATATATCAAGAATGTCCTTCGATTTGTTATCTGTCTGTCCTTTGACATTACAATTAAGTGAAATTAATGGAGAATAGTTCGTTCTGGATGAAATTTGGCATACACATCCTCGGTTATTTACAGCAGTTTTGTATTCCAAATGAGCCAAATCTGTCTACGATCGCATCCACTTTTCAAGTCAAGTCAAGTGTGATGACAAAGTTTAATTCCCGTACATCCAGGTTAACTACTTTTGGAAAATGGGCGTGATGCGGTCATGTGACATACGTAAACATATCGTATCTGTCCTCTTAAGAGTTGAAGATGACACAAATCGTAAGAATAGAGAAGACATATACTTCTACTATCAATCTGAAGTGCTCTGGCAAATATGGGCGTAGTTGGACCACTTCCCACCATATTCCCAAACCGGATCTTCCTTAAACCAATCGGCGTGAACTGCAGACACATAATTTAATATCTGTTCCCATCTAGTATCAAAAATATCAATACTGCCAAGAATGGTACCAGCCCCATACCAGCCCCAATGGTACCACCCTTATGGTATATTTTACACCTTATTAAAGATTTTCGTGTATAGATTTTCTTTGGCAGTAAGTTGCGCAGAATAATCTGTAAGAGCTTTACATCTAGGATGCCATGCAATTCATGAGAGTAGAGTCATTCAGCTTCGGCCCATAAGAAAATATAACTTTTTCATCTTTTATTTTGGTTGGAAAAAATATTCTAGGCCACTGAAATATAAAACAATTCAAGCTATTAAAGTCGCCACGAGAGATGTCATGACCCATGTCCCTGAAAAAGGCGTGGAGAGGAGGCGTGGCTTCCCCAAACGCGATTTAAGAGGTCCCTAAGATATTGTTTTTAGTAGATCTCTCCGTATATATTTTTTGTGAAAAGAATAAAGTTGAATAAAGTATCATTCCCAGTTAATTAAAACCTGAACTTTTATAATTTTTGTAGTTTTCTGTTATTCACTTTTTCTTGTAATTGTTTTTAATTCCTTTAGATTTAGATTTGTTCAAACTTTTTAAAAACTTATTATTAACTATTCTATTATAATTCATGATAACACGTGTTATTTGTTATTATAATCTAATTATTCTTAATGATTATAAATCTTAAATGTTCCAAATAATGCTATAGATAATAGCCAAAGTAAACTTTGAATAAAGTAGAATATTTAGGAAATCTGTTTAGGAAAGAAATGTTTATAGAAAACTTTATAGTTAGTTTATTCCATTTTTCTGTTTTCTTAACTTTTTAAAAACAATTAGCAATTGAAGGAAAATCTACAGCAAATTTAATCAGGAAATATATGTACTATATATCATCAGTGGCTCCAATAGAAAAACAATTGTATATACAAATCAGAGGAAATAAAGAAATTAAATCTTAACAACAATTTTATTATAATACAATCAATTGATCCTTTATAAAGCAGACGCAACGATAAGGAGCCAGCTGATGTAGAACGTAGAAGGTAACCAATTTTAAAATAAGGGTATCTATGAAGCTAAATATCTCAAGATGGACGTCAGTAGACAAGGAATCAGATAAAAATCTGCAACATTGTTAACATATGTATACATATATTATATGTACTAAAATATAAACACATACTGATTGTAAATACATCGTTAAATGCTTCTGATAATTATATATCCGACAAATCGCGGATAATCGATCGATTAATACTCGAACATTTATGAAACGAAATGACAGAAACGTAATAATATAAAAAGTAGGTGATGTATTTTATATGTTCGTGTTATAAATATTTATACCGTTATAGCAAAGTGTATCATAAATAAATGTGTAGATTATATTATAATTTATATAACACTTAATCGATTAAGATGTGTAAAGCAGAGACAGATTTTAAAAAGTGCATAAATGCGGAAACAAAAACTATTACTTTATGTACACATTGTTTTTATATTTACTAAATATTATAAGAAAAATATCACTTAAATCAAATTATATATAATAAAATATAGAACTAAAAATTAATAAAATGATCCACAAAACTCATAAACTGAGTGGATTTGGTTTTTATTTAAAGATCCCTTCAATTTTCGAGAAAGTAAATAGTGGAATTTAAAAAGTATATAAATCGGACTGTAGTCGCAGTCATCTGTCACGATTCGAGCACTTCTAGGACTACCCTCGTGTGCTCCTTATTCGGAGCACCAAACCATTCTAACAGTTTATAGACTTCCCAACGAAGGAACTGCTTCTTTATATGTACATATGTCTCTGCTGATCTACTCTTTAACATGGCAGGTTCCCACGTTTCCAGCGGCCTTCTCGCAACCACAACTGCTTAATCGACACAGAACTATTTTACGGTTTTGCATCTAGTGCGAGTATACACGAAAACTTATCTCATCAGAAGCATCGAACCAGCAACACAAAGCAATAATCGCCACCACAAAAACTACCACGAAACTATGATATCATTGGGTTGTGTAGAGTGCAGAAAACAAAATTGGCAACACTTATAACACCTTTTCTGTGCGCCGAAAGACGCTGATGCCTTGCAGCCGAAACTTTAAACTTCAATCGCCGTAATGAATCCTACTCCGACTCGGTGGCGATCATTAAAGTCAAATCATTTTTCACATTTACGCCAACTACGTCAAGGCGGCGGCATCGATGGAAATCAATGCCGTCCAAATGGAGAGCTGAATTCGAAAAACAAAAATCGAAAAACGAACTCACGATCAAACCTTCCAAGGAGCCTTCCAAGCGATCACCAGCGATCAATCCTGCTTACAGCCGTCGTATGTAAGACCGGAGAAGTAATCAAATCAACACCTTCAACACTCAAAACAATACTGCGGTTTTATTGTTTCGGTGAAGACGGGGGAAACGTCGAAGCCAATTTTCGAAACAATTTAAATGAGATGCTAAATTGTAGCGTGATCAGTGGAAGAGCGCCCTCAAACGTTGGCCATCGGTTGTGGGGCAACATCAACCCGCACCAGTTGGTGTTTATAGCAAACGCAGCGATCTGCCCACGTTTGCGGCGATTTGGAGGTCTAATTTGTCATTTAAAGGTGCAGTTCGTGTGCAGTTTCAGGTTCCGCGCCAGCCCATACTGACCCCATGGGCGAACTGGGGAATCCCATCGAACAGATCGATCGCTGAAGTCGAACACAACTCAGATTGACCTGCAATTGATGCCATTTCAGATTCAAGCGCGAGTTCCATGTCTCATTACGGTTCGGTGATTTCGGTACGACTCGAATTGTTGCCCAGACGGTGCAGCAACAACAGTTTTGCCAGGAAAAATTGCGGCCTCGCGTGTGAAATGATGGGCAAGAAAGAGTGCAACTAACACAAGAATTACCGAAATAATAATGCACGCGATCATCAAATTTTTGGCGACTGCGAATACGGGGAGTATCGTCGGGAGTGAATACAGGGAGTATTCAGGTAGTATTTCTAATATAATCATCGATGTAATCCTGTACTTGAAGTACTTGTCTCCAGGTTATATGTTAAGTTATTATCTTTGATTCGATCCCGATTTTCCTTTTCGCTCACCTTTAATTTCTGATTTGCGCTACGGTTTTCGTACTCATTCAACACTATCGTAACTCTGAATCCAAGAGGCACCCTGTATTTCGCGCGGACAGACTTAATTTTGTGGCTCTGGAAACCAGAACACGAGCTGAATTCTGTAGGGTTCATAGACATGTTGGCAACAACGGCGGCTTATTTTGGTCGAATCATGACTCGGGTTAAAAGAGATGTAAACGTGATCATCTCCTCTTCTTCTTCTTCTCATCTTGTTTCTCTTCCTTTCCGTAGAAGTATTAAAAGCTAAGCTTGAAGAGAATTTGACCTAAAAAAGGCTGTGCAAGCATTTTGAATGGTCACCGAATTTGAATGTTGTTAAACACATTCGTTAAATGTACTCCTTTTGCTGCGAAATTTTGTTCCCCGGTTTCCAGCCACGGACACAATAAATTGGCATTTAATTTAATTCAATTTGAGATTCGTAACTGTGACGCTGTGAACGCGGAACCCCCACAGCGTGAGTTTAATCCGAAAAATCCTCCCCGCCCTGAATGATGGGCAGGATCGGAAGACTCCCGAAATATGTAGTGTGGTGTGGTGTGGTGGCGACTTTCTCATCTGGCGATGGCGGTGGCACGCTGTGTCCACAGATAATCAAATTGATTCCAATTAACACTTGCCACTGCCGCGATCCTTCGCCGGTTATAATTTTCTCCAACCTCAACACGAACAACAACAATAATAACAACAGCAACGACAACAATAATAACAACAACAGCGACAGGTATTGTGATCGCTTTTGTAATCGGTTTTACTTTGCATAACTTACCAGCGCACCGCCATAAATTGTGCCACCAATCGAAGTGACAAACGCGTTGCTTTTGTATAAATAAACGATGCGGCTTAACTGTGACGATCGGCATTGTAAGCAGCTCGCGCCGCAACGCAGCGGTCCCCATCACCGATCGGGGCTTCGAGCGTTTCAAGCCAGCGCAATTCCCGTCCAGTCCGCAATGAAATTTCTTTCTTCCGATGCGGACAGCAGCCCGTGCGAAATGATAAATTTTCCATAATTCCACGTAGCATTCAATTTTTCGCTGTGACACATAAATTAGGAATTAACGCTTTAAGCTTTGCAGTGTGCGAATTTAACACGTACGCGGAGATTTCGTCCCGTCCCGTCCGTTGCGTCTCGATTCTTCATCAGTGTGCCACTTTGTCTGTAATTTCTGATGCGAAATATTAAAAGTCTTACTGCAAATCGGTTCTTATTTGTAGTTTGGTATGAGTGGGGGCGGGGCAGGAGGGCGGAGATGGTTTGGTACCCATATGAAACAATTTTGAGCAAAACTTCGTTACTTGCAGATGCGAGTAGAACTTAAAATAAAGTACTTAAAATTAAATGCTCACTTAAAAGAGTTACTATGTGTAAATTAATCCTTTTTAGTTAAATTTTACTTATTCTCTTATTTAAAAATGTTCTTTCTTTCTTCAACATCGTAGAGACTAATATTAAATGAATAGCTTTAAATTAATGATGATGATGTTGAATACTAAAACAAGTCTTCAGTTTCTAATCTCAATTAATGTCCATAAAGAATTATGTACTTAGTTTTCTATTCTGCTTATCATTTGCCAAATTCAAATCTTCTTTCTTCTATGAAGTGAGAAAGAGGTTTCTCAACCTTGTGTATGGATATCCTTTGTACTATTTTTGTTTTTCTTATCGTTTGCGTTCAGTTCCAATAACTCATTCACTCTGAACTCATGTGCACTCACTTGGCACTCTGCAGGGCACTCACTTGGCCCTCTTCCTGCCAACTGCTGCGAAACCCGCCCGTGTGGCTCGGTCCCAAAGCACTTGGTCAGCGCGATCATGTTTTAGCTTGATCTCTGCATTCACAAAACCCGCAAAGTATTTGTGGACATTTTTCAATCTTTTGATGATGAAGACTAAAATATATTATTTTCTGCGTTAATGCTCAAAATGCTCATCTGGGTGGTAGGTGGCTTTCGATATGTTGTTGCTGTTGGTGTTGCTGTTGTAGTTGCTGTTGCTGTTGGTAGTGTTGCTTGTACGATGCCACGGATGGCTACGCAGACCGGACCCACCAAGCTGCTAAAGAGTCCAACCGGTGAGGTGTTGTTTGGTGAAAAATTATGATTAGGAGTGCATGGAGCTGGTTGCGAGTCGCCAGGGTCTCGCAGGCGTGTTATTAAGTATTCTCCATTCTTGCTACTCGCCATGGGTGGTCGGTCGGTCGGCCTGCCCGATTCCCCAAAGTGCACAGTGTTGCCAACATTAGAAAATCGCGCTGCGTGTCAATTTGTTCTTGTAACGCGAAAGTTCCAGCAAAAACTACGAGTATTATAAATTATTAGCGGAGAATAATTTTCGCAATTTGACATATTAAAGTTGTTTGGCATGGAGTGCGAAATATAATTGAAAATCGAAGGGGCACCACTGTTTAATTTATGTGTTACATAATTGAGAATTTATGGGTGGATTGTTAGAGGGGCAAAAGTTGAAATGGAAATCTTTTAAAGCGTTCAAGAATTTATCTTCTCTCGATAAATCGAGTGTCGATCGTAGAAATGTAATCGCATTGGTAATCCCTAAAGTAAGCGGAGTCTATGGTCCATCAAGCATATAAACCACATCCTTTTGCGTCTTCAAAATTAATTGTTCAATTCTATTTTTGTAAACGAGATTCGGATTAAGATGATTCAAAGAAAAAATAATAGACATTTACCAATTAATTTACCCTCCCTCTGCAGCATCCTATCGATGCCCCTCTTCATTCCTCACAAGTTGTCAATATCAGAAATTCAAAACCATCGCCGGGATCCCCAGAAACCCAGCCAATTCCAAATTATCGAGGCTTTCATTCAGACTTTTATTCAGACACTTGTTATTGTTCGAAGTACGGTTTTAGTTGGACAGGAATCCTTTTCAGGATAGGAGTTTGATTTGAGCAGCTCCACAAAAGTGTTATAGACTAGTTACGGACTAGCGACGGGAGTGGACAATCCATTACCAGTTTTATTATGAGCATTGTTCAAGATTTCATGGTGGATATGAACAAGTTACAGACTGGATATGCCACTATTATTATTACTCCGAATGTTGTTCAAGATTTGATTTGATTTAACCTATTCGACTTCAATTTCATTTAATCAAATACCAATTCTACATTTTGTACTAAAAGACGACTTCATCTACCTGAACTCAATATCATAAACAGTGTCGCAAAATAATTAGCCATTTAAACCATGAAATTGATCGATCACACAACTGCACCCGACCGACCAGTAACAAGTCACCAACCAGCAAACTGGCAGACAGCAGAGACACCCCAAAATGGTCAACATTTAAATGGCGTATCAACGCTGTGGCTACCAACCTACCAATTGTGCCGTTGTTGCGTTGGAGCAGTCACTCTGCTGTTCCGAATGAGTTGTCCGTTGACATGAGTTGATTACCATAATATGCAAACATGTCACCGCAGCGCAACGCAACGTACGACAGGAGAGGACAGGAGAGGACAGGGCAGGGCAGGACGGCGCAGTAAAGGGGGGCAACCCTACACCAACGAGATGCGATGACATTTCAACGCCTGTCGCTATTTATACAGATAATTTAACCACACAGAGAGACACAAAGAAACACACGTGATTATCGCGATCTGAAGTGAAATCCATACGACGTGGTACAATCGACGCCGCTTGAAATCTTTGCCCCAGACACCCAAGACTCTGATGAGGGCACCCAACAAGGGGAATAATTAAAAAAGGTACGCTAAACAGACCGAAATCGTCACTCCCCTGCCCCGCAAGGGTTTCATATGGTATTCTGAACATCCAACGATTTTCTGCTTGTCTCACAAACAGAAGTTTGAACAGAGACGAGCTTTCATTTATGCATTCATTAATTCATTAAGTTGGACGCCGGTGGGGTGTCCGATTTCATTTGGGACAAGCACACAGACATACAGACGGACATACACACAGACAGACAGACGGACGGACGTGCGAGCGATGGACAGGACTACGTAAAGCACGGGATTCACGTGGGATAAATTTGGCCATGTTATCCTCGGTAGAGAGTCATGCTCATCTATCACCAGAGTCTGTTATCCTCTGCTATGTTAACCGCTGGCCTGTCGCTCGGCCTGATTTCCATAAAACACAAAGCTGATAAAATATATAGTATCTTGTTTAACTACACACTCGGATCTTCCTCATTTTCCTCATATCATGCGCCTCTTTTAAGACTTTTCAAGGATGGGGAGGCTAAAGAGGCTGTACAGAAGTAGCGAAGATTCGACTTCGAACAGATGCAGATGCGGATTCCGGCGAAGAAAGAAATTTGCATGTGATGATGTGTGTACGAGGTATAAATCAATTATTTTTCTAATAAAAATTGTTGCGTTTTTTAAATACTTCAACATTGTTGCAAACTAAGAATTATTGTTATTTCTATTAGTTGCGATGTTCTATAATTATAGGTAATTATAAATGCATTAAACAGCGTTGTAATTGCCATCGCTGTGACTTCTACACACTCATGGCATGGCGATAAAATACAAATACCTCCGAAATAATATAAAAAAACATTTAGTATTCAGCCTTTTATTGTACATCATCTTCTAACCTTTGCACGTGAAAGCGTTTCGCGGATATAAAATGAAAAATTATTACACCATCAATAATTTCATCAATAATTGTCCACAGATTTCGATTCATCTTACACGAGTATATAACGATAAATGAATAGAGTTCTAGAGGTTAGCTCTAAGCAAAGCAAAGCAAAACGTCATAAGACAGGGGGTCCTGGAAGGCTGAGTTATCTTATAACCACTTTACTTATTAACTCAATTTATTATCTGACATCCTGTAGAAATCCTGTATAAAACCCGCAGGGACCTTATGGTGGTGCACGGTGTAAACTGTCAGGCATACGATGACGTCGTTCTCAATACAACGTCACACAATCAAAACTTTGCCAAAGTTGTCAACGACGAAGAAAGCAAAACTGTCAGAAATCGAAAGTTTTGTGGAGAAAAAACCTGCTACGGACCGGTTGCAAGAAAACAACACGAGGGGCAGCTGCTCATCAATAAATGTCATAATGAAAAGTGATGAAAAACGACAACAAGCATCATGAAACAGCGAACACACACCCACCAAATTATACCGCAAACAGGGAGGGAAGAGGGAAGAATCAGCAAATTGAAAATAGGTTCAGTCATTTATGGGAAATTTTCAAAGAAGAGTGAATTAAACACCGCAAGTTGAGGACTAAAACGCTCACTTCTCAGGATACATAATGATCAATCTAGCAGAATGGAAACTGAGAGCAACCCACTTCGGCCCTACCGTCTTCGCCCCCCCCCCCCCTGCGCCCTGTAATAGCATCGAAAATTAATTTCGTAAAAAAGTGCGTCAAGGAAACGCATCTAGTTTCGAATTAAAAATGGTTCCTCAACTGCGTTTTTATAATTTTTAGAAGCTGTTGCTGTCGGATGCTCGTGGGTATTCATCATCAGCGAAGCACAACCGAAACAGGGACCATTTCCGAAGCCAAAATGTTTTGCTTTGCCCGCAATCATTAAGACAAAAACACCGAAATTAAAAAATTTGCATTTAAATGCAAAAGAAACTCCGAATAATTCTATCAACCCGAAAACTGTAGACAAAATCAGCGCGTTTTTTTTTTTTTTGTTTTTTTGTTTCTGGTGTAAGTAAGTAAGAAAGGAAAAACTCGAGGAAACTGGAGTAGAAGGAAGCCAACGCAAGAGCGACCACGCATTTTTCCCATTCATTGTTTATGCCACGGATACGGATTTCGCGCTGCTGCTGGTGTT